>JANJGN010000014.1:10603278-10948278 GCA_026770705.1 Isurus oxyrinchus
ATCATTCTCAGACAATAACAGAATGGTAACAGAAGTGTGCGAAATAACTCTGCAATAGCACTGGTTGATGAGGTCTGTCTTTACACATTTGCAATCTGTCTCTTGTTCTTCCTGTCGTACGCTTCCATTCTCTGTCATTCTATCAAACGGCGCTCTCCCTTCCTTGTGTGTTTAACCTCAAGGTGCTAATATTTTACTTACTGAAAATGAATTGTCACCGCCCGTTTAAGAGGCAGTTTTATTGTTGATGCAGAGATGTGCACCTCAGCCCCATCACTGGTGCTGCTGAAATGCTGCACTGTGCTAAAAATGAGAGTCACAGGGGCTTGGGCTTAGGAGCAGGAGTGGGCCATTCGGCCCTTTGAGCCTGTGCCACCATTCAATAAAATCTGGTTGTGGTCTCAGCTCTACTTTCCTGTCTGCCCCCCATAACCTTTGTCTAACAAAAATCTGTCTAGCTCAGCCTTGAATATATTCAGTGATCCAGCCTCCACTACATCCTGGGGAAGAAAATTCCACACTCTGATGAGCCTCTGAGAGAAAAAAATTCCCCTCCTCTTTGTCTTAAAAGGGAGACCCCTTATTTTTAAGTTATATATTGTTATGACCGATGCAGTTGGTAAAGCTGAGTTACTTAAAAATCCCAGGGGGAAACTTTAAACAACTGTCATAACCTATAATTTTAAGTGTTACGTTTGAGATGCGACTCTAAATTCAGGAATCAGACCATCCATTCTCGAGAGATTTTATATGAAACTAAATAAAACATTTTATTAAGTAACAACACATATACATGGCTACAAACTACTACTGTCATAACTTTTAACAAATTACCAAACTAATCTCCATTAAGGCAAGAGCAACCCATAGACTTAACCAGACACTTGGCAAAGCATTTTCACCGCATGAATTCAAAATGAGGTTCTTTTCACTTTGGTTCCTGTGGAGCCAGTTGAAGGCTTACAGCTGCCTTTTGATCTCACATTGCCTCTGCCTACATACACAAAACAACTGAAGTTATACCTAGCAGAACCCATTGAATGTAAATTCTCATTGTATCACCAACCTCTGAACTAAACCTCTCTATCAATAAAAACTCCTTTTCATAGTATCAATTTTATTAGTAATATAAACATATTGCTTGGTATCTGCTACATAGGTGGCAGTTTTCACCCCACTTCTTGAATGGTCTATTCAAAAAAAAATGCAAATGCACTCTATCTCTCTTACATATCAAAACTAGTACACATCAAAGCACTCAGACTAGCTGGCTTCAATCCAATTAAGACACATCGACAGATTAAACCTCTATTTTAAAAGGAAAATATCTTCCAATAATATTATATGCATTAATAGCTTCATGACAATATCCCTGAGTTCTAGTCTCCTCCACAGGAGGAAACATCCTCCTGGTATCCACCCTATTCAGGCCCCCAGGATCTTATATGTTTCATTCTTCGAAACTCTAATGGATACAGGCCCGACCTGTTCAACCTTTCCTCATAAGATAAGCCCTTCATCCCATAAGATGATGAACTCTATCCTCAATTTTGATCATTTTTTGTATTTTTAATTTCTTTTTGCCAACTTCCCCCCCACTCCCCCACAGAACCACTCTGTTCTTATGTTTTGCTTTCAGTGTGTGCTGACCCTTGTTCTGCTATTCACACATTCTGTTGTCTTACCTTTATACCACTATTAGCACCTTCTTTAGTCTTTAACACTACCATTAACACTTCCTTTGTCTTGTGTCCATGACATCTTTGTCAATCTCTCCTGAGCTCCCAACTATCCCTGACCTTCTATTTTGCCCCACCTGCTCCACCCCCTCTTAAACAGTACAAAATCCATCACATTGCTGCCCCTCTTTAGCTCTGAAGAAGAGTTATACTGACTCGAAACATTAACATAATTTCTCTCTCCACGGATGCTGCCAGACCTGCTGAGTTTTTCCAGCATTTTTCTGTTTTTATTTATGTTAAAATCTGAGGACAGGTTGCATAGACTAGGCTTGAGTATAGAAGATTGAGGGGTGATCTAATTGAGGTGTTCCAGAGATTAAATGATTTGATGGGGTAGGTAGAGATAACACTCTCCTCTGGTGGAGGGGTGGGTGGGGGGGAATCGCCGAACAAGGGAGCAGTACCTTAAAACCAGAGCCAGGGGTGATGTCAGGAAGCACTTCTTCACACAAAGGGGAGTGGAAATCTAGAACTCTCTCCCTCAAAATGCTGCTGAGGTTGGAGTGTCAATTGAAAATTTCTAAACTGAGGCTGACAGATTGTTATTGGGTAAGGGTACTGAGGGTTCTGGAACCAAGGTACATGGAGTGAAGATTCAGATCGACCAAGATCGAATTTGATGGTGGAACAGGCCAGACAGGTTGAATTGTCTCCTCTGTACCCATGTTCCTACAATCGGAAATCTCTCCCCATCTCTCTGCTGCTGAATCATTGTTTGCTGGAAATCTGTCTCCACCGAACTCATTTTGATTGATCTCAACTGTACAAGGTTTCATGAAGAGATATTAATGTATATAATGTTATTGGATTTTTTTTTAAATAGAGGTTTAGTCTGTGTCTGTTAATGTATGTGTGTTAATTAGATTAAGGCCAGCTAGTCTGGGTGCTTTGATGTGTACTAGTTTTAAGATTTAAAAGTAAGGTAAAGAGTGCATTTGCATTTTGTTGAATAAACCATTCAAAGACTTGGGGGTGAAATCTTGCACCTAGCTAGGAGACACCAAGCAATGTTTATATCACTAATAAAATTGAAAGGGGTTCAAAGGGGCCTGGTGATATAATGAAAGGGGAAGGCTGGGTATAACTGAAAGGAGTTTTGTCTGTGCAGGTCAGAGGCATGTATGATCTAAGCCTATAAGCCAACAACTGTCTGCAAAGGAACCAAATTGAAAGGAACCCTCATTTTGCATTTGTAAGGTGAAAAATGCTTTGTCTGGTTTCTGCTTAAAGTCTATTGGTTATTGTTGCCTTAGTGGAGATGAAATTGGGAATTTGTTATGGTTATGGTCATGGTTATGGGAAAAAGTTATGATAATAGTAATTTGTAGCCATGTGTATGTGTTTAAATTACTGTAAATTAATAAATGTCACATTTAGTTTAATATAAAAAACCTCTTGAGAACTGGTGGTCTTATTCCTGAATTTAGAGCGGCAACTCAAAACATACCAATTAAAAATATAGGTTATGACAGTTGTTTAAATTTTCCCTGTGCGGTTTTAAATAACTCAGCCTTTACAAACTGCTGTGTCATAACACAAGGTCAACTTTCACAGATAGATTGGCAGGGCACAGGGGGGCTGCGGTGCGGGTGGTGGTGGCGCTGGGTGGTAACGTGCCACTGACAAGTGCGATTCAACTTTATAAACACAAATTGGTGGAGAACTGAGGCATAACTTATTTAGCACCTTTCACAACCTCAGAACATCCAAAGCACTTTACAACCAATGAGGTACTTTTGAGGTATAGTCGCTGTTGTAATGTAAGAAATGAAGCAGCCAATTTGCACACAGCAAGCTCCCCACAAACTGTAATGTGACAATGACCAGGCAATCTGATTTTCGGTGCAAACGGGTTGGGGATCGAGGCCGGGTCACCTGGGCTGGATTCTCCTGGGGGCTCAGGAACCCCCAACCTGCACTTTTGCATTTTCTGAAATGTGCACCCGGGGAATTTTGTCTTTTCACACAGAGCTCAGATTTGCTGTGCATTTTATGAGCTGCAATGGAGTGCATGAAAAGTGTGGGTGTGGAGGCGGGATGGGTAGAAGGTCTGCCTCGGTTCTCCAATACAGCAGCCCAGCTCCCAACATCATTTAAAGGCCTGATAAACCTCACCCCTCACCCCTCCATGCAACTCTATGCCACCCCATGGCCCATAAGATGACCTATGTCCTGTCATTCACCCATGCCACCTCCAAGCCCCCCCATGTGGCCACTTACCCTGTACAGTCCTCAGAAGCTAAGCAATAGCAATGGGAATTATTTTGAATCATTGGAAAAAAACCTCCAACAATCCAATCAAACCACAAACTCAGACAGACTATCATTGATACTGGAAAGAAAAGAAACCTACTTAAAAATGCAATCCTTGAAGTGCATATTAGGTTTGTAAACAAACAAAAAAAACACATCAGGTATATATTCTGTTATTACATCTTCTTAAAAGTGCCAAGTGTCCTTGGATCCATAGACCACCTGCTGAGCTGAAGCTGTTACAGCTTTTGAAACCCAACCAAGCTGTCATGCAAAATCTCCCAGCTACGTTGCCTGAAACTGATAGAACAGAATGGTGTTCTATTTCCATTTCAAAGCAGAGAGCACATCAATCAATGGAAAGGAACAAATGCATAGATTTTTTTTTCAACTTGCAAAACCATGTTTTTTTTTAAAACAGCCGAGCTGTCAGTCCATTTAAATCGCATTACAAAACATGACAGCAGAGGCTGACAAGACATTTTCATTTAAAAAAAAAATCATTATGGCACTTTCTCCATTGAAATAAAGTACTGTAATGCATGACAACACTTACACAATGGGTGGTCAATGTAAGGGCCAACTTACCTTTGCAGGACAGATCCTTAAAGATGAATCACTGCACTAAAAACACATCTACACCACTTAGCTTTCAGAATGTTCCCTACTCCTCAGCAGGCTTCACCCAGTCATCATAACCTCTCCAAGAAGGTGTGTTTTTCCAAGGGCCGCAGCAGCATACAAAAATTATGTGCAGGAGGAAATGCAGTTTTCCTGTGGTCCTCGCAATGGTGACTCCGACCTTGGAAGGTTGCATTTTGCAACCAAGGCCTCCCTGACCCACCAAAAGGCCACACGAAACTGGTGTGGGGTCGGGAAGACAGAGGAAAACTTGTTTTACCAACGGCAAAAAACAAAACAAAGCCCATCGATTCACGGCTGGGTTCGCACCTCCCCCTGGGAGAAGAAAACCCTGCCCCCCCACCCCCCCCCCCCCGCCCCCCCCCCCCCCCCCCCACCTCCTCGGTCTTCTTCAAAATAAGGGGCCGTGGGATCTTTTACGCCCAGCTCAGGTGGCAGACAGGACCTCAGTTTATCATCCCCATTCGACCGATGAGCGGCTGGCAGTGCTGCACTCCTCTGCGCTGCAGTGGGAGTGTCGGCCTGGATTTTTCCGCTCGAGTTTGTGGATGACTAAACACCCGTCGATGAAGCTCCCGTCGATGTTGAGACAGGAAGCCAAGTGTGTGTGTGTGTGTGTGTGTGTGTGTGTGTGTGTGTGTGTGTGTGTGTGTGAGAATGACAGACGCAAACGTTCCTCTTGCTGTTTGGAGGGTCAGAGTCCTCAGGCGCGGGGTGACCTGGGGCAGGATTTTACATCCCGCGAGGGGACAGCCCCGTCCGACCCGATCGGGCATAAAATGGTGCGCGATTGCGTTGTGGGGGGGGGGGGGGGGGGGGGGGGGGGGGGTGGTGGAGGGTGGGGGGGGGGGGGGGCGAGTGTCCTGATGTCATCGTGCACTCGCTCGACATTCCGCGTGACTCAGCAGCCTGCCCCGCCGACAGCCAAGAGGCCTAATAAAGGCTATTGACGTATTAATTAAAAGCTACTTTTGATGCCCAGCCCCATCTCCCGGTTGGCGGGCAGACGAATCAGCCAGGCGGCCTTTGGACCCGTTAGGAAACCCTCGCCCACGGGCGGGGTGAGGCTCCCGCAATTAAATAAAATAAAACACAACGTCGGGGCAGGATTTTCACTCTGCTTATGTTATTGCGGGGGTTGGGCCCTGTGCCGGGACATCCTTTCTGGGTTTTAAGAAAGTCTTTCCTTTCGATTTGACAATTCTTCAGGCTCCCCCGAGGCAGCTCTGAGGCTTCAGGGAGCTGTCAGCGCACGTCCCGCCACCCCCCCCCTCCCCCACCCCGCTGCACCCCCCGCTCCCCACATGCCGTTAACTGGCCAGCCCAGTGTGAAATTGCAGTTGGCTGGTTGGGGGGGGGGGTGCTGGCGCTGAAAAGCGGGTGGCGGGCGGACTGTTTCCCGGACCCTCCCGCTCGACGAGGCCTGAGAATTCTGCCCCCCCCCCGGGAGTAAGCTGGGCGCACGTGTATTAAGAATTGTTTGCCGATGAGGTTCCGGTTGGCGCCGAGGAAGCAACTGGCTCCTCGCTCTGGCGGAAACCCCCGAACAAAGCCTGAGCGACCCGGAATGTCGGACGGGGCTTCTACTGTTGGAGGCGATCCGCCCGTTTCTCGTCCAGGGGGCTCTGCAAACCATCCCTAAAATACCCCAGCCATGGCCAGCAGTGGGACGTAGTTACATTGCTGTGTTTGTTCGGCTGCACAGTGGGGGCATTGCATGCTTGGGAGCCCGAACAGGTGCCTGAAGATATGGGAGAGATGTGTTTTGACCCCCCCCCCCCCCCCACCCCACTCCTCCCTCCGAAAGCACTTCCCCACTCCCCTGTGCAACACCCCCCCCCCAACAATTAACTTTAGCAGCCGCGCCGCGAGCATTATATATATGTTAACGGGAGAAATTTCTGCTTGTTTTCAGTAAAAGTTTGACTTGCTGCACTCCTGCTAATAAACAAAACCAGCAGACCGCAAGCTCCTGGCAAACTGCACATATTGCAGCACAGCCTCCCCAGGAAAGCCTGACTCATTGGTTTTATAGCTTCTCATTTTCATGCTGCCGGCATGTTGCACAATAACATGGGCAGAGGCTCCAATAACTAGAGCTGACCTTTGCAGTTAACCCTGTCTCAATCAATCACGGTGATCAATACTCTCAAAGCAGCCGCCGGCATTCCTGGTTGCGCCTCACGTGGAGGCTATCGATTACTATCGGAACATGTCTGCCCTGATTCCTGCCATGCTTGTACCGCTCTAATTCCCCCTCCCGCCACCCCCCCCCCCCCTCCACCAACCCCCCACCACCCCCCAACCCCCACCGTGCCCATTTCGAATGGCCCTGAGGCCCAAGTGGGCCGGAGAGACGGGCATGCCTGGTGAAGCCATCCCTGCACTCTGGGGATGAAGGGCTGGAGTGCGCTCCTCCCTGTCCCACAGCGTGCCAAGATTTCCGCTGCACTGGGAAGCTCCCGGCACTGTGGAGGTTTCTGCGATCAAAGGCCGGTGTTCACGACCTGCTCCTTGTGTCCTGCTGCAGGGGGGCCTGAGTCCCCCTGGTGGCACCAGGGCCATCGCAAGGATCCGAGACAGCGGGGGACCCAGCTCCCTCACATCTTCTGAGCGCCCCCCTCCCCGCCCAGCTCAGGCACAATCCCATTGGTGGGCCCTTGCAGTTAGAGAGGGCGGAGAGCACATCACTAGTGAGCAGGAGGAAATGAGCGAGGCAGAGGCAGCTGTGGGCAGTGCCTCCGAGGGTGGAGGACACACACCACCACCATACTCGGCTGGGCACAGATGCAGGGCCTCTGGAGTCACAAGGAAGGAGGCTCTACTTAGACCAGCAACAACAAATGTGCACCACATGTCAGATACGCCTGAGGCAGTGTGGGGTCCTGGGCTGAGAGTGGACGAGTCCATGGCTAAGGACTTTGAACACAGGGGCTACTCCACAGGGCCAACCCCATGGAGAGCTATATGCAGCAGAGCTCTGAGTGCACGGCCAAAACTGTGCACTGAACGCATGTAACCCTCTGTGACACTGACCGGTTAATGGCACCGATGGTGCAATAATGCCTGGAGTGAATGGCCATTGCAGCACAGCTGCCCCTTCCCTCCAGCAAGCCGGAGTGCCAGCCAAGGGCTGAAGGCTGTCACTGAGGGATAAGAGGGTGCCGCCTCTCACAGAGCGACACGACCATCAATGGCCTCCGACTGAGGGAGCAGCGGTGCAGCAGAGCCCCTGGAAAGGGGGTGACCCCTGCATTGACGCTGGCGCAGAAGCCCACCAACACCCCCCCCCCCCCCCCCCCCCTCACCCAACCTCCGCCTGGCACCTCCACAACTAGAACGACCACCTCGCGCATCTGAGCCGGAAGCAGACACAAGCGAGCAGGCTGCTTCCACCTCGCCTGAGGCCTCAAGGTGAGGTGGGGGGGTGGTGGTGCACAGCGTTGGAGTGGCTGAGAGTGGAGGCCACCTCAGTGGGCAGAGAGCTGAGAGGTTCACTGGGGCTTGCCTTGCCTGTAAAAGTGCATATGGTTATTTTTGGAACTTGCCGTAAATATTGGCAGATGACTCCAGATGTATGAGTTGCTATTCTTCAGTGACGATACTGGTCAAGAGGGTTGAAGTGGTGGAAGGAAGCAAATGTCTTTGAAAGGGGCCAGTGAGACAGCTGGACAGATGTGCATCATCCACCTAGGGTAAGAATGGGTTCAATGGAAGTTTTCTCACAGGCCAGTTCAAAGTATATTTTAGGCTTTGCTTTGACAGCACCTTTCAAACCCAGCACCTCTACCACTGTTGGATCCTGGTCACTAGTTTAGTTGGACTAATGGATTTGGGTTGCACGCTTGTTTCGGGAGGGCCAAGTTGGTACCATAGACAGATTAGATCAGGAGACCGTTCTTATGTAGAACACATTCTATTTATTTACAAAGGAACTCAGCAGCTACACTTGTGAGCTTTCAACTCAAACCCTCTCTCTACATTACAGACTCTTACTCTAGACTGCTCACTACTGACTACTAAGGTAGCGTGTGCGACTCTGTCATTGGATAATAAGATCATGCAACTTTCATTTATAACATCCTTCTTAAAGGTGTATTACACATCAGATTACCACGACCATCTAGAAGGACAAGGGCAGCAGATACATGGAAACACCACCACCTGGAAGTTCCCCTCCAAGCCACTCACCATCCTGACTTGGAAATATATCACCATTCCTTCACTGTCACTGGGTCGAAATCCTGGAACTCCCTCCCTAACAGCATGGTGGGTGTACCTACACCACAGGGACTGCAGCGGCTCAAGAAGGCAGCTCACCAGCACCTTCTCAAGGGCAATTAGGGATGGGCAATAAATCCTGGGGTAGCCAGCGACGCCCACATCCCGTGAACGAATAATAAAAATATATTCCAGAGCAAGGAGCCCTGGGTTCGAAGGGCTCAGCTGAAACGTGCCTGGATCAGATGCTCCCTAACGTCGACGACATTCTGACAAGAGCCTCGAGTCCTGCATTGCCGCCCCTGGGCACGTCTCCGCTCTGCATCTTTCTCCTCCTCCTCAACCCCTTCGACCGCCCCTTCCTCTTCCTCTGATGAGTTGTGTCATTCCTGGGCCCTTCTCACCCTTTTCCAGGTCCACACGTGTCTGGAGGGCTACGTTCCAGACAGTGCAGCAGACCACCACAATGCAGCAGTGTACTGCAGGGTGCCACCCAACCGGTTCAGGCTCCAAGCCACACCTAAAGGAGCCTGATGGTATGTTTGATGGCGGGCCTTGTGAGCAGATGGTTGTAGTGTTTCTGTGGCTCTATCTTGGGGTCTTTAGAGGGGTGAGTGGCCATCTCTTCAAGGGATAATCTTGTCCTCGAGAACCCATCCATGGGGTAAAGGAGGGGGAAGGGAGCAGCGTAGAGTGAAGAGTTGTGGCTCCCTGGACTGCCAGAGGAAGAAGGCATCATGGCAGCTGCCAGGAAATGGAGCACAGGCGGAGGTTGTGGTCACAGAGCAGCTAAACACGGCAGCCCTTCTTGATGAAGAATCTCTTTGGCCAGTTATCTTACATTAGCTCTGGATGCCCTAAACATTTTTCAGGCAGCGAAGTAATTGGGAAGTGTAGCCACTGTTGTGGGAAACACAACAGTTTATACACAGCAAGATCCCAGCTAGGCTACAACAGCCAGATCATCTCTTTCAATGATCTTGGTTGAGGGATAAATCTTGGCAGGAGAAATCTCTCGCTCTTCTTCAAAACTATACTATGGAAGAATGGCTGAGTATTCAGCAGAACAATACTGGGGCTAAAAGGATTAAATTAGGGGGAAAGTTTGCATAGCTTTAGAATGTATCCTCCTGAGTGTCAAAGATTAAGGGGCGATTCAATTGAGGGGTTTAAGATGATTAAATGATTTAGATAGAAAATAGGAGCAGGAGTAGGTCATTCGGCCCTTCAAGCCTGTTCCACAATTCAATATGATCATGGCTGATCCTCTATCTCAACACCACACTCCCGCTCTCTCTCCATACCCATTGATGCCTTTAAAGTCCAGAAATCCATCTATTTCCTTCTTAAATATATTCAGTAACTTGGCCCCCACATCCCCATGTGGAGAGAATTCCACAGGTTCACCACCCTCTGAGTGAAGAAGTTTCTCCTCACCTCAGTCCTAAATGTCCTCCCTCATATCCTGGGACTGCGACCTCTTGTCCTATAAAATCATAAAACACAGGAGCAGAAGTAGGCCATTCGGCCCATCGAGTCTGCTCCGCCATTCAATGAGATCATGGCTGATCTGATAATCCTCAACTCCCACTTTCCTGCCTTTTCCCCATAACCCTTGATCCCCTTACTGATTAAAAATCTATCTATCTCAGCCTTGAATGACTCAGCCTCTTTGGCTCTCTGCGGTAAAGATTTCCACAGATTGACTACCCTCTGAGGGAAGAAATTCCTCCTCATCTTTGTTTTAAATGGGTGACCCCTTACTCTGAGATTATGCCCTCTGGTCCCCACAAGGGGAAACAACCTCTCGGCATCTACCCTGTCAAGCCCCCTAAGAATCTAATGGGTAAAATTCTTAGCTCGGAATGCGTCCGATCCGCCTGAGCGTAAAATGACACGTGATGATGTTGGCCGAGCGTCCCGATGTCTTCGCGCACTCTCGCGATATTTCGGTTGAGGGCCGACAATGAAAAGGTCTGTTAAGGCTGTTTAATAGGTAATTGAAGTAAATTCTTCGCTGCTCGTTCAACCTTACAGTCAGCGAGCAGGAGAAAAGGCCAAGCGGCCTTTGCACTTTTTTGGAAAACTCATCCACGGGCGGGATGAGGTTTCCGAAAGCAAATAAAGATAAAACACAAACTTTAAGTTTTCGTAAATAACACGTCCCTGCTCATGTCACAGAGTCGCATGAGGGGACTTGTTTCGAGGCATTTATCAAATCTTTTTTCGAATTAGTTCATCTCCCTGAGGCAGAGGGCTGTCCCGGGGAGATTATGTAGCGTGTACTTGTGCGCGCGTGCAAAGGTCACATTCGCCCGGCTCACACTCCTCCTCTCTCCCAGACCGACAGCGCTCAGCACTGCTGCCCGCCTTTCATGCTGGGTGGGCCGTAATTGGCCCACCAGAGTGAAATCACCTTCCAGGCCCCCACCCCCACCCGCCCCTGTTGGGCTCGCACACCCAGGGCGTAATTCCTATACATTTCAATAAGGTCGCCTCTCATTCTTCTGAACTCCAATGAATATAGGCCCAACCTATTCAACCTCTCCTCATAAGAAAATCCCTCCATCCCCGGCATCAACCTAGTGAACCTTCTCTGGACTGCCTCCATTGCCAGTATACCTTTCCTTAGATAAGGGGACCAAAACTGTTCACAGTATCCTAGGTGTGGTCTAACTAGTGCCTTGTATAGTTTTAGCAAGACTTCCCTATTTTTATATCCATTCCCTTTGAAATAAAGGCCAACATTCCATTTACCTTCCCTATTACCTGTTGAACTTGTATGTTAGCTTTTTGGGATTCAGGCACAAGGATTCCCAAATCCCTTTATGCTGTAGCTGTCTGCAGTCTTTCTCCATTAAATAATATTCAGCTCCTCTAATCTTCCTGCCAAAGTGCATAACCTCACATTTTCCCACATTATATTCCATCTGCCAAGTTTTTGCCCTTTCGTTTAACCTGTCTATATCCCTCTGTCGACTCCTTGTGTCACCCTCACCACTTGCCTTCCCACCTGTTCTTGTATCATCCACAAACTTGGCGATAGTACATTCACTTTCCTCATCTAAATCATTAATATATATTGTACGTAATTGTGGCCCCAGCGCTGATCCCTGTGGCACTCCACCAGTTACAGGTTGCCATCCTGAAAATGGCCCCCTTATCCCAACTCTGTCTTCTATTAGTTAGAATAGGCCCTAGACACA
This sequence comes from Isurus oxyrinchus, assembly GCA_026770705.1. NCBI lineage: Eukaryota > Metazoa > Chordata > Chondrichthyes > Lamniformes > Lamnidae > Isurus > Isurus oxyrinchus. Next base: position 10,615,343 of record JANJGN010000014.1, read on the forward strand.
CCCCCAGCCAGAGGAAACATCATCCCTGCGTTCAATCTATCCATCCCTGTCCGATTGTATATGGAAAGAGAGAAACTATTTCCTCTGGTGGGGAGGGGTCCAGAACACAGGGGCAGAACCTCAAAGTTAACGGTAGTCCGTTCAGGGCTGATGTCAGGAGGTGCTGCTTCACACAAAAGGCAGTGGAAATCTGGAACTCTCTCCCCCCAGAAACCTGTCGGGGATGAGACTCAATACAAAATTGCAAAACTGGGATTGAGAGTGTCAGCTAAAAATGGCAAAACTGAGGCAGGTGGGTGGAGTTAAGAGAGAGATCAGCCAGCCATTGATCCAACTTAATTTTTAAAAATTCTTCCACGGGCTGTGGGCATCTCTGGCTGGGTGGTGGGTGAGCTGCCCTCTTGAGCCGCTGCAGTCCCATGTGGTGTAGGCACACCCACCGTGCTGTTAGGGAGGGAGTTCCAGGTTTTTGACCCAGCGATAGTGAAGGAACGGCCGGTATATTTCCAAGGCAGGGTGGTGAGTGGCTTGGAGGGGAACTTCCAGGTGGTGGTGGTCCCCATGTGCCAGCTGCCCTTGTCCTTCTAGGTGGTAGTGATCGCGGGTTCAAGGCTGAATGGCTTCTTCCTGTTCACTCAGAGCGCAGAATGCAGCCTTACAGCCCTTAGTGCTTCATGGGACTCTGATGTTGGGCAGGCTTTCAAAACTAACAGTGAATGGGGGAAAAGCCCAGTCCAAACACATCAGTGGGTCTGAACGTGTGCAAATCCTGTATCCCCCGTAGAAACTAAAAAAATGCCAAATTAAGCTTTATACAAGACTGGCGAGCATGCCACCTAGTGGATTAATCGGTATTGCACAAACAACAACAACAACAAGTTGGCATTTAGAAAACGCCTTCAGCATAAAATGTCCCAAGCCGCTTCACAGAAGCGTTATTGGACAAAATTCGACACCGAACCACACAAGGCGATACGAGGACCGGTAGCTGTATGCTTGGTCATAGCGTCGAGTTTTAAGGTGGCCGCCAATGTGGAGTGAAGTAAGTTGGGGGATATTCAAGATGCCAGAATGAGAAGGGTGGAGGGGGCAAGGATCTGGGAATGTTGTAGGGCTGGAAGAGATTACTGAGATAGGCGTGTGAAACCAAGGTCCTGATCTGATGGAGGCGAAAGCTGGAGGCTGAGGGGCACCATCTACATCTGAATCTACATTGTCATTTAAGACATAATAGAAGTGAGGTTTAACACCACCATTTAATTTATACGAATACTTATGTAACCTTTAAATAGGTGCAATCTATCAACATCCGGTCAGAACAGGGACCCTCATTATCACTCAGTGTGATACACTTACGGGTGCATTTTAATCTAATTAAGCAATGTACTGTTTCAGAGAGCCCATTAACATTCGCTATCGATTGTACGCAGGACGCCAGTCCTTTAGATAATTAGCTGGCAACAACCAAGACAAGTTCCCCAGGAACCAGAATTTTTGCCCTGGAGCAGTTGAGAAGCTCACCGCCGCCCGCGATGGGGACTTCACACTGGCGGGCTTTGCGCGAGCAGGGATAGCTGCACATTTATGAAAATAAAAAAAAATAACCAATTTTAGAATGTTAGGAAGCAAGTCCCCTCCCGTGAGCAAGGGGGCACGTCATTCTTGAAAAGTAGACATTTTCATTTTACTTTTAATGGGATGAGGTTTCCAAAAAAGAAAATGCGAAGGCGGCTTGGCCTTTTCGCCTGCCCGTCCACCGTAAAGGTTGGACGGAAAATTAGCTTTCATCGGGACTTCGAGGGCTGTAATAGGCCTGGTAACTGTCGGCGGGCGCGCTGCCAACTCCCCAGGACCGCCCACTGACCGAGATATCGCGCGGATGCCACAGTGACATCAGGACACTCGCCCGGCTTTTCACCGCGCGTCATTCTAACGCCCACCCACCCCCCACCCCCCCCCACCAAACCTGGCGAGCGGAAAATTCCGGCCCAGATAGATATAAATCCGGAAAATGGGGAGCCTGAGGTGAGTCACACAAAGCACGCTCAAGACACAAATGGTGAAAGCCCCACCAAGAGAGAATCAGACTAGCAAGCTTACACTCACCTGGCCGGATAATTCGAAACCATCACGGGAAAAATAAATTGTTATCAGAAACTGTGAAAATTGATTATTTATTTTGCAAGCCTTCAAATCAATGAAAATGGTTTTTTGTTCCTAACTTAAAATTAAAGATATTTGACGTTAGTTCGATTGTGATATTGACCATGAGGCGTTATGTTAAGCAAGTATCTCCGGTTGTATTAAGGGGCCTTTTACACCCAGCCGAGACCTCAGTTTAATATGACATCTGAACGATAGTGCTTTTAATCGAGCTGCACGTGCGTAATAGTGCCAGCCTGGATTTTGTGCTCAGGTCTCTAGAGTGGGACTTGAACCCACAGCCTTGTGCCTCAGAAGCAAGAGGAGCCACCAGCTAAGGCACAGTTGACACCTGGGAGCGTGACAGCTCTTTGAGGGAACCTGAGGCAAGTTGGGACTGTGCAGTAGCCAAGAACAGCCTCCTCTGGCTCCTCCTCATATTTACAGAGGATGTCGATCCTTCCGTAAACATGCCGCACACATGATGACTTTGTCACCTCTGGAATTCACTATTCCAATGCACTCCAGGCCATCCTTCCACATTCCACCCTCTGTTGACTTGCCGCTGTCCAAAACCCTCCTGCCCATGTCCTAACTTGCACCGAGGCATATTCACCCATCATTCCAGCGCTCACTGACCTTCACTGGCTCCCAACGCTTTGATTTTAAAATTGTCACCCATACTCTTGAACCCTCCGTGGCTCCCCCCCCGCCCACCACCGATCTCTGTAACCCCCTCCGGCCCCTTGGCCCTCTGAGGTATCTGTGCTCCTCTAACCCTGGCCTCTTGAGCATTCGCGATTTCGCTTGCTCCACAGTTGGTGGCCGTACCCGAGACGGGAGATCTGGAATCGCCTCCCCACACCCCTCCTCCGCCTCTCCAGCTCTCTCCGCTCCTTTAAGGCGCTCCTTAAAAAAACTCACCTCTGTGACCGAGCTTTTGGTCCCTCCTTACGTGGATCAGCGCTCAGTTTTGTCCGGCGGTGTTCTGGGGAAGTCCCTGGCGGTGTTCCGCTGCGTTGGAGGCACGGCTTGAAAACAGGTTATCGCCGGTAGCCGACTTCGAGGGAAAAGTGCAACGTCTTCTGCATCGGACAGGAGAAGCAATCCAATTTGCGGGCGGAATTTTCCGAGACCCCCCCCGGCGGAGTGTGTGGAAAATACAGCGGGACCCGCTTCCCGGCGGCTGGAAGGTAGGTCGCAATTGCCCGCTCAGCCTGCCCACAGTGGGCCACATTTCCCACCATTGGCCGGCAGGGAACTAATTGTAATACATTAGCATATAATTATAAGGCCATCCCGCCAGGCTCTTGGAACCCCTGCCCTATTGTCCGCCCACATTGGCGGGAAAGCACCTCGATGTGTTTCACAGCAGCACGCAGGCCCTGTGCACTTGGCGGCCTTCACTTTGGGGGAACTGAGGTGAGGGAGCAGCAGCGTTCTCCACAGCTCGCCCGTCGTTTACAGGCCTCAGGGGCGCCGAGGGCAGGGTCAACTGGTGCCTGCGGGCAACTGCTGAGGGGTGGGGTTTTCCGGGGGCAAGTGCTGGTCAGTCTCGGAGGCGACTGCTGAGGGATGGTGGGGCGGGGGGGGTGGGGGGGGGGGGTTCTTAAGTGCTGCCCTGGCGTTGCACCCCGCGCACAGGCAATCGAGGTGGGGGTGGGGGGGGGGCTGGGTAAGCGAGGGGAGTGGTCGCGCATTTGGGGCACCCTGTATAAACTGACCAGGCCTCTGCAACTGAGACACATCTGGCGCAGCCACTGTGATATAATTGGGGTCAGTCTCCTAGCCTGCCCGCCCATGCAAGTAATGCAGAGGCACCAAAAGGCCATGAACTGCTCCACACCTTATCCCCACCCACCCCCGCCTCCCTGACTCCCCCACCACCGCACCCCTGGCCCAGGCTTCGAGTCCGCCACCACTTTTCTGGACCGCTGAGCAGTTGGACTGCACACGTCGTACAATCTCCTCGCCAACGCTGGGCATGTAGCAGTCCCTGCTGGAGGCGCTCACAGCCCCTTGCAATCTCAGCATCCCGGTTTGGACCCGTGTCCCCCATGTCACAGGTTGACAGGGCAGCCACACAGCGCACTCAGCTCTGGCCATCCGAGGGGTGACCAGCTCTCTCCGGGAAGTGGTAAGTGGCAGTCGCACAGGGTCAGGAAAGGTGCTCAGTACAGCCATGATAAGTACGTCTCTCTCTCTCCTGCATGCTGCAGGAGGACCACGTCAGGTTCATGGATCCTGGTGACCTAGCTGTGTGCCTGATCGCTGGCAGACTGAGGAGAGAGTGACTGAGGCTCCTGGCCACACAAAGGCAGAAGCAGCAACCTCATGAAGAAGGGGCAGCAGGGATTTCCCACACACACTGCCCAGGAACGACACCCAGGGTCTATAGACGCTGTCTGCCAATCCTGTAGATGACGGAGAACCAGTGTTGCTTGAAGACAGCGCATGTCTAGGGAACTGGTGGCTCACATCTGCCAGCTGCAGGACTTGGCACCACAGGGACATGGAGGGCATCCACTGCCAGTGGCTGTGAAAGTGACCACGGTGCTCAATTTCTACACCAGTGGTTCCTTTTAGGGCTCCACAGGTGACCCCCTGTGGGATTTCACAATCCACCACCCACAAATACACCCATGAGGTCACGGATGCCATCTTCTCCATGGCAACAACTTTGTGCATTTCGCCCGGGACTGGGACAGTCAGGATGCAAGGGCCATTGGATTCGCCCGGATCTCGGGATTCCCACAGGCGCAGGGTGCGATTGACTGCACTCACGTGGCGCTCGGGTCTCCGTCGCTTCACTCAGTGACTTCGTCAACCGCAAGGGCTTCCACTCGCTGACTGTGCAGCTGGTGAGCGACCACCAGAAACACATCCAGCAGGTGTGTGCACGGTTTCCAGGGAGTGGGCACGACACCTACATCCTGAGTCACTCGCAGATCTCGGCTGTCTTCCAGGGTCCACAGAAGCTGCGGGGTTGGCTCCTTGGGGTAAAGGGCTGCCCACAGAGACCGTGGCTGATGATACCCGTGTGGCAGCCTTAGGCTGGAGCAGAGGATAGAGATGGGGAGGGTGTATCAGCACTCCAGCCGGGCCAGATGATAAGTATACCTGGCCTGTGTGGGTGGAGAGTGGTCCCTTGGGCAGGATAAGGACAATGATGGTGTATGTGAAAGAGTGAACGGTGATGTCCTTTGCACTGGGAGTGAGTGAGGACCCTGTGGGTGTGTAATGGGTTTGCGAGTGTGTGAGTTGGGAGTGATGAGAAGAGTGCCTTACCCTGGAGGAACGGAGGAGATCATTCATCCTCTTGCGGCACTGGGTGTCTGTCCTCCTCTGCCCCCCCAAACCGGGTTGGTGACATTGCTACCCCCATCCTGAGGCCAGAGCGGGGGTAGAGCACATCCTGTCAGGCCTCCACAGCATCCAGCAGTCGCTCGAGGGACCCGTCGTTGAAGGAGGGAGTCTTATTGCCTTTGCGGGCCATGTCTCCCAGGCAGCGGTGATGAGCTGGTGGCGATGAGCGCTTTGCTGGCGGCTGCCTTTTAAAGATGGCGGCCGGCATGCTGTAACAGTTGGGGGATGGCGAGCGGGCAAACGAGAGCCCGCCCGCCATGGAAACGGCGTGTTTTTGCTGGAGTGAATATATAATGAGGCGGGCTTGGGTAAATACGGTGTGGAAACCCGCCATTTTCATCGGCGGCTAGGACTCCATTTTACCCGCCCGTTACCACACTGAGCACAATTCTGGGAAAATTCAGCCCTACTTTTCTGTCTATACAGCACATAAATGTGACACCAACCATACGGGCTAGATGATGCAATGCGATGTAACCATTGATGCAAATTTGCATGAGTGACATTTAATGGAATAGGGAGAAGGAGATGGTGGGAGGTGGTCACAGATAGACATAGGTTCAGCCATTTTAAAAGTCCTTGTTCAGTTTTAAAATTTTGGAAACAGCGATGAGCATATCTATATATATATTTTATAAAAATATACACAGAGTGAGGCCTTAGTCCCTCACAATGCTCCATGTATACCAACATATTGAGTTATGTTATCATTCTTTATGCCACAGTCAATACAGTGTGTTTTCTTCACCCAAGCTGTTTTTATAGAATCTGCTTTTCGTGACGTACATAAACTGTACTGGATACTGGAATACAGAGTAAAATTTCAAACTTTGCTGACGATACAAAAGTTGGAGGTGTGAGAAACAGTGAAGATGATACCAGTCACCTGCAATGGGACATAGAGAGGCTAGCAGAATGGGCAGGTGAGTGCAGATGGAATTTAATCCAGAGAAGTGTGAGGTGATGCATTTTGGCAGAAGGGATAGGGAGAGGCAACCTGGGTTACATGGCACAATTCTAAAGCAGGGACAAGTGGGCCTGGGTGGGCGGGATTCAGGTTCTCTGTGCAAAGACCTTTGAAGGTGGCCGAATACACCAAGAGATTGTTAGCAAAATGTAAGGGATCTTGGGCTTTAGAAATGGAGATATTGAGCTACAAAGACAGGGAATTTATGCTGAACCTTTATAACGTTCTGGTTAGACCACAGCTAGAGTATTGCCTCCAGTTCTGGTCACCACACTTTAGGAAGGACGTGAGTGTCCTGGAGAGGGTGCAGAGGGAGATTTACCAGAACAGTTCCAGGGATGAGGGATTTTAGTTACAAGGTTGAGAAGCTGGGATTGTTCTCCTTGGAGCAAAGGAGGTTGAGGGGAGATTTGATAGAGGTGCACAAAATTCTGACAGGTTTAGACAAGGCAGACTAAGAAAAGCTGTTCCCACTGGCTGATGGTACAAGGACTAGGGGGACACAGGTTTAAAGATTTGGGCAGGAGAGGGGGTGGGGATGTGGGGAAGAGCATTTTTACATAGCGAGTGGTAATGACCTGGAACTTGCTGCCCATGAGGGTGGTGGGAGAGAAGATGATGAATGATTTCAAAAGGAAATCGGATGGAGGATGAAGGAAATAAGCTTGCAGGGCTAGGGGGATAGAGCGGGGAATGGAACTGATTGGACGGCTCTACAGAGAGCACGGACTCGATGGGCTGAATGGCCTCCTCCTGTGTCATTATGACTCTAACAACTGAAATTCTGCAGTCTGTTTAACAATGGGTGCCAAATGTATTGCTGTCACTCAATGTCATTGCGCATTATAGAGGACGAGCATGCACAACACATCCCATTTCTAAAACAAGAGCATTCAGACAGGATTCCAGGACAAGCAAAGACGGTGGCCAGCTCACTCACCATGACAAATCACTTGCAAAATGGGACAGGAAGAGTCATGAAAGATCATGTTAAGATAACAGTCCATTATGTGTTCCTGCAATGGTAAAGGGATTGGGGTGCGTTGGCTTGTGATCTTCAGGTCATGGAGCATCTCCCTGTCAGTCACATTCTCTCTCCCACTGCACGGGTAATAATGCTAGGCAGAACTTTCACATGCAGCCCACCGCTGAAAAAGCCCACCAGTCACGTAGGAAACACAGCAACCAATTTGCGCACAGCCAGCTCCCAGCAGCAATGCGACAACGACCAGGTCATCCATTTTAGTGACCTAGGTTGAGGGATGAATATTGGTCAGGATGCTGGGGAGAGCTTTCCTACTCTTCCTCAAAACAGTGGCGTGGGCTCTTTTACACCCACCTGAGAGAGCAGACAGGGCCCTGGGTTAACGTCTCTCATCGGAAAGGCAGTGCGACACTCCCTCAGTACTACAGTGGGGTATCAGCTTGGATTTTGTGCTCAAGCCCCTGGATTGGGACCTGAACCCACAGCCTTTCCGATTCAGAAACAAAGAGCAGTGTGTCCGGGTCACTGCTGCCAGCCAACCTTGTCACGTGCTGCAGCTTTAAAATGTGGATTTAGTTTGACATATTAGAGCGCTTGCCTCTACGGGTGGAACAAAACCATTGTACTGTGTAGCAGAGAGGATAGGTAGCTGTTCAGTAGGCCTCGTGGCGCAGTGGGTAGTGTCCCCATCTCTGGGCTCAGGGAACTCCAGGTTCAAATCCCACTTCAGGGCTCGACGGTCGTGGGGTGGTCAAACAGGTTGATTGTCAGCCTGTAAATCCTTCTGGCCTGGTGGGTGGGAAGAGCAGGAACAATTCCTGGTCAGCCATACTACAGAAGGTTATGGCAAACTGCTGCAGTCCTTTGCCAGGCGTGACCAATCCATGGCTGCCAATACCCTCTTAGGGCATGGCACCGAAAGGAGGAGAAGTGATATAAGGGAGAAATAGAAAAATGCCCTGACAGGGTTAGATGAAGCAGGTGGGAGAGGGCTCAGATGGAGCTTAAACACTGGTAGGGACCGGTTGGCTCGAACGGCTGTACGCCCTATGTTTAATGAGTTGTGTTGCATTAACAGACTGCTTCCCTCTCCTGCAAAGACTGGGGGCTTGAGGGTGGGGGTGGGGATGGGGAGATGCAAACAGAGAGATTTTACCACAATACCACACCACTGACAGAGCAGGCAGGGCCCTGTGAACAGTGAACATAAGCCTCGCTGCAGCTTGCGCAAATCAGGGACAAAGAGAATAAAGCACTGGGGACTGACAAACCTCCTGCTTTGTCCAGGAAAAGATCAGATCCAGCTTTGGCGAGAACAGCAGCCAGAGCAGCTCCCAACATCTGCGGGAAGTCACCTTTGGGGCACATTGATAATGAAAGGCTTCCTGCTCACCAGTCTCCGATGGCTTGTTCCGTCTACTCACCCCTGTATTACACACAGTGTGAGGGGAAGTGCTACACGCTTAATATATTATTAAAAAAGTACCCCGACGGCATGGCTGTTTGCACAGGCTGTTTAACCCAGCATGTACTTCCTGCTCCTCGGTTTCTGGCTGCAGGGTACGAGCGTATATATTAATGGACCTATTGCTGTGTGCAGCAGGAGTCCCGTGGGACTATTTACGCTTGAACTGGTTACTTCTGGATTGCTTTCCATCTTGAAATCAGCTTGAGGTCGACCAGGATCCCCCTGCTTTAAAACCGACAGCCCTTGTGTCATTGTCTTCCAAAGCTGGAGCGTTAACAGGGGGGGGGGGATGCAACACTTCAATTGTGTGGAGAGGCTGGAGGAGGGGAGATTGTTCTCCTAGACGTCAGTCTGCAGCATTCCTGTCCCTCCCTCTCTCAGGATGTTTCGGTTACAGTCCCACTCTGCTGATTTTTCTCCAGCACAGGACTGAGGGAGTGCTACACTGTTTGAGATGCCATTGTTGGAATCAGACACTTCCCTGCCTGCTCTCTCAGGTGGAGGTGAGAAATCCAGTGGCACTATTTTGAAGGGGGGTAAGGGGCGTTCTCCCTGGTGTCCTGACCAATATTTATTCCTCAATCAGCACCACACAAATAGAATTACCTGGTCGTGATCACACCGGTGTCTGTGGGAGCTTGCTGAGCACATATCGGCTGCTGCATTTCCCTTATTACAATAGCGCCTACACAAAAATACTTTACTGGCTGTAGATTCCTTCAGGGTAGTGTCCTCGGCCCAACCATCTCCAGCTGCTCATCAATGACCTTCCTTCCATCATAAGGTCAGAGGTGGGGATGTTCGCTGAAGATTGCACAATGTTCAGCACCATTCCCGACTCCTCAGATACTGAAGCAGTCCATGTCCAAATGCAGCAAGGCCTGGACAGTATCCAGGCTTGGGCTGACAAGTGGCAAGTAACTTTCGCACCACACAAGTGTCAGGCAATGACCATCTCCAACAAGAGAGAATCTAACCATCTCCATTTGGTGTTCAATTGCATTACCATCACTGAATCCCCCACTATCAACATCCTGGGGGTTACCTTGGACCAGAAACTGAACTGGACTAGCCATATAAATACTATGGCTATAAGAGCAGGTCAGAAGCTGGGGATCCTGCAGTGAGTAATTCACCTCTTGACTCCCCAAAGTCTGTCCACCATCTACAAGGCACAAGTAGGGAGTGTGATGGGATACTCTCCACTAGTCTGGATGTGTGCAGCTCCCACAACACTCAAGAAGTCAACACCATCCAGGACAAAGCAGCCCCGCTTGATTGGCATCTCATCCACAAACATTCACTCCCTCCATTACCGACACACAGTAGCAGCAGTGTGTACCGTCTACAAGATGCAATGCAGGAATTCACCAAGGCCCCTTCAGACAGCACCTTCCAAACTCACGACCGCTACCATCTAGAAGGACAAGGGCCGCAGATAGATGGGAATATCACCGCCTGGAAGTTCCCCTCCAAGCCACTCACCATCCTGACTTGGAAATATATCGCCGTTCCTTCACTGTCGCTGTGTCAAAATCCTGGAACTCCCTCCCTAACAGCACTGTGGGTGTACCTACACCACATGGACTGCAGCGGCTCAAGAAGGCAGCTCACCACCACCTTCTCAAGGGCAACTCGGAATGGGCAATAAATGCTGGCCCAGCCAGTGAAACCCGCATCCAATGAATGAATAAAAAAAACCTAATGTGTTTTGCGATGTCCAGTGGTCATGACAGGTGCTGTATAAATGCGAGTCTTCCCTTTCTTAGAGTAGAGAAGGTTAAGAGGAGATTTGATAGAGTTGTTCAGGGACGTGATGGATTTTTACCGAGGGAATAGGCAGTAACTGTTTCCACTGGCAGGAGGGTCGACAATCAGAGGACATGGATTTAAGGTAGAATTGGAAGAAGGAACAGAGGGTGGGAAGAGGAGAATTCATTTTTGCACAGTGAGTCATTACATTCTGGAAAGCACTGCCTGGCATGTTAGTGGAAGCAGATTCACTCATAACTTTCACTGGAGAATTGGATAAGTTCTTGAACTGGAAAGTTTTCCAGGGCTAAGGGGAAAGAGTCGTGGGGTGGGGCTAATTTGGATGTCTCCTTCAAAGAGCGAACACAGGCAGAATGGGCTCAATGGCCTCCATCTGGACAGTAAGATTCTCTGATTGGGAGGATCCGGAAGTTACTTTGATGTACTTTAGTTGTGCTCCTGGTGTGTAACTGTAAACGGCTTAGGGTTTGGGAGTAACAGGTTACCCAGAAAAGATGGTTGAGAATTCCTTAGTGTTTTTCAGGGAAGTTTATTAAGGCTGGGATTTTGCGGCCCTGCCATGATGGGATTCTCCGCAGGCCAACCAATCATCAAGTCCATTGATGATCCTGGCAGTGTGTGGGGCTGGGAAATCTTGGCCTAAGTTTATTAAGAAGCAACGGTTTAGATTAGATATGACACAAAATCTAAACTGGCGGACAAGATATACGACCTGTGACAGGCGAGGATGGATCGAACAGACGGATGGGTGGGTGGGAGGGTGTTGAGGGGCTGGTGCGGTATGGAATGGGGGGTTTGGGGGGGCACATGGGGTGCTGATCTCCATGGCCGATAGCGGCAGAACGCTTTCCTGGTCTCGGATCAGACGGATGGGTGGGTGAAGCCGATCTCCATCGCTGGAAGTGGCAGTTTCCTCCGTTTCCTTCAGTCTTCTTGGGTATGAAGCGTTAGGCCGGTGCTAGCATGGGTCGCTACGAAAAGCTCTCCCCTGTATAAGGTCTTCGTGACTTCATCAAGTTGTTAGGCAGGAGCCGGCGTTGGCCCACCTCAGGAAGCTCCCTTCCATCTGAGGTGATTTTTCCTTCAAGAGGCTGGGAGCTTATTTCTGGGAGCCTTTCACAAATCATTTAATTAATTGTCCATTGGCAAGGCACTGGTGTTCAAGGTAATCTCTTCTATTTCTGTTGGAAGCCCATGAGGTCATCTCGTGGATCATCAATTGCCGGGAAGTCCTGTTTCATCTTCAGACATCTATGAGTCATGAGGCCTTCTTCACCCCCACCCCCAGTCAGGATTAGCAACGTCTCCTCTCAGCCCTTGAGCTAGCGAAATGTCCTTTGCAGAGATAATGGCCTTTGCTGCCTTGTGTTTGGCAGCTCAGAGACCTGCTTTGGGAGCTTTCTTTCTAAGAGAGAGACAAAAAGAAACTGACAGAGAGCGAGAGAGGGAGAGAACAATCCCTTTAATGTTCAACAAATATCACAGAGGATGTTATAAAGTTATTATATGGTGATTTCTTAGGGCAGAAATATTAACACATTAGTTGGTGCTTGAAACAATATAATCAGAGAGATCGATGAACTGAACAGACACTGGTGGCTTATTGGAACTAAGAACAGAGCACTAACAGCATGTATGCTTCTTCAATCATCTGCAGTTCGAGACTATTTGCCCAAGAAGCCCACGCTGTGTAGCGATTGGTCAATACAGTCACATGGTCAAATGACTACCTTCTCTTAAAGGTACATAACACTCCACTTTACCACAGAATTCTATCTCGATTGTTTTAAAGTCCGTTCCTCTATGGAGAATGGGTCAATGCCTCGGTGACTCAAAATGTTGTCTCAATCTCCGGGCCATATTAGCCATTTCACTGCTTGCTGTTTGGCGACTAGCTTAGCGTGTCTGGGACCCGCTCCTCAGTACAGCTGTACCATACCCTTCCATGTGTTTCGTTATTCCACACATAACAGATCACTTCTGCACACTCACACCGGTCTCACCGCATCATGCCCGCGTGCTCCATCGGATGCAAGCCATTCTTAGCTTTCAGATAATCTTCTCAAAAGATCAAGGGGGTGTCTGTCTGCAGATTGTTGCTCGTCTTCCTTGTACAGTCCTGATGTCTCGAGTAGCAGCCAGACCAAATTCAGTTTCCTCCAAAAGGTGGATAGGCAAGGATGCAAACATCTCCAAGAGAAAGCGATCAGTTTATTAGTCTCATCCACACTTTCCTCACTTTCACTAGAATGTACCTGGATGCCAGGTTGATGTATTCCACTGAATTAGGCCTGGGGTGAGTTATGTTAATTCCCATTTGGTGGTGTGATGCTCCAGTCTCTATCTTTTATTCCAGTGGGGCATCCCACTCATTACCGATCTACCCTATTCATGAGCCCTGGAGGAACTTTACTGTTCAATACAACAATCTCATAACATGGGGCGGAATTTCACCCATGTCGGGTGGGCTTGGCGAGGGGTGGGCGGGAAGCAGGCCCGCCCAGCGTGAAACACAAGCGCTCAGCACTGCCTGTGGGGCGCGGGGTGGGGGGGGTTGGGGGGGCACTGCCTGTGGGGGTGGGGGGGTGGGGGGGGGGAGGACCAGTGGGCCGAATGCAGCCTTCACACACGCGTGTGATTGTGCGCTACATAATCCGCCCCCCCCCCGAGGCACAGAGCCGCTCAGGGAGGTATAAAAAAGATAACAATAAAGAAAATAAAACCGGAATGAAACAGGTCCCTTCACGTGACTCTGTTGCTGGGTTTTAAAATGATTTTATGTTCATTTGCTTTCGGAGACCTCATCCTGCCCGTGGATGAGGTCTCCTAAAAAAAAAAACACGAAAGCCGCTCGGCCTTTTCGCTCGCCCACCAGCCGTAAGTGAAAAATTCAACTTGATTGATAATTTAACGGCCTTTTAGTTGCTGGTATACCCTCAGCTGGATAAGAGTACTGCTTCATGGGGCTGGGGGCAAGGACCATGGTTGATGGCGGTGGATGAGTCAGAGTCAAATAACATCAATCTTGCTGACGTCCTCCATTGTCAACAGTGCAGTCCGCAGGTCTCCCACCACCATCGTATCGGAGAGGGGAAACCACTTCTCTGTGGGAGGTTTGCTCGGGGTCACCGGGGCTCTGGACTTACTTGCCCGGGTACCGGACACACCACAGTAACCGGGCAAACTCTGTCACTAACTCACCTTTCCCAGTGATGCACGCATCCCGACAAGGAAGGAACAAAGGTTAAAAATTCACTTAGGAGCCAACTTTAGACTTCATTCAAATTTATTCCATCGTAAGCTGCTGGTAAATTCAACACCCAAGAGCAGCACTGAGGTATTTTGTTGTTGACACTAATTTAATAGCTTCATCTCACTCACCTCTTCAGTTAGGGATTTATTTGAAATGGATGAACAATAGCTGACAATCTTCTTGTATGAAAGTGCTTGACCCCGTCTCACAGTAAAGGCAACTGAATGTCTCCTGGGCCCTACTGCTATCTCCAAGAGCTAGGATACAGTCAGGTGTACACTTCCCTATGCACCAACGCTGGGCTAACAGTTTAACCGCTACGAGCGTTGGATTTCGGGCATCATGCCTGTCGGAGCACTGTGGCGAATGAGAGGTGATCTTACTGAAACGTATCAGATTCCGAGGCAGCTGGACAGGGTAGGTGCTGAGAGGGATGTTTCCTCTCATGGGGTAATCTAGAACCAGAGGACACAGTTTAAAAATAAGGGGTCTCCCATTTAAGAGGAGATGAGGAGAATATTTTTCTCTGAGGGTTGCTAGTCTTTGGAACCCTCTTCCCCAGAAAGCAGTGGAGACTGGGTCATTGAATATTTTTAATATTGTGTGTGATCAAACTGGATATTTCCTCCAGACAGTTCATTGTGCTGAGATGTAACTCTTTTGAGTACAAACCTGTTCCAATCTGTTTCAGATGAGGTTATAATGTTTCATAGTTTGCCATTGTGAGATTTGAACTCTTGATCTTGGGGTTACAAACCCAGCATAACCACTTGGCTATTTAGGCCAAGCCCTTGAATATTTTTAAGGCTGAGTTAGATAGGTTTTTGTTTGACAAGGGAGTTGAAGGGCATATTGGGTAGAGAGGAAAGCAGAGTTGATGCCACAATCAGATAAATGAACTTATCAAGTGGGGGAGCAGGCTCGAGGGGCTGAGATCTACTCCTAATTCGTATGTTGGTATGTGATATACAGCTCCTGTACACACAGTTGACATATCTAGAAAGCCGCCAGTACTACTCACAGCAAGAGCAGCTTGTTAGCTGCAATGGAAGGCATCAAACTCTTCATGTTGACAGATAGGCCAAAGAACAATATTTTATTGCCAGTTTTGTCACTATTTGCCTATTAACATGATGGATCACCCATGAAAACAAACCACGTGTCGTATTTAGAAGCCAGGGCACCAATTCATTCCTGCCCAAGGTTAACTACAGCATAGGTCAGCAGTACGCTCAGAACGACTAAGGGAAATGACTTGGAAACCTGGCATTTCAATTTTCCCTACACTTCAGGTCCAACCGAGGAGTCTCAGGGATATTTTGGGTTTCAGACTGTAAACAAAAAAACAAAATCCTGTCACCGGTAATGTTAGAACGCTTACTCAGTGTGTATCACTCTCCCCTCGGAGTCAGGAGGTCCAAAGGCAGAGGCTCCGTTTCAATATCCTGGTTGACCCTCCAGTGCGGGGCTGAGGGAGTGCTGCACTGTCAGAGGTGCTGTTTCTTGAGTGGACATAGAAAATCCCACATTGCCATTTCAAAGAAGGGCAGGGCTATTCTCCTTGGTTCCCTGGCCAATATTCACCCAACAAACAGTATCACTCATAAACAGATTGGTCGTTATGACATGGTTGTTTTGTAGGACCTTGCTGTGTGCAAATTGGCTGCCATATTTCCTAAATTGCTACAAGGATTATACTTCAAAAGTATTTCAATGGCTGTAAAGAGCTTAGAGCATTGGGACATTTTCAGGTTGCGAAAGGTGCCATACAAATGCAAGTTGTTTGTCTTTTTTATTCATTCACGGGATGTGGGTGTCGCTGGCTGGGCCAGCATTTATTGCCCATCCCTAATTGCCCTTGAGAAGGTGGTGCTGAGCTGCCTTCTTGAGCCGCTGCAGTCCCTGTGGTGTAGGTACACCCACAGTGCTGTTAGGGAGGGTGTTCCAGGATTTTGACCCAGCGACAGTGAAGGAACGGCGATATATTTCCAAGTCAGGATGGTGAGTGACTTGGAGGGGGACTTCCAGGTGGCGGTGTTCCCATGTGCCTGTCTCTCTAGGTGGTAGAGGCCGTGGGTTTGGAAAGCGCTGTTGCAGGAGGCTTGGTGAGTTGCTGCAGTGCATCATGTAGATGGTACACACACTGCTACTGTGTGTCTGTGGTGGAGGCGAAGGGAGTGAATGTTTGTGGATGGGTTGCCAATCAAGTGGGACTGCTTTGTCCTGGATGGTGTCAAGCTTCTTGAGTGTTGTTGGAGCTGCACTCATCCAGACAAGTGGGGAGTATTCCATCACACTCCTGACTTCTTCCTTGGAGATGGTGGGCAGGCTTTGGGGAGCCAGGAGGTGAGTTACTTGCTCCAGCATTCCCAGCTTCTGACCTGCTCTGAAATCATTTCTCTCTAAATTCTCCACCAAAATTCTTCATAGTTTTGAAACCTCCTCTTGACTTTCTGTGTTGTGAGGAGAACAGTCCCAACTTCTTCAGTCGCTCCACCCAACTGAAGAGCCTCATCCCTGGTACCAGTGTTGCGTCTGAGGTCCGGCTGCGGGTGGTGGTGCAGCAATCCAGAGTGTGCGGTGCTTGGAGTAACCTGGTTGCTCAGAGCAACCAGCTCAAGAAAGGGGGAGGACCGAGACTTCAAACATAACAGCAAAATCGCCGGTGGCCAGAGAGGGAGTAAGTGCAGCTGTGATTGGAGGAACAGGGAGTGCAGGAAAGAGGAAATCTGTGATTGGGGGGAACACTGAACATGTGATAAAGGGGATGTGTGATTGGAGGAGCTGTGACGAGGCGGAGAGGGAATCTGTGTTTGGAGGATCACTGAACATGTGAGAGAGGGGATGCGTGATTGGAGGAACAGTGAGTCAGCAGGAGAGGGAATCTGTGATTGGAGGAGTTATGAGCGAGGGTGAGGGAATCCGTTATTGGAGGAGCTGTGAGTGAGGGAGAGGGGGAATCTGTGATTGGAGGAGTTGTGAGTGAGGGAGAGGGGGAATCTGTGATTGGAGGAGTTGTGAGTGAGGGAGAGAGGGAATCTGTGATTGGAGGAGTTGTGAGTGAGGGAGAGAGGGAATCTGTGATTGGAGGGGTTGTGAGTGAGGGTGGGGGAATCTGTGATTGGAGGAGTTGTGAGTGAGGGAGGGAGGGAATCTGTGTTTGGAGGAGATGTGAGTGAGGGAGAGAGGGAATCTGTGATTGGGGGAGTTGTGAGCGAGGGAGAGAGGGAATCTGTGATAGGAAGAGTTGTGAGTGAGGGTGGGGGAATCTGAGATTGGAGGAGTTTTGAGTGAGGGAGACAGGGAATCTATGTTTGGAGGAGTTGTGAGTGAGCAGGAGAGGGAATCTGTGATTGGAGGAGTTATGAGCGAGGTGAGGGAATCTGTTATTGGAGGAGCTGTGAGTGAGGGAGAGGGGGAATCTGTCATTGGAGGAGTTGTGAGTGAGGGAGAGAGGGAATCTGTGATTGGAGGAGTTGTGAGCGATTGAGAGGGAATCTGTGATTGGAGGAGTTGTGAGTGAGGGAGGGAGGGAATCTGTGTTTTGAGGAGATGTGAGTGAGGGAGAGAGGGAATCTGTGATTGGGGGAGTTGTGAGCGAGGGAGAGAGGGAATCTGTGATAGGAAGAGTTGTGAGTGAGGGTGGGGGAATCTGAGATTGGAGGAGTTTTGAGTGAGGGAGACAGGGAATCTATGTTTGAAGGAGTTGTGAGTGAGCGGGAGAGGGAATCTGTGATTGGAGGAGTAGTGAGCGAGAGAGAGGGAATCTGTGATTGGAGGAGTTGTGAGTGAGGGTGGGGGAATGTGCGATTGGAGGAGTTGTGAGTGAGGGAGAGAGGGAATCTGTGATTGGAGGAGTTGTGAGTGAGGGAGAGAGGGAATCTATGATTGGAGGAGTTTTGAGTGAGGGAGAGAGGGAATCTGTGATTGGAGGAGTTGTGAGTGAGGGAGAGAGGGAATCTATGATTGGAGGAGTTTTGAGTGAGGGAGACAGGGAATCTGTGTTTGGAGGAATTGTGAGCGAGGTGGAAGGAATCTGTTATTGGATGAGTTGTGAGTGAGGGAGAGGGGGAATCAGTGATTCGAGGAGCTGTGAGTGAAGGAGAGAGGGAATCTGTGATGGGAGGAGTTGTGAGTGAGGGAGAGAGGGAATCTGAGATTGGAGGAGTTGTGATTGAGGGAGAGAGGGAATCTGTGATTAGAGGAGTTGTGAGCGAGGGTGAGGGAATATGTGATTGGAGGAGATCTGATTGAGAGCGAGGGGGAATCTGTGATTGGAGGAGATGTGAGTAAGCGGGAGAAGAAATCTGTGATTGGAGGAGTTGTGAGTGAGGGAGAGAGGGAATCTGTGATTGGAGGAGTTGTGAGTGAGCAGGAGAGGGAATCTGTGATTGGAGGAGTTATGAGCGAGGGTGAGGGAATCTGTTATTGGAGGAGCTGTGAGTGAGGGAGAGGGGGAATCTGTCATTGGAGGAGTTGTGAGTGAGGGAGAGAGGGAATCTGTGATTGGAGGAGTTGTGAGCGATTGAGAGGGAATCTGTGATTGGAGGAGTTGTGAGTGAGGGAGGGAGGGAATCTGTGTTTTGAGGAGATGTGAGTGAGGGAGAGAGGGAATCTGTGATTGGGGGAGTTGTGAGCGAGGGAGAGAGGGAATCTGTGATAGGAAGAGTTGTGAGTGAGGGTGGGGGAATCTGAGATTGGAGGAGTTTTGAGTGAGGGAGACAGGGAATCTATGTTTGGAGGAGTTGTGAGTGAGCGGGAGAGGGAATCTGTGATTGGAGGAGTAGTGAGCGAGGGAGAGGGAATCTGTGATTGGAGGAGTTGTGAGTGAGGGTGGGGGAATGTGCGATTGGAGGAGTTGTGAGTGAGGGAGAGAGGGAATCTGTGATTGGAGGAGTTGTGAGTGAGGGAGAGAGGGAATCTATGATTGGAGGAGTTTTGAGTGAGGGAGACAGGGAATCTGTGTTTGGAGGAATTGTGAGCGAGGTGGAAGGAATCTGTTATTGGATGAGTTGTGAGTGAGGGAGAGGGGGAATCAGTGATTCGAGGAGCTGTTAGTGAAGGAGAGAGGGAATCTGTGATGGGAGGAGTTGTGAGTGAGGGAGAGAGGGAATCTGAGATTGGAGGAGTTGTGATTGAGGGAGAGAGGGAATCTGTGATTAGAGGAGTTGTGAGCGAGGGTGAGGGAATATGTGATTGGAGGAGATCTGATTGAGAGCGAGGGGGAATCTGTGATTGGAGGAGATGTGAGTAAGCGGGAGAAGAAATCTGTGATTGGAGGAGTTGTGAGTGAGGGAGAGAGGGAATCTGTGATTGGAGGAGTTGTGAGTGAGGTAGAGATGGAATCTGTGATTGGAGGAGTTGTGAGTGAGGGAGACAGGGAATCTGTGTTTGGAGGAGTTGTGAGTGAGGTGGAGGGAATCTGTGATTGGAGGAGTTGTGAGAGTGGGAAAGAGGGAATCTGTGATTGGAGGAGTTGTGAGTGAGGGAGAGAGGGAATCTGTGATTGGAGGAGTTGTGAGTGAGGGTTGGGGAATCTGTGAATGGAGTTGTTGTGAGTGAGGGAGAGAGGGAATCTGTGATTGGAGGAGTTGTGAGTGAGGGTGGGGGAATCTGTGATTGGAGGAGTTTTGAGTGAGGGAGACAGGGAATCTGTGTTTGGAGGAGTTGTGAGTGAGCGGGAGAGGGAATCTGTGATTGGAGGAGTTGTGAGTGAGGGAGAGAGGGAATCTGTGATTGGAGGAGCTGTGAGTGAGGGAGAGAGGGAATCTGTGATTGGAGGAGCTGTGAGTGAGGGAGAGAGGGAATCTGTGATTGGAAGAGTTGTGAGCGAGGGAGAGAGGGAATCTGTGATTGGAGGTGTTGTGAAAGAGGGAGAAGCGGGAATCTGCGATTGGAGGAGTTGTGAGTGAGGGAGAGAGGGAATCTGTGATTGGAGGAGTTGTGAGCGAGAGTGGGGGAATCTGTGATTGGAGGAGTTGTGAGAGAGTGAGAGGGGGATTCAGTGATTGGATGAGTTGTGAGCGAGGGAGAGGGAATCTGTGATTGGAGGAATTGTGAGTGAGGGAGAGAGGGAATCTGTGATTGGAAGAGTTGTGAGCGAGGGAGAGAGGGAATCTGTGAATGGAGGGGTTGTGAATGAGGGAGAGCGGGAATCTGCGATTGGAGGAGTTGTGAGTGAGGGAGAGAGGGAATCTGTGATTGGAGCAGTTGTGAGCGAGAGTGGCGGAATCTGTGATTGGAGCTGTTGTGAGCGAGGGAGAGGGAATCTGTGATTGGAGGAGTTGTGAGTGAGGGAGAGAGGGAATCTGTGATTGGAGGAGTTGTGAGTGAGGGAGAGTGGGAATCTGTGATTGGAGGAGTTGTGAGTGAGGGAGAGAGGGAATCTGTGATTGGAGGAGTTGTGAGTGAGGGAGAGAGGGAATCTGTGATTGGAGGAGTTGTGAGTCAGGAAGAGAGGGAATCTGTGATTGGAAGAGTTGTGAGTCAGGGAGATAGGGAATCTGTGATTGGAGGAGTTGTGAGTGAGGGAGAGAAGGAAACTGTGATTGGAGAAGATGTGAGTCAGGGAGAGAGGGAATCTGTGATTGGAGGAGTTGTGAGCAAGTGAGAGAGGGAATCTGTGATTGGAGGAGGTGTGAGTGAGGGAGAGGGGGAATCTGTGATCGGAGGAGTTGTGAGTGAGGGAGAGTGAATCTGTGATTGGAGGTGTTGTGAGTGAGGGAGAGTGAATCTGTGATTGGAGGAGTTGTGAGTGAGGGAGAGGGTGAATCTGTCATTGGAGGAGTTGTGAGTGAGGGAGAGAGGGAATTTGTGATTGGAGGAGTTGTGAGTGAGCGGGAGAGGCAATCTGTGATTGGAGGAGTTGTGAGCGAGGGAGAGAAGGAATCTGTGATTGGAGGAGTTGTGAGTTAGCGGGAGAGGGAATCTGTGATTGGAGGAGTTGCGAGTGGGCGGGAGAGGGAATCTGTGATTGGAGGAGTTGTGTGAGGGAGAGAGGCTATCTGTGATTGGAGGAAGTGTGAGTGATTGAAAGAGGGAATCAGTGATTGGAGGAGTTGTGAGTTAGCGGGAGGGGGAATCAGTGATTGGAGGAGTTGTGAGTGAAAGTGAGGGGGAATCTGTGATTGAAGGAGTTTTTAGCGACGGAGAGAGGGAAACTCTGATTGGAGGAGATGTGTGTCAGGGAGAGAGGGAATCTGTGATTGGAGGAGTTCTGAGTGAGGGAGAGAGGGAATCTGTATTGGAGGAATTGTGTGTGAGGGAGGGAGGGAATCTGTGATTGTAGGAGCTGTGAGTGATCGGGAGAGGCAATCTGTGATTGGAGGAGTTGTGAGTGAGTGGGAGGAGAAATTTTGATGGGAGGAGTTGTGAGTGAGGGAGTGGGGGAATGTCTGATTGGAGGAGTTTTGAGTGGCGGAGAGAGGGAATCTGTGATTGGAGCAGTTGTGACCGAGGGTGAGAGGGAATCTGTGATTGGAGGAGTTGTGAGTGAGGGAGAGGGGGAATCTGTGATTGGAGGAGTTGTGAGTGAGGGAGAGAGGGAATCTGTGCTTGGAGGAGTTGTGAGTGAGGGAGAGAGGGAATCTGTGATTGGAGGAGTTGTGAGTGAAGGAGAGGGGGAATCTCTGATTGGAGGAGTTGTGAGTGAGGGAGTGGGGTTTCTGTGATTGGAGGAGATGTGAGTGAGCCGGAGACGGATTCTGTGATTTGAGGTGTTGTGAGTGAGGGAGAGAGGGAATCCGTATTGGAGGAGTTGTGAGTGAGGGAGGGAGGGAATCTGTGATTGGAGGAGTTGTGAGTTTTTGGGAGGAGAAATTTTGATAGGAGGTGTTGTGAGTGAGGGAGAGAGGGAATCTGTGATTGCAGGAGTTGTGAGTGAGGGAGAGAGGGAATCTGTGATTGGAGGAGTTGTGAGTGAGGGAGAGTGAATCTGCAATTGGCTGAGTTGTGAGTGAGGGAGAGAGGGAATCTGTGATTGGAGGAGTTGTGAGTGAGCGGGAGAGGGAATCTGTGATTGGAGGAGTTGTGAGTGAGGGAGAGGGAATCTGCGACTGGAGGAGTAGTGAGTGAGGGAGAGGGAATCTGCGATTGGAGGAGTTGTGAGTGAGGGAGCGAGGGATTCTGTGATTGTAGGAGCTGTGAGTAATCGGGAGAGGGAATCTGTGATTGGAGGAGTTGTGAGTGAGGGAGAGAGGGAATCTGTGTTTGGAGGAGTTGTGAGCGAGGGAGAGGGAAACTTTG
The DNA here is from genome assembly GCA_026770705.1 of Isurus oxyrinchus. Lineage (NCBI taxonomy): Eukaryota > Metazoa > Chordata > Chondrichthyes > Lamniformes > Lamnidae > Isurus > Isurus oxyrinchus. The sequence goes on from JANJGN010000014.1 coordinate 10,637,541, forward strand.
ATTGGAGCAGATGTGAGTCAGGGAGCGAGGGAATCTGTGATTGGAGGAGTTGTGAGTGAGGGAGGGGGGAATCTGTGATTGGAGGAGTTGTGAGTGAGGGAGAGAGGGAATCTGTGATTGGAGGAGTTGTGAGTGAGGGAGAGAGGGAAACTGTGATTGGAGGAGGTGTGAGTCAGGGAGAGAGGGAATCTGTGATTGGAGGAGTTGTGAGTGAAGGACGGGGGAATCTGTGATTGGAGGAGTTGTGAGTGAGGGAGAGAGGGAATCTGTGATTGGAGGAGTTGTGAGTGAGGGAGAGAGGGAATCTGTGATTGGAGGAGTTGTGAGTGAAGGACGGGGGAATCTGTGATTGGAGTAGTTGTGAGTGAGGGAGAGGGGGAAACAGTGATTGGAGGAGCTGTGAGTGAGGGCGAGCGGGAATCTGTGATTGGAGGAGTTGTGAGTGAGGGAGAGAGGGAAACTGTGATTGGAGGAGGTGTGAGTGAAGGACGGGGGAATCTGTGATTGGAGGAGTTGTGAGTGAGGGAGTGGGGGATTCTGTGATTGGAGGAGATGTGAGTGAGCGGGAGAGGGAATCTGTGATTGGAGGAGTTGTGAGTTTTTGCGAGCAGAAATTTTGATGGGAGGAGTTGTGAGTGAGAGAGAGAGGGAATCTGTGATTGCAGGAGTTGTGAGTGAGTGAGAGGGAATCTGCAATTGGCGGAGTTGTGAGTGAGGGAGAGAGGGAATCTGTGATTGGAGGAGTTGTGAGTCAGGGAGAGAGGGAATCTGTGATTGGAGGAGATGTGAATGAGGGAGAGGGGGAATCTGTGATTGGAGGAGTTGTGAGTGAGGGAGAGAGGGAATCTGTGATTGGAGGAGTTGTGAGTGAGGGAGAGAGGGAATCTGTGCTTGGAGGAGTTGTGAGTTAGCAGGAGACGGATTCTGTGAATTGAGGAGTTGTGAGTGAGGGAGAGGGAATCTGTGGTTGGAGGAGTTGTGAGTGAGCGGGAGAGGGAATCTGTGATTGGAGGAGTTGTGAGTGAGGGAGAGGGAATCTGCGATTGGAGGAGTTGTGAGTGAGGGAGAGGGAATCTGCGATTGGAGGAGTTGTGAGTGATCGGGAGAGGGAATCTGTGATTGGAGGAGTTGTGAGTGAGGGAGCGAGGGATTCTGTGATTGTAGGAGCTGTGAGTGATCGGGAGAGGGAATCTGTGATTGGAGGAGTTGTGAGTGAGGGAGAGAGGGAATCTGTGTTTGGAGGAGTTGTGAGCGAGGGAGAAGGAAACTTTGATTGGAGCAGATGTGAGTCAGGGAGCGAGGGAATCTGTGATTGGAGGAGTTGTGAGTGAGGGAGGGGGGAATCTGTGATTGGAGGAGTTGTGAGTGAGGGAGAGAGGGAATCTGTGATTGGAGGAGTTGTGAGTGAGGGAGAGAGGGAATCTGTGATTGGAGGAGTTGTGAGTGAGGGAGAGAGGGAAACTGTGATTGGAGGAGGTGTGAGTCAGGGAGAGAGGGAATCTGTGATTGGAGGAGTTGTGAGTGAAGGACGGGGGAATCTGTGATTGGACGAGTTATGTGTGAGGGAGAGAGGGAATCTGTGATTGGAGGAGTTGTGAGTGAAGGACGGGGGAATCTGTGATTGGAGCAGTTGTGAGTGAGGGTGAGGGGGAAACAGTGATTGGAGGAGCTGTGAGTGAGGGAGAGAGGGAATCTGTGATTGGAGGAGTTGTGAGTGAGGGAGAGAGGGAAACTGTGATTGGAGGAGGTGTGAGTGAAGGACGGGGCAATCTGTGATTGGAGGAGTTGTGAGTGAGGGAGTGGGTTTTCTGTGATTGGAGGAGTTGTGAGTGAGGGAGTGGGGGATTCTGTGATTGGAGGAGATGTGAGTGAGCGGGAGAGGGAATCTGTGATTGGAGGAGTTGTGCGTGAGGGAGAGGGAATCTGCGATTGGAGGAGTTGTGAGTGATCGGGAGAGGGAATCTGTGATTGGAGGAATTCTGAGTGAGGGAGAGAGGGAATCTGTATTGGAGGAGTTGTGAGTGAGGGAGGGAGGGAATCTGTGATTGGAGGAGTTGTGAGTTTTTGGGAGCAGAAATTTTGATGGGAGGAGTTGTGAGTGAGAGAGAGAGGGAATATGTGATTGGAGGAGTTGTGAGTGAGGGAGAGAGGGAATCTGTGCTTGGAGGAGTTGTGAGTTAGCAGGAGACGGATTCTGTGATTTGAGGAGTTGTGAGTGAGGGAGAGGGAATCTGTGATTGGAGGAGTTGTGAGTGAGCGGGAGAGGGAATCTGTGATTGGAGGAGTTGTGAGTGAGGGAGAGGGAATCTGCGATTGGAGGAGTTGTGAGTGAGGGAGAGGGAATCTGCGATTGGAGGAATTGTGAGTGATCGGGAGAGGGAATCTGTGATTGGAGGAGTTGTGAGTGAGGGAGAGAAGGAATCTGTGTTTGGAGGAGTTGGGAGCGAGGGAGAGGGAAACTTTGATTGGAGCAGATATGAGTCAGGGAGCGAGGGAATCTGTGATTGGAGGAGTTGTGAGTGAGGGAGGGGGGAATCTGTGATTGGAGGAGTTGTGAGTGAGGGAGAGAGGGAATCTGTGATTGGAGGAGTTGTGAGTGAGGGAGAGAGGGAAACTGTGATTGGAGGAGGTGTGAGTCAGGGAGAGAGGGAATCTGTGATTGGAGGAGTTGTGAGTGAGGGAGAGGGAATCTGCAATTGGCGGAGTTGTGAGTGAGGGAGAGAGGGAATCTGTGATTGGAGGAGTTGTGAGCGAGAGTGGGGGAATCTGTGATTGGAGGAGTTGTGAGAGAGTGAGAGGGGGATTCAGTGATTGGATGAGTTGTGAGCGAGGGAGAGGGAATCTGTGATTGGAGGAATTGTGAGTGAGGGAGAGAGGGAATCTGTGATTGGAAGAGTTGTGAGCGAGGGAGAGAGGGAATCTGTGAATGGAGGGGTTGTGAATGAGGGAGAGCGGGAATCTGCGATTGGAGGAGTTGTGAGTGAGGGAGAGAGGGAATCTGTGATTGGAGCAGTTGTGAGCGAGAGTGGCGGAATCTGTGATTGGAGCTGTTGTGAGCGAGGGAGAGGGAATCTGTGATTGGAGGAGTTGTGAGTGAGGGAGAGAGGGAATCTGTGATTGGAGGAGTTGTGAGTGAGGGAGAGTGGGAATCTGTGATTGGAGGAGTTGTGAGTGAGGGAGAGAGGGAATCTGTGATTGGAGGAGTTGTGAGTGAGGGAGAGAGGGAATCTGTGATTGGAGGAGTTGTGAGTCAGGAAGAGAGGGAATCTGTGATTGGAAGAGTTGTGAGTCAGGGAGATAGGGAATCTGTGATTGGAGGAGTTGTGAGTGAGGGAGAGAAGGAAACTGTGATTGGAGAAGATGTGAGTCAGGGAGAGAGGGAATCTGTGATTGGAGGAGTTGTGAGCAAGTGAGAGAGGGAATCTGTGATTGGAGGAGGTGTGAGTGAGGGAGAGGGGGAATCTGTGATCGGAGGAGTTGTGAGTGAGGGAGAGTGAATCTGTGATTGGAGGTGTTGTGAGTGAGGGAGAGTGAATCTGTGATTGGAGGAGTTGTGAGTGAGGGAGAGGGTGAATCTGTCATTGGAGGAGTTGTGAGTGAGGGAGAGAGGGAATTTGTGATTGGAGGAGTTGTGAGTGAGCGGGAGAGGCAATCTGTGATTGGAGGAGTTGTGAGCGAGGGAGAGAAGGAATCTGTGATTGGAGGAGTTGTGAGTTAGCGGGAGAGGGAATCTGTGATTGGAGGAGTTGCGAGTGGGCGGGAGAGGGAATCTGTGATTGGAGGAGTTGTGTGAGGGAGAGAGGCTATCTGTGATTGGAGGAAGTGTGAGTGATTGAAAGAGGGAATCAGTGATTGGAGGAGTTGTGAGTTAGCGGGAGGGGGAATCAGTGATTGGAGGAGTTGTGAGTGAAAGTGAGGGGGAATCTGTGATTGAAGGAGTTTTTAGCGACGGAGAGAGGGAAACTCTGATTGGAGGAGATGTGTGTCAGGGAGAGAGGGAATCTGTGATTGGAGGAGTTCTGAGTGAGGGAGAGAGGGAATCTGTATTGGAGGAATTGTGTGTGAGGGAGGGAGGGAATCTGTGATTGTAGGAGCTGTGAGTGATCGGGAGAGGCAATCTGTGATTGGAGGAGTTGTGAGTGAGTGGGAGGAGAAATTTTGATGGGAGGAGTTGTGAGTGAGGGAGTGGGGGAATGTCTGATTGGAGGAGTTTTGAGTGGCGGAGAGAGGGAATCTGTGATTGGAGCAGTTGTGACCGAGGGTGAGAGGGAATCTGTGATTGGAGGAGTTGTGAGTGAGGGAGAGGGGGAATCTGTGATTGGAGGAGTTGTGAGTGAGGGAGAGAGGGAATCTGTGCTTGGAGGAGTTGTGAGTGAGGGAGAGAGGGAATCTGTGATTGGAGGAGTTGTGAGTGAAGGAGAGGGGGAATCTCTGATTGGAGGAGTTGTGAGTGAGGGAGTGGGGTTTCTGTGATTGGAGGAGATGTGAGTGAGCCGGAGACGGATTCTGTGATTTGAGGTGTTGTGAGTGAGGGAGAGAGGGAATCCGTATTGGAGGAGTTGTGAGTGAGGGAGGGAGGGAATCTGTGATTGGAGGAGTTGTGAGTTTTTGGGAGGAGAAATTTTGATAGGAGGTGTTGTGAGTGAGGGAGAGAGGGAATCTGTGATTGCAGGAGTTGTGAGTGAGGGAGAGAGGGAATCTGTGATTGGAGGAGTTGTGAGTGAGGGAGAGTGAATCTGCAATTGGCTGAGTTGTGAGTGAGGGAGAGAGGGAATCTGTGATTGGAGGAGTTGTGAGTGAGCGGGAGAGGGAATCTGTGATTGGAGGAGTTGTGAGTGAGGGAGAGGGAATCTGCGACTGGAGGAGTAGTGAGTGAGGGAGAGGGAATCTGCGATTGGAGGAGTTGTGAGTGAGGGAGCGAGGGATTCTGTGATTGTAGGAGCTGTGAGTAATCGGGAGAGGGAATCTGTGATTGGAGGAGTTGTGAGTGAGGGAGAGAGGGAATCTGTGTTTGGAGGAGTTGTGAGCGAGGGAGAGGGAAACTTTGATTGGAGCAGATGTGAGTCAGGGAGCGAGGGAATCTGTGATTGGAGGAGTTGTGAGTGAGGGAGGGGGGAATCTGTGATTGGAGGAGTTGTGAGTGAGGGAGAGAGGGAATCTGTGATTGGAGGAGTTGTGAGTGAGGGAGAGAGGGAAACTGTGATTGGAGGAGGTGTGAGTCAGGGAGAGAGGGAATCTGTGATTGGAGGAGTTGTGAGTGAAGGACGGGGGAATCTGTGATTGGAGGAGTTGTGAGTGAGGGAGAGAGGGAATCTGTGATTGGAGGAGTTGTGAGTGAGGGAGAGAGGGAATCTGTGATTGGAGGAGTTGTGAGTGAAGGACGGGGGAATCTGTGATTGGAGTAGTTGTGAGTGAGGGAGAGGGGGAAACAGTGATTGGAGGAGCTGTGAGTGAGGGCGAGCGGGAATCTGTGATTGGAGGAGTTGTGAGTGAGGGAGAGAGGGAAACTGTGATTGGAGGAGGTGTGAGTGAAGGACGGGGGAATCTGTGATTGGAGGAGTTGTGAGTGAGGGAGTGGGGGATTCTGTGATTGGAGGAGATGTGAGTGAGCGGGAGAGGGAATCTGTGATTGGAGGAGTTGTGAGTTTTTGCGAGCAGAAATTTTGATGGGAGGAGTTGTGAGTGAGAGAGAGAGGGAATCTGTGATTGCAGGAGTTGTGAGTGAGTGAGAGGGAATCTGCAATTGGCGGAGTTGTGAGTGAGGGAGAGAGGGAATCTGTGATTGGAGGAGTTGTGAGTCAGGGAGAGAGGGAATCTGTGATTGGAGGAGATGTGAATGAGGGAGAGGGGGAATCTGTGATTGGAGGAGTTGTGAGTGAGGGAGAGAGGGAATCTGTGATTGGAGGAGTTGTGAGTGAGGGAGAGAGGGAATCTGTGCTTGGAGGAGTTGTGAGTTAGCAGGAGACGGATTCTGTGAATTGAGGAGTTGTGAGTGAGGGAGAGGGAATCTGTGGTTGGAGGAGTTGTGAGTGAGCGGGAGAGGGAATCTGTGATTGGAGGAGTTGTGAGTGAGGGAGAGGGAATCTGCGATTGGAGGAGTTGTGAGTGAGGGAGAGGGAATCTGCGATTGGAGGAGTTGTGAGTGATCGGGAGAGGGAATCTGTGATTGGAGGAGTTGTGAGTGAGGGAGCGAGGGATTCTGTGATTGTAGGAGCTGTGAGTGATCGGGAGAGGGAATCTGTGATTGGAGGAGTTGTGAGTGAGGGAGAGAGGGAATCTGTGTTTGGAGGAGTTGTGAGCGAGGGAGAAGGAAACTTTGATTGGAGCAGATGTGAGTCAGGGAGCGAGGGAATCTGTGATTGGAGGAGTTGTGAGTGAGGGAGGGGGGAATCTGTGATTGGAGGAGTTGTGAGTGAGGGAGAGAGGGAATCTGTGATTGGAGGAGTTGTGAGTGAGGGAGAGAGGGAATCTGTGATTGGAGGAGTTGTGAGTGAGGGAGAGAGGGAAACTGTGATTGGAGGAGGTGTGAGTCAGGGAGAGAGGGAATCTGTGATTGGAGGAGTTGTGAGTGAAGGACGGGGGAATCTGTGATTGGACGAGTTATGTGTGAGGGAGAGAGGGAATCTGTGATTGGAGGAGTTGTGAGTGAAGGACGGGGGAATCTGTGATTGGAGCAGTTGTGAGTGAGGGTGAGGGGGAAACAGTGATTGGAGGAGCTGTGAGTGAGGGAGAGAGGGAATCTGTGATTGGAGGAGTTGTGAGTGAGGGAGAGAGGGAAACTGTGATTGGAGGAGGTGTGAGTGAAGGACGGGGCAATCTGTGATTGGAGGAGTTGTGAGTGAGGGAGTGGGTTTTCTGTGATTGGAGGAGTTGTGAGTGAGGGAGTGGGGGATTCTGTGATTGGAGGAGATGTGAGTGAGCGGGAGAGGGAATCTGTGATTGGAGGAGTTGTGCGTGAGGGAGAGGGAATCTGCGATTGGAGGAGTTGTGAGTGATCGGGAGAGGGAATCTGTGATTGGAGGAATTCTGAGTGAGGGAGAGAGGGAATCTGTATTGGAGGAGTTGTGAGTGAGGGAGGGAGGGAATCTGTGATTGGAGGAGTTGTGAGTTTTTGGGAGCAGAAATTTTGATGGGAGGAGTTGTGAGTGAGAGAGAGAGGGAATATGTGATTGGAGGAGTTGTGAGTGAGGGAGAGAGGGAATCTGTGCTTGGAGGAGTTGTGAGTTAGCAGGAGACGGATTCTGTGATTTGAGGAGTTGTGAGTGAGGGAGAGGGAATCTGTGATTGGAGGAGTTGTGAGTGAGCGGGAGAGGGAATCTGTGATTGGAGGAGTTGTGAGTGAGGGAGAGGGAATCTGCGATTGGAGGAGTTGTGAGTGAGGGAGAGGGAATCTGCGATTGGAGGAATTGTGAGTGATCGGGAGAGGGAATCTGTGATTGGAGGAGTTGTGAGTGAGGGAGAGAAGGAATCTGTGTTTGGAGGAGTTGGGAGCGAGGGAGAGGGAAACTTTGATTGGAGCAGATATGAGTCAGGGAGCGAGGGAATCTGTGATTGGAGGAGTTGTGAGTGAGGGAGGGGGGAATCTGTGATTGGAGGAGTTGTGAGGGAGAGAGGGAATCTGTGATTGGAGGAGTTGTGAGTGAGGGAGAGAGGGAAACTGTGATTGGAGGAGGTGTGAGTCAGGGAGAGAGGGAATCTGTGATTGGAGGAGTTGTGAGTGAAGGACGGGGGAATCTGTGATTGGAGGAGTTGTGAGTGAGGGAGAGAGGGAATCTGTGATTGGTGATCTTGTGAGTGAGGGAGAGAGGGAATCTGTGATTGGAGGAGTTGTGAGTGAAGGACGGGGGAATCTGTGATTGGAGTAGTTGTGAGTGAGGGTGAGGAGGAAACAGTGATTGGAGGAGCTGTGAGTGAGGGAGAGCGGGAATCTGTGATTGGAGGAGGTGTGAGTGAAGGACGGGGGAATCTGTGATTGGAGGAGTTGTGATTGAGGGAGAGAGGGAATCTGTGATTGGAGGAGCTGTGAGTCAGGGAGAGAGGCAAACTGTGATAGGAGGAGGTGTGAGTCAGGGAGAGAGGGAAACTGTGATTGGAGGAGTTGTGTGTTAGGGAGAGAGGGAATCTGTGATTGGAGGAGTTGTGAGTGAAGGACGGGGGAATCTGTGAATGGAGGAGTTGTGAGTGAGGGAGAGAGGGAATCTGTGATTGGAGGAGTTGTGAGTGAGGGAGAGAGGGAATCTGTGATTGGAGGACTTGTGAGTGAGGGTTGGGGAATCAGTGATTGGAGGAGATGTGAGTGAGCGGGAGAGGGAATCTGTGATTGGAGGAGTTGTGAGTGATGGAGAGAGGGAATCTTTGATTGGAGGAGTTGTGAGTGAGGGAGAGGAGGAATCTGTGATTGGAGGAGTTGTGAGTGAGGGAGAGAGGGAATCTGTGATTGGAGGAGATGTGAGTCTGCGGGAGAGGGAATCTGTGATTGGAGGAGTTGTAAGTGAGGGAGAGAGTGAATCTGTGATTGGAGGAGTTGTGAGTGAGGGAGAGGGGGAATCTTTGATTGGAGGACTTGTGAGCGAGAGTGAGGGAATCTATGATTGGAGCAGTTGTGAGCGAGGGAGAGAAGGAAACTGTGATTGGAGGAGTTGTGAGTGAGGGAGAGAGGGAATCTGTGATTGGAGGAGTTGTGAGTGAGCGGAAGCGGGAATCTGTGATTGGAGAAGTTGTGAGTGAGGGAGAGGCAATCTGTGATTTGAGGAGTTATGAGTGAGGGAGTGGGGGATTCTGTGATTGGAGGAGTTGTGAGTGAGCGGGAGAGGGAATCTGTGATTGGAGGATTTGTAAGTTAGCGGGAGGGGGAATCAGTGATTGGAGGAGTTGTGAGTGCGGGAGGGAGGGTATGTGTGATTGGTGGAGTTGTGAGTGAGGGAGAGAGGGAATCTGTGATTGGAGGAGTTGTGAGTGATTGATAGAGGGAATCAGTGATTGGAGGAGTTGTGAGTTAGCGGAAGGGGGAATCTGTGATTGGAGAAGTTGTGAGTGAGGGAGAGGCAATCTGTGATTGGAAGAGTTGTGAGTGAGGGTGAGGGGGAATCTGTGATTGGAGGAGTTTTGAGCGACGGAGAGAGGGAAACTCTGATTTGAGGAGATGTGTGTCAGGGAGAGAGGGAATCTGTGATTGGAGGGGATGTGAATCAGGGAGAGAGGGAATCTGTGATTGGAGGAGTTGTGAGTCAGGGAGAGAGGGAATCTGTGATTCGAGGAGATGTGAATGAGGGAGAGGGGGAATCTGTGATTGGAGGAGTTATGAGTGAGGGAGAGAGGGAATCTGTGCTTGGAGGAGTTCTGAGTGAGCAGGAGACGGATTCGGTGATATGAGGAGTTGTGAGTGAGGGAGTGGGGGATTCTGTGATTGGAGGAGATGTGAGTTAGCGGGAGAGGGAATCTGTGATTGGAGGAGTTGTGAGTGATCGGGAGAGGGAATCTGTGATTGGAGGAATTCTGAGTGAGGGAGAGAGGGAATCCGTATTGGAGGAGTTGTGAGTGAGGGAGGGAGGGAATCTGTGATTGGAGGAGTTGTGAGTTTTTGGGAGGAGAAATTTTGATAGGAGGAGTTGTGAGTGAGGGAGAGAGGGAATCTGTGATTGCAGGAGTTGTGAGTGAGGGAGAGAGGGAATCTGTGATTGGAGGAGTTGTGAGTGAGGGAGAATGAATCTGCAATTGGCTGAGTTGTGAGTGAGGGAGAGAGGGAATCTGTGATTGGAGGAGTTGTGAGTCAGGGAGAGAGGGAATCTGTGATTGGAGGAGATGTGAATGAGGGAGAGGGGGAATCTGTGATTGGAGGAGATGTGAGCGAGGGAGAGAGGGAATCTGTGATTGGAGGAGTTGTGAGTGAGGGAGAGAGGGAATCTGTGCTTGGAGGAGTTGTGAGTTAGCAGGAGACGGATTCTGTGATTTGAGGAGTTGTGAGTGAGCGGGAGAGGGAATCTGTGATTGGAGGAGTTGTGAGTGAGGGAGAGGGAATCTGCGACTGGAGGAGTAGTGAGTGAGGGAGAGGGAATCTGCGATTGGAGGAGTTGTGAGTGAGGGAGCGAGGGATTCTGTGATTGTAGGAGCTGTGAGTGATCGGGAGAGGGAATCTGTGATTGGAGGAGTTGTGAGTGAGGGAGAGAGGGAATCTGTGTTTGGAGGAGTTGTGAGCGAGGGAGAGGGAAACTTTGATTGGAGCAGATGTGAGTCAGGGAGCGAGGGAATCTGTGATTGGAGGAGTTGTGAGTGAGGGAGGGGGGAATCTGTGATTGGAGGAGTCGTGAGTGAGGGAGAGAGGGAATCTGTGATTGGAGGAGTTGTGAGTGAGGGAGAGAGGGAAACTGTGATTGGAGGAGGTGTGAGTCAGGGAGAGAGGCAATCTGTGATTGGAGGAGTTGTGAGTGAAGGATGGGGGAATCTGTGATTGGAGTAGTTGTGAGTGAGGGTGAGGGGGAAACAGTGATTGGAGGAGCTGTGAGTGAGGGAGAGCGGGAATCTGTGATTGGAGGAGTTGTGAGTGAGGGAGAGAGGGAAACTGTGATTGGAGGAGGTGTGAGTGAAGGACGGGGGAATCTGTGATTGGAGGAGTTGTGAGTGAGGGAGTGGGGTTTCTGTGATTGGAGGAGTTGCGAGTGAGGGAGTGGGGGATTCTGTGATTGGAGGAGATGTGAGTGAGCGGGAGAGGGAATCTGTGATTGGAGGAGTTGTGCGTGAGGGAGAGGGAATCTGTGATTGGAGGAGTTGTGAGTGATCGGGAGAGGGAATCTGTGATTGGAGGAATTCTGAGTGAGGGAGAGAGGGAATCTGTATTGGAGGAGTTGTGAGTGAGGGAGGGAGGGAATCTGTGATTGGAGGAGTTGTGAGTTTTTGCGAGCAGAAATTTTGATGGGAGGAGTTGTGAGTGAGAGAGAGAGGGAATCTGTGATTGCACGAGTTGTGAGTGAGGGAGAGGGAATCTGCAATTGGCGGAGTTGTGAGTGAGGGAGAGAGGGAATCTGTGATTGGAGGAGTTGTGAGTCAGGGAGAGAGGGAATCTGTGATTGGAGGAGTTATGAGCGAGGGTGAGGGAATCTGTTATTGGAGGAGCTGTGAGTGAGGGAGAGGGGGAATCTGTCATTGGAGGAGTTGTGAGTGAGGGAGGGAGGGAATCTGTGATTGGAGGAGTTGTGAGTTTTTGCGAGCAGAAATTTTGATGGGAGGAGTTGTGAGTGAGAGAGAGAGGGAATCTGTGATTGCACGAGTTGTGAGTGAGGGAGAGGGAATCTGCAATTGGCGGAGTTGTGAGTGAGGGAGAGAGGGAATCTGTGATTGGAGGAGTTGTGAGTCAGGGAGAGAGGGAATCTGTGATTGGAGGAGATGTGAATGAGGGAGAGGGGGAATCTGTGATTGGAGGAGTTGTGAGTGAGGGATAGAGGGAATCTGTGATTGGAGGAGTTGTGAGTGAGGGAGAGAGGGAATCTGTGCTTGGAGGAGTTGTGAGTTAGCAGGAGACGGATTCTGTGAATTGAGGAGTTGTGAGTGAGGGAGAGGGAATCTGTGGTTGGAGGAGTTGTGAGTGAGCGGGAGAGGGAATCTGTGATTGGAGGAGTTGTGAGTGAGGGAGAGGGAATCTGCGATTGGAGGAGTTGTGAGTGAGGGAGAGGGAATCTGCGATTGGAGGAGTTGTGAGTGATCGGGAGAGGGAATCTGTGATTGGAGGAGTTGTGAGTGAGGGAGCGAGGGATTCTGTGATTGTAGGAGCTGTGAGTGATCGGGAGAGGGAATCTGTGATTGGAGGAGTTGTGAGTGAGGGTGAGAGGGAATCTGTGTTTGGAGGAGTTGTGAGCGAGGGAGAAGGAAACTTTGATTGGAGCAGATGTGAGTCAGAGAGCGAGGGAATCTGTGATTGGAGGAGTTGTGAGTGAGGGAGGGGGAATCTGTGATTGGAGGAGTTGTGAGTGAGGGAGAGAGGGAATCTGTGATTGGAGGAGTTGTGAGTGAGGGAGAGAGGGAAACTGTGATTGGAGGAGGTGTGAGTCAGGGAGAGAGGGAATCTGTGATTGGAGGAGTTGTGAGTGAAGGACGGGGGAATCTGTGATTGGACGAGTTATGTGTGAGGGAGAGAGGGAATCTGTGATTGGAGGAGTTGTGAGTGAGGGAGAGAGGGAATCTGTGATTGGAGGAGTTGTGAGTGAAGGACGGGGGAATCTGTGATTGGAGCAGTTGTGAGTGAGGGTGAGGGGGAAACAGTGATTGGAGGAGCTGTGAGTGAGGGAGAGAGGGAATCTGTGATTGGAGGAGTTGTGAGTGAGGGAGAGAGGGAAACTGTGATTGGAGGAGGTGTGAGTGAAGGACGGGGCAATCTGTGATTGGAGGAGTTGTGAGTGAGAGAGTGGGTTTTCTGTGATTGGAGGACTTGTGAGTGAGGGAGTGGGGGATTCTGTGATTGGAGGAGATGTGAGTGAGCGGGAGAGGGAATCTGTGATTGGAGGAGTTGTGCGTGAGGGAGAGGGAATCTGCGATTGGAGGAGTTGTGAGTGATCGGGAGAGGGAATCTGTGATTGGAGGAATTCTGAGTGAGGGAGAGAGGGAATCTGTATTGGAGGAGTTGTGAGTGAGGGAGGGAGGGAATCTGTGATTGGAGGAGTTGTGAGTTTTTGGGAGCAGAAATTTTGATGGGAGGAGTTGTGAGTGAGAGAGAGAGGGAATGTGTGATTGGAGGAGTTGTGAGTGAGGGAGAGAGGGAATCTGTGCTTGGAGGAGTTGTGAGTTAGCAGGAGACGGATTCTGTGATTTGAGGAGTTGTGAGTGAGGGAGAGGGAATCTGTGATTGGAGGAGTTGTGAGTGAGCGGGAGAGGGAATCTGTGATTGGAGGAGTTGTGAGTGAGGGAGAGGGAATCTGCGATTGGAGGAGTTGTGAGTGAGGGAGAGGGAATCTGCGATTGGAGGAATTGTGAGTGATCGGGAGAGGGAATCTGTGATTGGAGGAGTTGTGAGTGAGGGAGCGAGGGATTCTGTGATTGTAGGAGCTGTGAGTGATCGGGAGAGGGAATCTGTAATTGGAGGAGTTGTGAGTGAGGGAGAGAAGGAATCTGTGTTTGGAGGAGTTGTGAGCGAGGGAGTGGGAAACTTTGATTGGAGCAGATGTGAGTCAGGGAGCGAGGGAATCTGTGATTGGAGGAGTTGTGAGTGAGGGAGGGGGGAATCTGTGATTGGAGGAGTTGTGAGTGAGGGAGAGAGGGAATCTGTGATTGGAGGAGTTGTGAGTGAGGGAGAGAGGGAAACTGTGATTGGAGGAGGTGTGAGTCAGGGAGAGAGGGAATCTGTGATTGGAGGAGTTGTGAGTGAAGGACGGGGGAATCTGTGATTGGAGGAGTTGTGAGTGAGGGAGAGAGGGAATCTGTGATTGGAGGAGTTGTGAGTGAGGGAGAGAGGGAATCTGTGCTTGGAGGAGTTGTGAGTTAGCAGGAGACGGATTCTGTGATTTGAGGAGTTGTGAGTGAGCGGGAGAGGGAATCTGTGATTGGAGGAGTTGTGAGTGAGGGAGAGGGAATCTGCGACTGGAGGAGTAGTGAGTGAGGTAGAGGGAATCTGCGATTGGAGGAGTTGTGAGTGAGGGAGCGAGGGATTCTGTGATTGTAGGAGCTGTGAGTGATCGGGAGAGGGAATCTGTGATTGGAGGAGTTGTGAGTGAGGGAGAGAGGGAATCTGTGTTTGGAGGAGTTGTGAGCGAGGGAGAGGGAAACTTTGATTGGAGCAGATGTGAGTCAGGGAGCGAGGGAATCTGTGATTGGAGGAGTTGTGAGTGAGGGAGGGGGGAATCTGTGATTGGAGGAGTCGTGAGTGAGGGAGAGAGGGAATCTGTGATTGGAGGAGTTGTGAGTGAGGGAGAGAGGGAAACTGTGATTGGAGGAGGTGTGAGTCAGGGAGAGAGGCAATCTGTGATTGGAGGAGTTGTGAGTGAAGGATGGGGGAATCTGTGATTGGAGGAGTTGTGAGTGAGGGAGAGAGGGAATCTGTGTTTGGAGGAGTTGTGAGCGAGGGAGAAGGAAACTTTGATTGGAGCAGATGTGAGTCAGGGAGCGAGGGAATCTGTGATTGGAGGAGTTGTGAGTGAGGGAGGGGGGAATCTGTGATTGGAGGAGTTGTGAGTGAGGGAGAGAGGGAATCTGTGATTGGAGGAGTTGTGAGTGAGGGAGAGAGGGAATCTGTGATTGGAGGAGTTGTGAGTGAGGGAGAGAGGGAAACTGTGATTGGAGGAGGTGTGAGTCAGGGAGAGAGGGAATCTGTGATTGGAGGAGTTGTGAGTGAAGGACGGGGGAATCTGTGATTGGACGAGTTATGTGTGAGGGAGAGAGGGAATCTGTGATTGGAGGAGTTGTGAGTGAAGGACGGGGGAATCTGTGATTGGAGCAGTTGTGAGTGAGGGTGAGGGGGAAACAGTGATTGGAGGAGCTGTGAGTGAGGGAGAGAGGGAATCTGTGATTGGAGGAGTTGTGAGTGAGGGAGAGAGGGAAACTGTGATTGGAGGAGGTGTGAGTGAAGGACGGGGCAATCTGTGATTGGAGGAGTTGTGAGTGAGGGAGTGGGTTTTCTGTGATTGGAGGAGTTGTGAGTGAGGGAGTGGGGGATTCTGTGATTGGAGGAGATGTGAGTGAGCGGGAGAGGGAATCTGTGATTGGAGGAGTTGTGCGTGAGGGAGAGGGAATCTGCGATTGGAGGAGTTGTGAGTGATCGGGAGAGGGAATCTGTGATTGGAGGAATTCTGAGTGAGGGAGAGAGGGAATCTGTATTGGAGGAGTTGTGAGTGAGGGAGGGAGGGAATCTGTGATTGGAGGAGTTGTGAGTTTTTGGGAGCAGAAATTTTGATGGGAGGAGTTGTGAGTGAGAGAGAGAGGGAATATGTGATTGGAGGAGTTGTGAGTGAGGGAGAGAGGGAATCTGTGCTTGGAGGAGTTGTGAGTTAGCAGGAGACGGATTCTGTGATTTGAGGAGTTGTGAGTGAGGGAGAGGGAATCTGTGATTGGAGGAGTTGTGAGTGAGCGGGAGAGGGAATCTGTGATTGGAGGAGTTGTGAGTGAGGGAGAGGGAATCTGCGATTGGAGGAGTTGTGAGTGAGGGAGAGGGAATCTGCGATTGGAGGAATTGTGAGTGATCGGGAGAGGGAATCTGTGATTGGAGGAGTTGTGAGTGAGGGAGAGAAGGAATCTGTGTTTGGAGGAGTTGGGAGCGAGGGAGAGGGAAACTTTGATTGGAGCAGATATGAGTCAGGGAGCGAGGGAATCTGTGATTGGAGGAGTTGTGAGTGAGGGAGGGGGGAATCTGTGATTGGAGGAGTTGTGAGTGAGGGAGAGAGGGAATCTGTGATTGGAGGAGTTGTGAGTGAGGGAGAGAGGGAAACTGTGATTGGAGGAGGTGTGAGTCAGGGAGAGAGGGAATCTGTGATTGGAGGAGTTGTGAGTGAAGGACGGGGGAATCTGTGATTGGAGGAGTTGTGAGTGAGGGAGAGAGGGAATCTGTGATTGGAGATCTTGTGAGTGAGGGAGAGAGGGAATCTGTGATTGGAGGAGTTGTGAGTGAAGGACGGGGGAATCTGTGATTGGAGTAGTTGTGAGTGAGGGTGAGGAGGAAACAGTGATTGGAGGAGCTGTGAGTGAGGGAGAGCGGGAATCTGTGATTGGAGGAGGTGTGAGTGAAGGACGGGGGAATCTGTGATTGGAGGAGTTGTGATTGAGGGAGAGAGGGAATCTGTGATTGGAGGAGCTGTGAGTCAGGGAGAGAGGCAAACTGTGATAGGAGGAGGTGTGAGTCAGGGAGAGAGGGAAACTGTGATTGGAGGAGTTGTGTGTTAGGGAGAGAGGGAATCTGTGATTGGAGGAGTTGTGAGTGAAGGACGGGGGAATCTGTGAATGGAGGAGTTGTGAGTGAGGGAGAGAGGGAATCTGTGATTGGAGGAGTTGTGAGTGAGGGAGAGAGGGTATCTGTGATTGGAGGACTTGTGAGTGAGGGTTGGGGAATCAGTGATTGGAGGAGATGTGAGTGAGCGGGAGAGGGAATCTGTGATTGGAGGAGTTGTGAGTGATGGAGAGAGGCAATCTTTGATTGGAGGAGTTGTGAGTGAGGGAGAGGAGGAATCTGTGATTGGAGGAGTTGTGAGTGAGGGAGAGAGGGAATCTGTGATTGGAGGAGATGTGAGTCTGCGGGAGAGGGAATCTGTGATTGGAGGAGTTGTAAGTGAGGGAGAGAGTGAATCTGTGATTGGAGGAGTTGTGAGTGAGGGAGAGGGGGAATCTTTGATTGGAGGACTTGTGAGCGAGAGTGAGGGAATCTATGATTGGAGCAGTTGTGAGCGAGGGAGAGAAGGAAACTGTGATTGGAGGAGTTGTGAGTGAGGGAGAGAGGGAATCTGTGATTGGAGGAGTTGTGAGTGAGCGGAAGCGGGAATCTGTGATTGGAGAAGTTGTGAGTGAGGGAGAGGCAATCTGTGATTTGAGGAGTTATGAGTGAGGGAGTGGGGGATTCTGTGATTGGAGGAGTTGTGAGTGAGCGGGAGAGGGAATCTGTGATTGGAGGATTTGTAAGTTAGCGGGAGGGGGAATCAGTGATTGGAGGAGTTGTGAGTGCGGGAGGGAGGGTATGTGTGATTGGTGGAGTTGTGAGTGAGGGAGAGAGGGAATCTGTGATTGGAGGAGTTGTGAGTGATTGATAGAGGGAATCAGTGATTGGAGGAGTTGTGAGTTAGCGGAAGGGGGAATCTGTGATTGGAGAAGTTGTGAGTGAGGGAGAGGCAATCTGTGATTGGAAGAGTTGTGAGTGAGGGTGAGGGGGAATCTGTGATTGGAGGAGTTTTGAGCGACGGAGAGAGGGAAAATCTGATTTGAGGAGATGTGTGTCAGGGAGAGAGGGAATCTGTGATTGGAGGGGATGTGAATCAGGGAGAGAGGGAATCTGTGATTGGAGGAGTTGTGAGTCAGGGAGAGAGGGAATCTGTGATTCGAGGAGATGTGAATGAGGGAGAGGGGGAATCTGTGATTGGAGGAGTTATGAGTGAGGGAGAGAGGGAATCTGTGCTTGGAGGAGTTCTGAGTGAGCAGGAGACGGATTCGGTGATATGAGGAGTTGTGAGTGAGGGAGTGGGGGATTCTGTGATTGGAGGAGATGTGAGTTAGCGGGAGAGGGAATCTGTGATTGGAGGAGTTGTGAGTGATCGGGAGAGGGAATCTGTGATTGGAGGAATTCTGAGTGAGGGAGAGAGGGAATCCGTATTGGAGGAGTTGTGAGTGAGGGAGGGAGGGAATCTGTGATTGGAGGAGTTGTGAGTTTTTGGGAGGAGAAATTTTGATAGGAGGAGTTGTGAGTGAGGGAGAGAGGGAATCTGTGATTGCAGGAGTTGTGAGTGAGGGAGAGAGGGAATCTGTGATTGGAGGAGTTGTGAGTGAGGGAGAATGAATCTGCAATTGGCTGAGTTGTGAGTGAGGGAGAGAGGGAATCTGTGATTGGAGGAGTTGTGAGTCAGGGAGAGAGGGAATCTGTGATTGGAGGAGATGTGAATGAGGGAGAGGGGGAATCTGTGATTGGAGGAGATGTGAGCGAGGGAGAGAGGGAATCTGTGATTGGAGGAGTTGTGAGTGAGGGAGAGAGGGAATCTGTGCTTGGAGGAGTTGTGAGTTAGCAGGAGACGGATTCTGTGATTTGAGGAGTTGTGAGTGAGCGGGAGAGGGAATCTGTGATTGGAGGAGTTGTGAGTGAGGGAGAGGGAATCTGCGACTGGAGGAGTAGTGAGTGAGGGAGAGGGAATCTGCGATTGGAGGAGTTGTGAGTGAGGGAGCGAGGGATTCTGTGATTGTAGGAGCTGTGAGTGATCGGGAGAGGGAATCTGTGATTGGAGGAGTTGTGAGTGAGGGAGAGAGGGAATCTGTGTTTGGAGGAGTTGTGAGCGAGGGAGAGGGAAACTTTGATTGGAGCAGATGTGAGTCAGGGAGCGAGGGAATCTGTGATTGGAGGAGTTGTGAGTGAGGGAGGGGGGAATCTGTGATTGGAGGAGTCGTGAGTGAGGGAGAGAGGGAATCTGTGATTGGAGGAGTTGTGAGTGAGGGAGAGAGGGAAACTGTGATTGGAGGAGGTGTGAGTCAGGGAGAGAGGCAATCTGTGATTGGAGGAGTTGTGAGTGAAGGATGGGGGAATCTGTGATTGGAGTAGTTGTGAGTGAGGGTGAGGGGGAAACAGTGATTGGAGGAGCTGTGAGTGAGGGAGAGCGGGAATCTGTGATTGGAGGAGTTGTGAGTGAGGGAGAGAGGGAAACTGTGATTGGAGGAGGTGTGAGTGAAGGACGGGGGAATCTGTGATTGGAGGAGTTGTGAGTGAGGGAGTGGGGTTTCTGTGATTGGAGGAGTTGCGAGTGAGGGAGTGGGGGATTCTGTGATTGGAGGAGATGTGAGTGAGCGGGAGAGGGAATCTGTGATTGGAGGAGTTGTGCGTGAGGGAGAGGGAATCTGTGATTGGAGGAGTTGTGAGTGATCGGGAGAGGGAATCTGTGATTGGAGGAATTCTGAGTGAGGGAGAGAGGGAATCTGTATTGGAGGAGTTGTGAGTGAGGGAGGGAGGGAATCTGTGATTGGAGGAGTTGTGAGTTTTTGCGAGCAGAAATTTTGATGGGAGGAGTTGTGAGTGAGAGAGAGAGGGAATCTGTGATTGCACGAGTTGTGAGTGAGGGAGAGGGAATCTGCAATTGGCGGAGTTGTGAGTGAGGGAGAGAGGGAATCTGTGATTGGAGGAGTTGTGAGTCAGGGAGAGAGGGAATCTGTGATTGGAGGAGATGTGAATGAGGGAGAGGGGGAATCTGTGATTGGAGGAGTTGTGAGTGAGGGAGAGAGGGAATCTGTGATTGGAGGAGTTGTGAGTGAGGGAGAGAGGGAATCTGTGCTTGGAGGAGTTGTGAGTTAGCAGGAGACGGATTCTGTGAATTGAGGAGTTGTGAGTGAGGGAGAGGGAATCTGTGGTTGGAGGAGTTGTGAGTGAGCGGGAGAGGGAATCTGTGATTGGAGGAGTTGTGAGTGAGGGAGAGGGAATCTGCGATTGGAGGAGTTGTGAGTGAGGGAGAGGGAATCTGCGATTGGAGGAGTTGTGAGTGATCGGGAGAGGGAATCTGTGATTGGAGGAGTTGTGAGTGAGGGAGCGAGGGATTCTGTGATTGTAGGAGCTGTGAGTGATCGGGAGAGGGAATCTGTGATTGGAGGAGTTGTGAGTGAGGGTGAGAGGGAATCTGTGTTTGGAGGAGTTGTGAGCGAGGGAGAAGGAAACTTTGATTGGAGCAGATGTGAGTCAGAGAGCGAGGGAATCTGTGATTGGAGGAGTTGTGAGTGAGGGAGGGGGAATCTGTGATTGGAGGAGTTGTGAGTGAGGGAGAGAGGGAATCTGTGATTGGAGGAGTTGTGAGTGAGGGAGAGAGGGAAACTGTGATTGGAGGAGGTGTGAGTCAGGGAGAGAGGGAATCTGTGATTGGAGGAGTTGTGAGTGAAGGACGGGGGAATCTGTGATTGGACGAGTTATGTGTGAGGGAGAGAGGGAATCTGTGATTGGAGGAGTTGTGAGTGAGGGAGAGAGGGAATCTGTGATTGGAGGAGTTGTGAGTGAAGGACGGGGGAATCTGTGATTGGAGCAGTTGTGAGTGAGGGTGAGGGGGAAACAGTGATTGGAGGAGCTGTGAGTGAGGGAGAGAGGGAATCTGTGATTGGAGGAGTTGTGAGTGAGGGAGAGAGGGAAACTGTGATTGGAGGAGGTGTGAGTGAAGGACGGGGCAATCTGTGATTGGAGGAGTTGTGAGTGAGAGAGTGGGTTTTCTGTGATTGGAGGACTTGTGAGTGAGGGAGTGGGGGATTCTGTGATTGGAGGAGATGTGAGTGAGCGGGAGAGGGAATCTGTGATTGGAGGAGTTGTGCGTGAGGGAGAGGGAATCTGCGATTGGAGGAGTTGTGAGTGATCGGGAGAGGGAATCTGTGATTGGAGGAATTCTGAGTGAGGGAGAGAGGGAATCTGTATTGGAGGAGTTGTGAGTGAGGGAGGGAGGGAATCTGTGATTGGAGGAGTTGTGAGTTTTTGGGAGCAGAAATTTTGATGGGAGGAGTTGTGAGTGAGAGAGAGAGGGAATGTGTGATTGGAGGAGTTGTGAGTGAGGGAGAGAGGGAATCTGTGCTTGGAGGAGTTGTGAGTTAGCAGGAGACGGATTCTGTGATTTGAGGAGTTGTGAGTGAGGGAGAGGGAATCTGTGATTGGAGGAGTTGTGAGTGAGCGGGAGAGGGAATCTGTGATTGGAGGAGTTGTGAGTGAGGGAGAGGGAATCTGCGATTGGAGGAGTTGTGAGTGAGGGAGAGGGAATCTGCGATTGGAGGAATTGTGAGTGATCGGGAGAGGGAATCTGTGATTGGAGGAGTTGTGAGTGAGGGAGCGAGGGATTCTGTGATTGTAGGAGCTGTGAGTGATCGGGAGAGGGAATCTGTAATTGGAGGAGTTGTGAGTGAGGGAGAGAAGGAATCTGTGTTTGGAGGAGTTGTGAGCGAGGGAGTGGGAAACTTTGATTGGAGCAGATGTGAGTCAGGGAGCGAGGGAATCTGTGATTGGAGGAGTTGTGAGTGAGGGAGGGGGGAATCTGTGATTGGAGGAGTTGTGAGTGAGGGAGAGAGGGAATCTGTGATTGGAGGAGTTGTGAGTGAGGGAGAGAGGGAAACTGTGATTGGAGGAGGTGTGAGTCAGGGAGAGAGGGAATCTGTGATTGGAGGAGTTGTGAGTGAAGGACGGGGGAATCTGTGATTGGAGGAGTTGTGAGTGAGGGAGAGAGGGAATCTGTGATTGGAGGAGTTGTGAGTGAGGGAGAGAGGGAATCTGTGCTTGGAGGAGTTGTGAGTTAGCAGGAGACGGATTCTGTGATTTGAGGAGTTGTGAGTGAGCGGGAGAGGGAATCTGTGATTGGAGGAGTTGTGAGTGAGGGAGAGGGAATCTGCGACTGGAGGAGTAGTGAGTGAGGTAGAGGGAATCTGCGATTGGAGGAGTTGTGAGTGAGGGAGCGAGGGATTCTGTGATTGTAGGAGCTGTGAGTGATCGGGAGAGGGAATCTGTGATTGGAGGAGTTGTGAGTGAGGGAGAGAGGGAATCTGTGTTTGGAGGAGTTGTGAGCGAGGGAGAGGGAAACTTTGATTGGAGCAGATGTGAGTCAGGGAGCGAGGGAATCTGTGATTGGAGGAGTTGTGAGTGAGGGAGGGGGGAATCTGTGATTGGAGGAGTCGTGAGTGAGGGAGAGAGGGAATCTGTGATTGGAGGAGTTGTGAGTGAGGGAGAGAGGGAAACTGTGATTGGAGGAGGTGTGAGTCAGGGAGAGAGGCAATCTGTGATTGGAGGAGTTGTGAGTGAAGGATGGGGGAATCTGTGATTGGAGTAGTTGTGAGTGAGGGTGAGGGGGAAACTGTGATTGGAGGAGGTGTGAGTGAAGGACGGGGGAATCTGTGATTGGAGGAGTTGTGAGTGAGGGAGTGGGGTTTCTGTGATTGGAGGAGTTGCGAGTGAGGGAGTGGGGGATTCTGTGATTGGAGGAGATGTGAGTGAGCGGGAGAGGGAATCTGTGATTGGAGGAGTTGTGCGTGAGGGAGAGGGAATCTGTGATTGGAGGAGTTGTGAGTGATCGGGAGAGGGAATCTGTGATTGGAGGAATTCTGAGTGAGGGAGAGAGGGAATCTGTATTGGAGGAGTTGTGAGTGAGGGAGGGAGGGAATCTGTGATTGGAGGAGTTGTGAGTTTTTGCGAGCAGAAATTTTGATGGGAGGAGTTGTGAGTGAGAGAGAGAGGGAATCTGTGATTGCAGGAGTTGTGAGTGAGGGAGAGGGAATCTGCAATTGGCGGAGTTGTGAGTGAGGGAGAGAGGGAATCTGTGATTGGAGGAGTTGTGAGTCAGGGAGAGAGGGAATCTGTGATTGGAGGAGATGTGAATGAGGGAGAGGGGGAATCTGTGATTGGAGGAGTTGTGAGTGAGGGAGAGAGGGAATCTGTGATTGGAGGAGTTGTGAGTGAGGGAGAGAGGGAATCTGTGCTTGGAGGAGTTGTGAGTTAGCAGGAGACGGATTCTGTGAATTGAGGAGTTGTGAGTGAGGGAGAGGGAATCTGTGGTTGGAGGAGTTGTGAGTGAGCGGGAGAGGGAATCTGTGATTGGAGGAGTTGTGAGTGAGGGAGAGGGAATCTGCGATTGGAGGAGTTGTGAGTGAGGGAGAGGGAATCTGCGATTGGAGGAGTTGTGAGTGATCGGGAGAGGGAATCTGTGATTGGAGGAGTTGTGAGTGAGGGAGCGAGGGATTCTGTGATTGTAGGAGCTGTGAGTGATCGGGAGAGGGAATCTGTGATTGGAGGAGTTGTGAGTGAGGGTGAGAGGGAATCTGTGTTTGGAGGAGTTGTGAGCGAGGGAGAAGGAAACTTTGATTGGAGCAGATGTGAGTCAGAGAGCGAGGGAATCTGTGATTGGAGGAGTTGTGAGTGAGGGAGGGGGAATCTGTGATTGGAGGAGTTGTGAGTGAGGGAGAGAGGGAATCTGTGATTGGAGGAGTTGTGAGTGAGGGAGAGAGGGAAACTGTGATTGGAGGAGGTGTGAGTCAGGGAGAGAGGGAATCTGTGATTGGAGGAGTTGTGAGTGAAGGACGGGGGAATCTGTGATTGGACGAGTTATGTGTGAGGGAGAGAGGGAATCTGTGATTGGAGGAGTTGTGAGTGAGGGAGAGAGGGAATCTGTGATTGGAGGAGTTGTGAGTGAGGGAGAGAGGGAAACTGTGATTGGAGGAGGTGTGAGTCAGGGAGAGAGGGAATCTGTGATTGGAGGAGTTGTGAGTGAAGGACGGGGGAATCTGTGATTGGACGAGTTATGTGTGAGGGAGAGAGGGAATCTGTGATTGGAGGAGTTGTGAGTGAGGGAGAGAGGGAATCTGTGATTGGAGGAGTTGTGAGTGAAGGACGGGGGAATCTGTGATTGGAGCAGTTGTGAGTGAGGGTGAGGGGGAAACAGTGATTGGAGGAGCTGTGAGTGAGGGAGAGAGGGAATCTGTGATTGGAGGAGTTGTGAGTGAGGGAGAGAGGGAAACTGTGATTGGAGGAGGTGTGAGTGAAGGACGGGGCAATCTGTGATTGGAGGAGTTGTGAGTGAGAGAGTGGGTTTTCTGTGATTGGAGGACTTGTGAGTGAGGGAGTGGGGGATTCTGTGATTGGAGGAGATGTGAGTGAGCGGGAGAGGGAATCTGTGATTGGAGGAGTTGTGTGTGAGGGAGAGGGAATCTGCGATTGGAGGAGTTGTGAGTGATCGGGAGAGGGAATCTGTGATTGGAGGAATTCTGAGTGAGGGAGAGAGGGAATCTGTATTGGAGGAGTTGTGAGTGAGGGAGGGAGGGAATCTGTGATTGGAGGAGTTGTGAGTTTTTGGGAGCAGAAATTTTGATGGGAGGAGTTGTGAGTGAGAGAGAGAGGGAATGTGTGATTGGAGGAGTTGTGAGTGAGGGAGAGAGGGAATCTGTGCTTGGAGGAGTTGTGAGTTAGCAGGAGACGGATTCTGTGATTTGAGGAGTTGTGAGTGAGGGAGAGGGAATCTGTGATTGGAGGAGTTGTGAGTGAGCGGGAGAGGGAATCTGTGATTGGAGGAGTTGTGAGTGAGGGAGAGGGAATCTGCGATTGGAGGAGTTGTGAGTGAGGGAGAGGGAATCTGCGATTGGAGGAATTGTGAGTGATCGGGAGAGGGAATCTGTGATTGGAGGAGTTGTGAGTGAGGGAGCGAGGGATTCTGTGATTGTAGGAGCTGTGAGTGATCGGGAGAGGGAATCTGTAATTGGAGGAGTTGTGAGTGAGGGAGAGAAGGAATCTGTGTTTGGAGGAGTTGTGAGCGAGGGAGTGGGAAACTTTGATTGGAGCAGATGTGAGTCAGGGAGCGAGGGAATCTGTGATTGGAGGAGTTGTGAGTGAGGGAGGGGGGAATCTGTGATTGGAGGAGTTGTGAGTGAGGGAGAGAGGGAATCTGTGATTGGAGGAGTTGTGAGTGAGGGAGAGAGGGAAACTGTGATTGGAGGAGGTGTGAGTCAGGGAGAGAGGGAATCTGTGATTGGAGGAGTTGTGAGTGAAGGACGGGGGAATCTGTGATTGGAGGAGTTGTGAGTGAGGGAGAGAGGGAATCTGTGATTGGAGGAGTTGTGAGTGAGGGAGAGAGGGAATCTGTGCTTGGAGGAGTTGTGAGTTAGCAGGAGACGGATTCTGTGATTTGAGGAGTTGTGAGTGAGCGGGAGAGGGAATCTGTGATTGGAGGAGTTGTGAGTGAGGGAGAGGGAATCTGCGACTGGAGGAGTAGTGAGTGAGGGAGAGGGAATCTGCGATTGGAGGAGTTGTGAGTGAGGGAGCGAGGGATTCTGTGATTGTAGGAGCTGTGAGTGATCGGGAGAGGGAATCTGTGATTGGAGGAGTTGTGAGTGAGGGAGAGAGGGAATCTGTGTTTGGAGGAGTTGTGAGCGAGGGAGAGGGAAACTTTGATTGGAGCAGATGTGAGTCAGGGAGCGAGGGAATCTGTGATTGGAGGAGTTGTGAGTGAGGGAGGGGGGAATCTGTGATTGGAGGAGTCGTGAGTGAGGGAGAGAGGGAATCTGTGATTGGAGGAGTTGTGAGTGAGGGAGAGAGGGAAACTGTGATTGGAGGAGGTGTGAGTCAGGGAGAGAGGCAATCTGTGATTGGAGGAGTTGTGAGTGAAGGATGGGGGAATCTGTGATTGGAGTAGTTGTGAGTGAGGGTGAGGGGGAAACAGTGATTGGAGGAGCTGTGAGTGAGGGAGAGCGGGAATCTGTGATTGGAGGAGTTGTGAGTGAGGGAGAGAGGGAAACTGTGATTGGAGGAGGTGTGAGTGAAGGACGGGGGAATCTGTGATTGGAGGAGTTGTGAGTGAGGGAGTGGGGTTTCTGTGATTGGAGGAGTTGCGAGTGAGGGAGTGGGGGATTCTGTGATTGGAGGAGATGTGAGTGAGCGGGAGAGGGAATCTGTGATTGGAGGAGTTGTGCGTGAGGGAGAGGGAATCTGTGATTGGAGGAGTTGTGAGTGATCGGGAGAGGGAATCTGTGATTGGAGGATTTCTGAGTGAGGGAATCTGTATTGGAGGAATTGTGTGTGAGGGAGGGAGGGAATCTGTGATTGAGAGGAGCTGTGAGTGATCGGGAGAGGCAATCTGTGATTGGAGGAGTTGTGAGTGAGTGGGAGGAGAAATTTTGATGGGAGGAGTTGTGAGTGAGGGAGTGGGGGAATGTCTGATTGGAGGAGTTTTGAGTGGCGGAGAGAGGGAATCTGTGATTGGAGCAGTTGTGACCGAGGGTGAGAGGGAATCTGTGATTGGAGGAGTTGTGAGTGAGGGAGAGAGGGAATCTGTGATTGGAGGAGTTGTGAATGAGGGAGAGGGGGAATCTGTGATTGGAGGAGTTGTGAGTGAGGGAGAGAGGGAATCTGTGCTTGGAGGAGTTGTGAGTGAAGGAGAGGGGGAATCTGTTATTGTAGGAGCTGTGAGTGAGGAAGTGGGGTTTCTGTGATTGGAGGAGTTGTGAGTGAGCCGGAGACGGATTCTGTGATTTGAGGTGTTGTGAGTGAGGGAGTGGGGGATTCTGTGATTGGAGGAGATGTGAGTGAGCGGGAGAGGGAATCTGTGATTGGAGGAGTTGTGCGTGAGGGAGAGGGAATCTGCGATTGGAGGAGTTGTGAGTGATCGGGAGAGGGAATCTGTGATTGGAGGAATTCTGAGTGAGGGAGAGAGGGAATCTGTATTGGAGGAGTTGTGAGTGAGGGAGGGAGGGAATCTGCGATTGGATGAGTTGTGAGTGATTGATAGAGGGAATCAGTGATTGGAGGAGTTGTGAGTTAGCGGGAGAGGGAATCTGTGATTGGAGGAGTCCTGAGTGAGGGAGAGAGCAAATGTGTGATTGGTGGAGTTGTGAGTGAGAGGAAGGGGGAATCTGTGATTGGAGGAGTTGTGAGTGAGGGAGAGTCAATCTGTGATTGAAGGCGTTGTGAGTCAGAGAGAGAGGGAATCTGTGATTGGAGGAGTTGTGAGTGAGGGAGTGGGGGATTCTGTGATTGGAGGAGATGTGAGTGAGCGGGAGAGGGAATCTGTGATTGGAGGAGTTGTGCGTGAGGGAGAGGAAATCTGCGATTGGAGGAGTTGTGAGTGATCGGGAGAGGGAATCTGTGATTGGAGGAATTCTGAGTGAGGGAGAGAGGGAATCTGTATTGGAGGAGTTGTGAGTGAGGGAGGGAGGGAATCTGTGATTGGAGGAGTGGTGAGTTTTTGGGAGGAGAAATTTTGATGGGAGGTGTTGTGAGTGTGGGACAGAGGGAATCTCTGATTGCTGGAGTTGTGAGTGAGTGAGAGAGGGAATCTGTGATTGGAGGAGTTCTGAGTGAGGGAGGGAGGGAATCTGTGATTGGAGGAGATGTGAGCGAGGGAGAGAGGGAATCGGCGATTGCAGGTGTTGTGAGTGAGGGAGAGAGGGAATCTGTGTTTGGAGGAGTTGTGAGCGAGGGAGAGGGAAACTTTGATTGGAGCAGATGTGAGTCAGGGAGCGAGGGAATCTGTGATTGGAGGAGTTGTGAGTGAAGGACGGGGGAATCTGTGATTGGAGGAGTTGTGAGTGAGGGAGAGAGGGAATCTGTGATTGGAGGAGTTGTGAGTGAGGGAGAGAGGAAAACTGTCATTGGATGAGGTGTGAGTCAGGGAGAGAGGGAAACTGTGATTGGAGGAGGTGTGAGTCAGGGAGAGAGGGAAACTGTAATTGGAGGAGTTGTGTGTTAGGGAGAGAGGGAATCTGTGATTGGAGGAGTTGTGAGTGAAGGACGGGGGAATCTGTGATTGGAGGAGTTGTGAGTGAGGGAGAGAGGGAATCTGTGATTGGAGGAGTTGTGAGTGATGGTGAGGGGGAAACAGTGATTGGAGGAGCTGTGAGTGAGGGAGAGAGCGAATCTGTGATTGGAGGAGTTGTGAGTGATGGAGAGAGGGAATCTGTGATTGGAGGAGTTGTGAGTGATAGAGAGAGGGAATCTGTGATTGGAGGAGAAGTGAGTGAGCGGGAGAGGGAATCTGTGATTGGAGGAGTTGTAAGTGATGGAGAGAGGGAATATGTGATTGGATGAGTTGTGAGTGAGCGGGAGAGGGAATCTGTGATTGGAGGAGTTGTGAGTGAGGGAGAGAGGGAATCTGTGATTGGAGGAGATGTGAGTCTGCGGGAGAGGGAATCTCTGATTGGAGGAGTTGTGAGTGAGGGAGAGAGTGAATCTGTGATTGGAGGAGTTGTGAGTGAGGGAGAGAGGGAATCTGTGATTGGAGGGGATGTGAGTGAGGGAGAGAGGGAATCTGTGATTGGAGGAGATGTGAGTCTGCGGGAGAGGGAATCTGTGATTGCACGAGTTGTGAGTGAGGGAGAGGCAATCTGTGATTGGATGAGTTGTGAGTGAGGGAGAGAGGGAATCTTTGATTGGAGGACTTGTGAGCGAGGGAGAGAGGGAAACTGTGATTGGAGGAGTTGTGATTGAGGGAGTGGGGGAATGACTGATTGGAGGGGTTGTGAGCAAGGGAGAGAGTGAATCTGTGATTGGAGGAGTTGTGAGTGAGGGAGAGGGAATCTGTGATTGGAGGAGTTGTGAGAGAGCGGAAGCGGGAATCTGTGATTGGAGAAGTTGTGAGTGAGGGAGAGGCAATCTGTGATTTGAGGAGTTATGAGTGAGGGAGTGGGGGATTCTGTGATTGGAGGAGTTGTGAGTGAGGGAGAGAGGGAATCTGTGATGGGAGGAGTTGTGAGTGAGGGAGAGAGGGAATCTGTGATTGGAGGAGTTGTGAGTGAGGGAGAGGGGGAATCTGTGATTGGAGGAGTTGTGATTGAGGGAGAGGATGAAGCTGTGATTGGAGGAGTTGTGAGTGAGGGAGAGATGGAATCTGTGATTGGAGGAGTTGTGAGTGAGAGAGAGGGGGAAAGTCTGATTGGAGGAGTTGTGAGTGAGGTAGAGGGAATCTGCGATTGGAGGAGTTGTGAGTGATTGAGAGAGGGAATCTGTGATTGGAGGAGTTGTGATTGAGGGAGAGGATGAATCTGTGATTGGAGGAGTTGTGAGTGAGGGAGAGAGGGAATCTGTGATGGGAGGAGTTGTGAGTGAGGGAGAGAGGGAATCTGTGATTGGAGGAGTTGTGAGTGAGGGAGAGATGGAATCTGTGATGGGAGGAGATGTGCGTGAGGGAGAGATGGAATCTGTGATTGGAGGAGTTGTGAGTGAGGGAGAGAGGAAATCTGTGAATGGAGCAGTTGTGAGCGAGGGAGAGATGTAATCTGCGATTGGAGGAGTTGTGAGTGAGGGAGAGGGAATCTGCGATTGGAGGAGTTGTGAGTGATTGATAGAGGGAATCTGTGATTGGAGGAGTTGTGAGTTAGCGGGAGAGGGAATCTGTGATTGGAGAAGTTGTGAGTGAGGGAGAGGCAATCTGTGATTGGAAGAGTTGTGTGTGGGTGAGGGAGAATCTGTGATTGGAGGAGTTTTGAGCAACGGAGAGAGCGAGACTCTGATTGGAGGAGATGTGAGTCAGGGGGAGAGGGAATCTGTGATTGGTGGAGATGTGAATCAGGGAGAGAGGGAATCTGTGATTGGAGGAGATGTGAGTCAGGGGGAGAGGGAATCTGTGATTGGTGGAGATGTGAATCAGGGAGAGAGGGAATCTGTGATTGATGGAGTTGTGAGTCAGGGAGAGAGGGAATCTGTGATTGGAGGAGATGTGAATGAGGGAGAGGGGGAATCTGTGATTGGAGGAGTTGTGAGTGAGGGAGAGGGAATCTGCGATTGGAGGAGTTGTGAGTGATTGTTAGAGGGAATCAATGATTGGAGGAGCTGTGAGTTAGCGGGAGTGGGGGAATCTGTGATTGGAGGAGGTGTGAGTGAGGGAGAGAGGGAAACTGTGATTGGAGGAGGTGTGAGTCAGTGAGAGAGGGAATCTGTGATTGGAGGAGTTGTGTGTTAGGGAGAGAGGGAATCTGTGATTGGAGGAGTTGTGAGTGAAGGAGGGGGGGAATCAGTGATTGGAGGAGTTGTGAGTGAGGGAAAGAGGGAATCTGTGATTGGAGGAGTTGTGAATGAGGGAGAGGGGGATATCTGTGATTGGAGGAGTTGTGAGTGATTGATAGAGGGAATCTGTGATTGGTGGAGTTGTGAGTTAGCGGGAGAGGGAATCTGTGATTGGAGGAGATGTGAGTCAGGGAGAGAGGGAAACTGTGATTGGAGGAGGTGTGAGTCAGGGAGAGAAGGAATCTGTGATTGGAGGAGTTGTGAGTGAGGGAGAGTGAATCTGTGATTGGAGGAGTTGTGAGCGAGTGCGAGGGAAACTTCGATTGGAGG
Source organism: Isurus oxyrinchus (assembly GCA_026770705.1). Lineage (NCBI taxonomy): Eukaryota > Metazoa > Chordata > Chondrichthyes > Lamniformes > Lamnidae > Isurus > Isurus oxyrinchus. The sequence goes on from JANJGN010000014.1 coordinate 10,666,957, forward strand.
AGTTGTGAGTGAGGGAGAGAGTGAATCTGTGATCGGAGGAGTTGTGAGTGAGGGAGAGGGGGAATCTGTGATCGGAGAGTTGTGAGTGAGGGAGAGGGGGAATCTGTGATCGTAGAGTTGTGAGTGAGGGAGAGGGGGAATCTGTGATTGGAGGAGATGTGATTCAGAGAGAGAAGGAATCTGTGATTGGAGGAGTTGTGAGTGAGGGAGAGGGGGAATCTGTGATTGGAGGAGTTGTGAGTGAGGGAGAGAGGGAATCTGTGATTGGAGGATTTGTGAGTGAGGGAGAGAGGGAATCTGTGATTGGAGAAGTTGTGAGTGAGGGAGAGGGAATCTGTGATTGGAGGAGTTGTGAGTGAGCGAAAGCGGGAATCTGTGATTGGAGAAGTTGTGAGTGAGGGAGAGGCAATCTGTGATTTGAGGAGTTATGAGTGAGGGAGTGGGGGATTCTGTGATTGGAGGAGTTGTGAGTGAGGGAGAGAGGGAATCTGTGATGGGAGGAGTTGTGAGTGAGGGAGAGAGGGAATCTGTGATTGGAGGAGTTGTGAGTGAGGGAGAGGGGGAATCTGTGATTGGAGGAGTTGTGATTGAGGGAGAGGATGAAGCTGTGATTGGAGGAGTTGTGAGTGAGGGAGAGATGGAATCTGTGATTGGAGGAGTTGTGAGTGAGGGAGAGGGGGAAAGTCTGATTGGAGGAGTTGTGAGTGAGGTAGAGGGAATCTGCGATTGGAGGAGTTGTGAGTGATTGAGAGAGGGAATCTGTGATTGGAGGAGTTGTGATTGAGGGAGAGGATGAATCTGTGATTGAAGGAGTTGTGAGTGAGGGAGAGAGGGAATCTGTGATGGGAGGAGTTGTGAGTGAGGGAGAGAGGGAATCTGTGATTGGAGGAGTTGTGAGTGAGGGAGAGATGGAATCTGTGATGGGAGGAGATGTGCGTGAGGGAGAGATGGAATCTGTGATTGGAGGAGTTGTGAGTGAGGGAGAGAGGAAATCTGTGAATGGAGCAGTTGTGAGCGAGGGAGAGATGTAATCTGCGATTGGAGGAGTTGTGAGTGAGGGAGAGGGAATCTGCGATTGGAGGAGTTGTGAGTGATTGATAGAGGGAATCTGTGATTGGAGGAGTTGTGAGTTAGCGGGAGAGGGAATCTGTGATTGGAGAAGTTGTGAGTGAGGGAGAGGCAATCTGTGATTGGAAGAGTTGTGTGTGGGTGAGGGAGAATCTGTGATTGGAGGAGTTTTGAGCAACGGAGAGAGCGAGACTCTGATTGGAGGAGATGTGAGTCAGGGGGAGAGGGAATCTGTGATTGGTGGAGATGTGAATCAGGGAGAGAGGGAATCTGTGATTGGAGGAGATGTGAGTCAGGGGGAGAGGGAATCTGTGATTGGTGGAGATGTGAATCAGGGAGAGAGGGAATCTGTGATTGATGGAGTTGTGAGTCAGGGAGAGAGGGAATCTGTGATTGGAGGAGATGTGAATGAGGGAGAGGGGGAATCTGTGATTGGAGGAGTTGTGAGTGAGGGAGAGGGAATCTGCGATTGGAGGAGTTGTGAGTGATTGTTAGAGGGAATCAATGATTGGAGGAGTTGTGAGTTAGCGGGAGTGGGGGAATCTGTGATTGGAGGAGGTGTGAGTGAGGGAGAGAGAGAATCAGTGATTGGAGGAGTTGTGAGTTAGCGGGAGAGGGAATCTGTGATTGGATGAGTTGTGAGTGAGGGTGAGGGGGAAACTGTGATTGGAGGAGTTGTGAGTGAGGGTGAGGGGGAAACTGTGATTGGAGGAGTTTTGAGCGACGGAGAGAGGGAGACTCTAACTGGAGGAGATGTGAGTGAGGGAGAGAGGGAATCTGTGCTTGGAGGAGTTGTGAGTGAGCAGGAGACGGATTCGGTGATTTGAGGAGTTGTGAGTGAGGGAGTGGGGGATTCTGTGTTTGGAGGAGATGTGAGTGAGCGGAGGAGGGATTTTGTGATTGGAGGAGTTGTGAGTGAGGGAGAGGGAATCTGTGATTGGAGGAGTTCTGAGTGAGGGAGAGAGGGAATCTGTGATTGGAGGAGTTCTGAGTGAGGGAGAGAGGGAATCTGTATTGGAGGAGTTGTGAGCGAGGGAGAGAGGGAATCTGTGATTGGAGAAGTTGTGAGTGAGGGAGAGGGAATCTGTGATTGGAGGAGTTGTGAGTGAGCGGAAGCGGGAATCTGTGATTGGAGAAGTTGTGAGTGAGGGAGAGGCAATCTGTGATTTGAGGAGTTATGAGTGAGGGAGTGGGGGATTCTGTGATTGGAGGAGTTGTGAGTGAGGGAGAGAGGGAATCTGTGATGGGAGGAGTTGTGAGTGAGGGAGAGAGGGAATCTGTGATTGGAGGAGTTGTGAGTGAGGGAGAGGGGGAATCTGTGATTGGAGGAGTTGTGATTGAGGGAGAGGATGAAGCTGTGATTGGAGGAGTTGTGAGTGAGGGAGAGATGGAATCTGTGATTGGAGGAGTTGTGAGTGAGGGAGAGGGGGAAAGTCTGATTGGAGGAGTTGTGAGTGAGGTAGAGGGAATCTGCGATTGGAGGAGTTGTGAGTGATTGAGAGAGGGAATCTGTGATTGGAGGAGTTGTGATTGAGGGAGAGGATGAATCTGTGATTGGAGGAGTTGTGAGTGAGGGAGAGAGGGAATCTGTGATGGGAGGAGTTGTGAGTGAGGGAGAGAGGGAATCTGTGATTGGAGGAGTTGTGAGTGAGGGAGAGATGGAATCTGTGATGGGAGGAGATGTGCGTGAGGGAGAGATGGAATCTGTGATTGGAGGAGTTGTGAGTGAGGGAGAGAGGAAATCTGTGATTGGAGGAGTTGTGAGTGAGGGAGAGAGGAAATCTGTGATTGGAGGAGTTGTGAGCGAGGGAGAGATGTAATCTGCGATTGGAGGAGTTGTGAGTGAGGGAGAGGGAATCTGCGATTGGAGGAGTTGTGAGTGATTGATAGAGGGAATCTGTGATTGGAGGAGTTGTGAGTTAGCGGGAGAGGGAATCTGTGATTGGAGAAGTTGTGAGTGAGGGAGAGGCAATCTGTGATTGGAAGAGTTGTGTGTGGGTGAGGGAGAATCTGTGATTGGAGGAGTTTTGAGCAACGGAGAGAGCGAGACTCTGATTGGAGGAGATGTGAGTCAGGGGGAGAGGGAATCTGTGATTGGTGGAGATGTGAATCAGGGAGAGAGGGAATCTGTGATTGGAGGAGATGTGAGTCAGGGGGAGAGGGAATCTGTGATTGGTGGAGATGTGAATCAGGGAGAGAGGGAATCTGTGATTGATGGAGTTGTGAGTCAGGGAGAGAGGGAATCTGTGATTGGAGGAGATGTGAATGAGGGAGAGGGGGAATCTGTGATTGGAGGAGTTGTGAGTGAGGGAGAGGGAATCTGCGATTGGAGGAGTTGTGAGTGATTGTTAGAGGGAATCAATGATTGGAGGAGTTGTGAGTTAGCGGGAGTGGGGGAATCTGTGATTGGAGGAGGTGTGAGTGAGGGAGAGAGGGAAACTGTGATTGGAGGAGGTGTGAGTCAGTGAGAGAGGGAATCTGTGATTGGAGGAGTTGTGTGTTAGGGAGAGAGGGAATCTGTGATTGGAGGAGTTGTGAGTGAAGGAGGGGGGGAATCAGTGATTGGAGGAGTTGTGAGTGAGGGAAAGAGGGAATCTGTGATTGGAGGAGTTGTGAATGAGGGAGAGGGGGATATCTGTGATTGGAGGAGTTGTGAGTGATTGATAGAGGGAATCTGTGATTGGTGGAGTTGTGAGTTAGCGGGAGAGGGAATCTGTGATTGGAGGAGATGTGAGTCAGGGAGAGAGGGAAACTGTGATTGGAGGAGGTGTGAGTCAGGGAGAGAAGGAATCTGTGATTGGAGGAGTTGTGAGTGAGGGAGAGTGAATCTGTGATTGGAGGAGTTGTGAGCGAGTGCGAGGGAAACTTCGATTGGAGGAGTTGTGAGTGAGGGAGAGAGTGAATCTGTGATCGGAGGAGTTGTGAGTGAGGGAGAGGGGGAATCTGTGATCGGAGAGTTGTGAGTGAGGGAGAGGGGGAATCTGTGATCGTTGAGTTGTGAGTGAGGGAGAGGGGGAATCTGTGATTGGAGGAGATGTGATTCAGAGAGAGAAGGAATCTGTGATTGGAGGAGTTGTGAGTGAGGGAGAGGGGGAATCTGTGATTGGAGGAGTTGTGAGTGAGGGAGAGAGGGAATCTGTGATTGGAGGATTTGTGAGTGAGGGAGAGAGGGAATCTGTGATTGGAGAAGTTGTGAGTGAGGGAGAGAGGGAATCTTGATTGGAGGAGCTGTGAGTGAGGGAGAGAGGGAATCTGTGATTGGAGGAGATGTGAGCAAGGGAGAGAATGAATCTGTGATTGGAGGAGTTGTGAGCGAGGGAGAGAGGGAATCTGTGATTGGAGGAGTTGTGAGTGAGGGAGAGGGGGAATGTCTGATTGGAGGGGATGTGAGCAAGGGAGAGAGGGAATCTGTGATTGGAGGATTTGTGAGTGAGGGAGAGAGGGAATCTGTGATTGGAGGAGTTGTGAGTGAGGGAGAGAGGGAATCTGTGATTGGAGGATTTGTGAGTGAGGGAGAGAGGGAATCTGTGATTGGAGGATTTGTGAGTGAGGGAGAGAGGGAATCTGTGATTGGAGAAGTTGTGAGTCAGGGAGAGAGAGAATCAGTGATTGGAGGAGTTGTGAGTTAGCGGGAGAGGGAATCTGTGATTGGATGAGTTGTGAGTGAGGGTGAGGGGGAAACTGTGATTGGAGGAGTTGTGAGTGAGGGTGAGGGGGAAACTGTGATTGGAGGAGTTTTGAGCGACGGAGAGAGGGAGACTCTAACTGGAGGAGATGTGAGTGAGGGAGAGAGGGAATCTGTGCTTGGAGGAGTTGTGAGTGAGCAGGAGACGGAATCGGTGACTTGAGGAGTTGTGAGTGAGGGAGTGGGGGATTCTGTGTTTGGAGGAGATGTGAGTGAGCGGAAGAGGGATTCTGTGATTGGAGGAGTTGTGAGTGAGGGAGAGGGAATCTGTGATTGGAGGAGTTCTGAGTGAGGGAGAGAGGGAATCTGTGATTGGAGGAGTTCTGAGTGAGGGAGAGAGGGAATCTGTATTGGAGGAGTTGTGAGCGAGGGAGAGAGGGAATCTGTGATTGTAGGAGCTGTGAGTGATCGGGAGAGGGAATCTGAGATTGAAGGAGTTGTGAGTGAGTGGGAGGAGAAATTTTGATGGGAGGAGTTGTGAGTGAGGGAGGGGGGAATCTGTGATTGGAGGAGCTGTGAGTCAGGGAGAGAGGGAATCTGTGATTGGAGGAGTTGTGAGCGAGGGAGAGATGGAATCTGTGATTGGAGGAGTTGTGAGTGAGGGAGAGGGGGAATGTCTGATTGGAGCAGTTGTGAGCGAGGGAGAGAGGGAATCTGTGATTGGAGGATTTGTGAGTGAGGACCAGGGAAACTGCGAGTGGAGGAGTTGTGAGTGAGGGAGAGAGGGAATCTGTGATTGGAGGAGTTGTGAGTGAGGGTGAGGGGGAATCTATGATTGGAGGAGTTGTGAGTGAGCGGAAGGGGGAATCTGTGATTGGAGAAGTTGTGAGTGAGGGAGAGGGAATCTGTGATTGGAGGAGTTGTGAGTGAGGGTGAGGGGGAATCTGTGATTGGAGGAGTTGTGAGCGACGGAGAGAGGCAAACTCTCATTGGAGGAGTTGTGAATCAGGGAGAGAGGGAATCTGTGATTGGAGGAGATGTGAATCAGGGAGAGAGGGAATCTGTGATTGGAGGAGTTGTGAGTCAGGGAGAGAGGCAATCTGTGATTGGAGGAGTTGTGAGTCAGGGAGAGGGGGAATCTGTGATTGGAGGAGTTGTGAGTGAGGGAGAGTGGAATCTGTGATGGGAGGAGATGTGCGTGAGCGGGAGAGGAAATCTGTGATTGGAGGAGTTGTGAGCGAGGGAGAGATGTAATCTGCGATTGGAGGAGTTGTGAGCAAGGGTGAGGGAATCTGCGATTGGCGGATTGTGAGTGATTGATAGAGGGAATCAGTGATTGGATGAGTTGTGTGTTAGCGGGAGAGGGCATCTGTGATTGGAGGAGTTGTGAGTGAGGGAGAGAGGGAATCTGTGATGGGAGGAGTTGTGAGTGAGGGAGAGAGGGAATCTGTGATTGGAGGAGTTGTGAGTGAGGGAGAGGGGGAATCTGTGATTGGAGGAGTTGTGATTGAGGGAGAGGATGAAGCTGTGATTGGAGGAGTTGTGAGTGAGGGAGAGATGGAATCTGTGATTGGAGGAGTTGTGAGTGAGGGAGAGGGGGAAAGTCTGATTGGAGGAGTTGTGAGTGAGGTAGAGGGAATCTGCGATTGGAGGAGTTGTGAGTGATTGAGAGAGGGAATCTGTGATTGGAGGAGTTGTGATTGAGGGAGAGGATGAATCTGTGATTGGAGGAGTTGTGAGTGAGGGAGAGAGGGAATCTGTGATGGGAGGAGTTGTGAGTGAGGGAGAGAGGGAATCTGTGATTGGAGGAGTTGTGAGTGAGGGAGAGATGGAATCTGTGATGGGAGGAGATGTGCGTGAGGGAGAGATGGAATCTGTGATTGGAGGAGTTGTGAGTGAGGGAGAGAGGAAATCTGTGATTGGAGGAGTTGTGAGTGAGGGAGAGAGGAAATCTGTGATTGGAGGAGTTGTGAGCGAGGGAGAGATGTAATCTGCGATTGGAGGAGTTGTGAGTGAGGGAGAGGGAATCTGCGATTGGAGGAGTTGTGAGTGATTGATAGAGGGAATCTGTGATTGGAGGAGTTGTGAGTTAGCGGGAGAGGGAATCTGTGATTGGAGAAGTTGTGAGTGAGGGAGAGGCAATCTGTGATTGGAAGAGTTGTGTGTGGGTGAGGGAGAATCTGTGATTGGAGGAGTTTTGAGCAACGGAGAGAGCGAGACTCTGATTGGAGGAGATGTGAGTCAGGGGGAGAGGGAATCTGTGATTGGTGGAGATGTGAATCAGGGAGAGAGGGAATCTGTGATTGGAGGAGATGTGAGTCAGGGGGAGAGGGAATCTGTGATTGGTGGAGATGTGAATCAGGGAGAGAGGGAATCTGTGATTGATGGAGTTGTGAGTCAGGGAGAGAGGGAATCTGTGATTGGAGGAGATGTGAATGAGGGAGAGGGGGAATCTGTGATTGGAGGAGTTGTGAGTGAGGGAGAGGGAATCTGCGATTGGAGGAGTTGTGAGTGATTGTTAGAGGGAATCAATGATTGGAGGAGTTGTGAGTTAGCGGGAGTGGGGGAATCTGTGATTGGAGGAGGTGTGAGTGAGGGAGAGAGGGAAACTGTGATTGGAGGAGGTGTGAGTCAGTGAGAGAGGGAATCTGTGATTGGAGGAGTTGTGTGTTAGGGAGAGAGGGAATCTGTGATTGGAGGAGTTGTGAGTGAAGGAGGGGGGGAATCAGTGATTGGAGGAGTTGTGAGTGAGGGAAAGAGGGAATCTGTGATTGGAGGAGTTGTGAATGAGGGAGAGGGGGATATCTGTGATTGGAGGAGTTGTGAGTGATTGATAGAGGGAATCTGTGATTGGTGGAGTTGTGAGTTAGCGGGAGAGGGAATCTGTGATTGGAGGAGATGTGAGTCAGGGAGAGAGGGAAACTGTGATTGGAGGAGGTGTGAGTCAGGGAGAGAAGGAATCTGTGATTGGAGGAGTTGTGAGTGAGGGAGAGTGAATCTGTGATTGGAGGAGTTGTGAGCGAGTGCGAGGGAAACTTCGATTGGAGGAGTTGTGAGTGAGGGAGAGAGTGAATCTGTGATCGGAGGAGTTGTGAGTGAGGGAGAGGGGGAATCTGTGATCGGAGAGTTGTGAGTGAGGGAGAGGGGGAATCTGTGATCGTTGAGTTGTGAGTGAGGGAGAGGGGGAATCTGTGATTGGAGGAGATGTGATTCAGAGAGAGAAGGAATCTGTGATTGGAGGAGTTGTGAGTGAGGGAGAGGGGGAATCTGTGATTGGAGGAGTTGTGAGTGAGGGAGAGAGGGAATCTGTGATTGGAGGATTTGTGAGTGAGGGAGAGAGGGAATCTGTGATTGGAGAAGTTGTGAGTGAGGGAGAGAGGGAATCTTGATTGGAGGAGCTGTGAGTGAGGGAGAGAGGGAATCTGTGATTGGAGGAGATGTGAGCAAGGGAGAGAATGAATCTGTGATTGGAGGAGTTGTGAGCGAGGGAGAGAGGGAATCTGTGATTGGAGGAGTTGTGAGTGAGGGAGAGGGGGAATGTCTGATTGGAGGGGATGTGAGCAAGGGAGAGAGGGAATCTGTGATTGGAGGATTTGTGAGTGAGGGAGAGAGGGAATCTGTGATTGGAGGAGTTGTGAGTGAGGGAGAGAGGGAATCTGTGATTGGAGGATTTGTGAGTGAGGGAGAGAGGGAATCTGTGATTGGAGGATTTGTGAGTGAGGGAGAGAGGGAATCTGTGATTGGAGAAGTTGTGAGTCAGGGAGAGAGAGAATCAGTGATTGGAGGAGTTGTGAGTTAGCGGGAGAGGGAATCTGTGATTGGATGAGTTGTGAGTGAGGGTGAGGGGGAAACTGTGATTGGAGGAGTTGTGAGTGAGGGTGAGGGGGAAACTGTGATTGGAGGAGTTTTGAGCGACGGAGAGAGGGAGACTCTAACTGGAGGAGATGTGAGTGAGGGAGAGAGGGAATCTGTGCTTGGAGGAGTTGTGAGTGAGCAGGAGACGGAATCGGTGACTTGAGGAGTTGTGAGTGAGGGAGTGGGGGATTCTGTGTTTGGAGGAGATGTGAGTGAGCGGAAGAGGGATTCTGTGATTGGAGGAGTTGTGAGTGAGGGAGAGGGAATCTGTGATTGGAGGAGTTCTGAGTGAGGGAGAGAGGGAATCTGTGATTGGAGGAGTTCTGAGTGAGGGAGAGAGGGAATCTGTATTGGAGGAGTTGTGAGCGAGGGAGAGAGGGAATCTGTGATTGTAGGAGCTGTGAGTGATCGGGAGAGGGAATCTGAGATTGGAGGAGTTGTGAGTGAGTGGGAGGAGAAATTTTGATGGGAGGAGTTGTGAGTGAGGGAGGGGGGAATCTGTGATTGGAGGAGCTGTGAGTCAGGGAGAGAGGGAATCTGTGATTGGAGGAGTTGTGAGCGAGGGAGAGATGGAATCTGTGATTGGAGGAGTTGTGAGTGAGGGAGAGGGGGAATGTCTGATTGGAGCAGTTGTGAGCGAGGGAGAGAGGGAATCTGTGATTGGAGGATTTGTGAGTGAGGACCAGGGAAACTGCGAGTGGAGGAGTTGTGAGTGAGGGAGAGAGGGAATCTGTGATTGGAGGAGTTGTGAGTGAGGGTGAGGGGGAATCTATGATTGGAGGAGTTGTGAGTGAGCGGAAGGGGGAATCTGTGATTGGAGAAGTTGTGAGTGAGGGAGAGGGAATCTGTGATTGGAGGAGTTGTGAGTGAGGGTGAGGGGGAATCTGTGATTGGAGGAGTTGTGAGCGACGGAGAGAGGCAAACTCTCATTGGAGGAGTTGTGAATCAGGGAGAGAGGGAATCTGTGATTGGAGGAGATGTGAATCAGGGAGAGAGGGAATCTGTGATTGGAGGAGTTGTGAGTCAGGGAGAGAGGCAATCTGTGATTGGAGGAGTTGTGAGTCAGGGAGAGGGGGAATCTGTGATTGGAGGAGTTGTGAGTGAGGGAGAGTGGAATCTGTGATGGGAGGAGATGTGCGTGAGCGGGAGAGGAAATCTGTGATTGGAGGAGTTGTGAGCGAGGGAGAGATGTAATCTGCGATTGGAGGAGTTGTGAGCAAGGGTGAGGGAATCTGCGATTGGCGGATTGTGAGTGATTGATAGAGGGAATCAGTGATTGGATGAGTTGTGTGTTAGCGGGAGAGGGCATCTGTGATTGGAGGAGTTGTGAGTGAGGGAGAGAGGGAATCTGTGATGGGAGGAGTTGTGAGTGAGGGAGAGAGGGAATCTGTGATTGGAGGAGTTGTGAGTGAGGGAGAGGGGGAATCTGTGATTGGAGGAGTTGTGATTGAGGGAGAGGATGAAGCTGTGATTGGAGGAGTTGTGAGTGAGGGAGAGATGGAATCTGTGATTGGAGGAGTTGTGAGTGAGGGAGAGGGGGAAAGTCTGATTGGAGGAGTTGTGAGTGAGGTAGAGGGAATCTGCGATTGGAGGAGTTGTGAGTGATTGAGAGAGGGAATCTGTGATTGGAGGAGTTGTGATTGAGGGAGAGGATGAATCTGTGATTGGAGGAGTTGTGAGTGAGGGAGAGAGGGAATCTGTGATGGGAGGAGTTGTGAGTGAGGGAGAGAGGGAATCTGTGATTGGAGGAGTTGTGAGTGAGGGAGAGATGGAATCTGTGATGGGAGGAGATGTGCGTGAGGGAGAGATGGAATCTGTGATTGGAGGAGTTGTGAGTGAGGGAGAGAGGAAATCTGTGATTGGAGGAGTTGTGAGTGAGGGAGAGAGGAAATCTGTGATTGGAGGAGTTGTGAGCGAGGGAGAGATGTAATCTGCGATTGGAGGAGTTGTGAGTGAGGGAGAGGGAATCTGCGATTGGAGGAGTTGTGAGTGATTGATAGAGGGAATCTGTGATTGGAGGAGTTGTGAGTTAGCGGGAGAGGGAATCTGTGATTGGAGAAGTTGTGAGTGAGGGAGAGGCAATCTGTGATTGGAAGAGTTGTGTGTGGGTGAGGGAGAATCTGTGATTGGAGGAGTTTTGAGCAACGGAGAGAGCGAGACTCTGATTGGAGGAGATGTGAGTCAGGGGGAGAGGGAATCTGTGATTGGTGGAGATGTGAATCAGGGAGAGAGGGAATCTGTGATTGGAGGAGATGTGAGTCAGGGGGAGAGGGAATCTGTGATTGGTGGAGATGTGAATCAGGGAGAGAGGGAATCTGTGATTGATGGAGTTGTGAGTCAGGGAGAGAGGGAATCTGTGATTGGAGGAGATGTGAATGAGGGAGAGGGGGAATCTGTGATTGGAGGAGTTGTGAGTGAGGGAGAGGGAATCTGCGATTGGAGGAGTTGTGAGTGATTGTTAGAGGGAATCAATGATTGGAGGAGTTGTGAGTTAGCGGGAGTGGGGGAATCTGTGATTGGAGGAGGTGTGAGTGAGGGAGAGAGGGAAACTGTGATTGGAGGAGGTGTGAGTCAGTGAGAGAGGGAATCTGTGATTGGAGGAGTTGTGTGTTAGGGAGAGAGGGAATCTGTGATTGGAGGAGTTGTGAGTGAAGGAGGGGGGGAATCAGTGATTGGAGGAGTTGTGAGTGAGGGAAAGAGGGAATCTGTGATTGGAGGAGTTGTGAATGAGGGAGAGGGGGATATCTGTGATTGGAGGAGTTGTGAGTGATTGATAGAGGGAATCTGTGATTGGTGGAGTTGTGAGTTAGCGGGAGAGGGAATCTGTGATTGGAGGAGATGTGAGTCAGGGAGAGAGGGAAACTGTGATTGGAGGAGGTGTGAGTCAGGGAGAGAAGGAATCTGTGATTGGAGGAGTTGTGAGTGAGGGAGAGTGAATCTGTGATTGGAGGAGTTGTGAGCGAGTGCGAGGGAAACTTCGATTGGAGGAGTTGTGAGTGAGGGAGAGAGTGAATCTGTGATCGGAGGAGTTGTGAGTGAGGGAGAGGGGGAATCTGTGATCGGAGAGTTGTGAGTGAGGGAGAGGGGGAATCTGTGATCGTTGAGTTGTGAGTGAGGGAGAGGGGGAATCTGTGATTGGAGGAGATGTGATTCAGAGAGAGAAGGAATCTGTGATTGGAGGAGTTGTGAGTGAGGGAGAGGGGGAATCTGTGATTGGAGGAGTTGTGAGTGAGGGAGAGAGGGAATCTGTGATTGGAGGATTTGTGAGTGAGGGAGAGAGGGAATCTGTGATTGGAGAAGTTGTGAGTGAGGGAGAGAGGGAATCTTGATTGGAGGAGCTGTGAGTGAGGGAGAGAGGGAATCTGTGATTGGAGGAGATGTGAGCAAGGGAGAGAGTGAATCTGTGATTGGAGGAGTTGTGAGCGAGGGAGAGAGGGAATCTGTGATTGGAGGAGTTGTGAGTGAGGGAGAGGGGGAATGTCTGATTGGAGGGGATGTGAGCAAGGGAGAGAGGGAATCTGTGATTGGAGGATTTGTGAGTGAGGGAGAGAGGGAATCTGTGATTGGAGGAGTTGTGAGTGAGGGAGAGGGGGAATCTGTGATTGGAGGATTTGTGAGTGAGGGAGAGAGGGAATCTGTGATTGGAGGATTTGTGAGTGAGGGAGAGAGGGAATCTGTGATTGGAGAAGTTGTGAGTCAGGGAGAGAGAGAATCAGTGATTGGAGGAGTTGTGAGTTAGCGGGAGAGGGAATCTGTGATTGGATGAGTTGTGAGTGAGGGTGAGGGGGAAACTGTGATTGGAGGAGTTGTGAGTGAGGGAGAGAGGGAATCTGTGATTGGAGGATTTGTGAGTGAGGGAGAGAGGGAATCTGTGATTGGAGGATTTGTGAGTGAGGGAGAGAGGGAATCTGTGATTGGAGAAGTTGTGAGTCAGGGAGAGAGAGAATCAGTGATTGGAGGAGTTGTGAGTTAGCGGGAGAGGGAATCTGTGATTGGATGAGTTGTGAGTGAGGGTGAGGGGGAAACTGTGATTGGAGGAGTTGTGAGTGAGGGTGAGGGGGAAACTGTGATTGGAGGAGTTTTGAGCGACGGAGAGAGGGAGACTCTAACTGGAGGAGATGTGAGTGAGGGAGAGAGGGAATCTGTGCTTGGAGGAGTTGTGAGTGAGCAGGAGACGGAATCGGTGACTTGAGGAGTTGTGAGTGAGGGAGTGGGGGATTCTGTGTTTGGAGGAGATGTGAGTGAGCGGAAGAGGGATTCTGTGATTGGAGGAGTTGTGAGTGAGGGAGAGGGAATCTGTGATTGGAGGAGTTCTGAGTGAGGGAGAGAGGGAATCTGTGATTGGAGGAGTTCTGAGTGAGGGAGAGAGGGAATCTGTATTGGAGGAGTTGTGAGCGAGGGAGAGAGGGAATCTGTGATTGTAGGAGCTGTGAGTGATCGGGAGAGGGAATCTGAGATTGGAGGAGTTGTGAGTGAGTGGGAGGAGAAATTTTGATGGGAGGAGTTGTGAGTGAGGGAGAGGGGGAATCTGTGATTGGAGGAGCTGTGAGTCAGGGAGAGAGGGAATCTGTGATTGGAGGAGTTGTGAGCGAGGGAGAGATGGAATCTGTGATTGGAGGAGTTGTGAGTGAGGGAGAGGGGGAATGTCTGATTGGAGCAGTTGTGAGCGAGGGAGAGAGGGAATCTGTGATTGGAGGATTTGTGAGTGAGGACCAGGGAAACTGCGAGTGGAGGAGTTGTGAGTGAGGGAGAGAGGGAATCTGTGATTGGAGGAGTTGTGAGTGAGGGTGAGGGGGAATCTATGATTGGAGGAGTTGTGAGTGAGCGGAAGGGGGAATCTGTGATTGGAGAAGTTGTGAGTGAGGGAGAGGGAATCTGTGATTGGAGGAGTTGTGAGTGAGGGTGAGGGGGAATCTGTGATTGGAGGAGTTGTGAGCGACGGAGAGAGGCAAACTCTCATTGGAGGAGTTGTGAATCAGGGAGAGAGGGAATCTGTGATTGGAGGAGATGTGAATCAGGGAGAGAGGGAATCTGTGATTGGAGGAGTTGTGAGTCAGGGAGAGAGGCAATCTGTGATTGGAGGAGTTGTGAGTCAGGGAGAGGGGGAATCTGTGATTGGAGGAGTTGTGAGTGAGGGAGAGTGGAATCTGTGATGGGAGGAGATGTGCGTGAGCGGGAGAGGAAATCTGTGATTGGAGGAGTTGTGAGCGAGGGAGAGATGTAATCTGCGATTGGAGGAGTTGTGAGCAAGGGTGAGGGAATCTGCGATTGGCGGATTGTGAGTGATTGATAGAGGGAATCAGTGATTGGATGAGTTGTGTGTTAGCGGGAGAGGGCATCTGTGATTGGAGGAGTTGTGAGTGAGGGAGAGAGGGAATCTGTGATTGGAGGAGTTGTGAGTGAGGGAGAGGCAATCTGTGATTGGAGGAATTGTCAGCGACGGAGAGAGGGAAAGTCTCATTGGAGGAGATGTGAATCAGGGAGAGAGGGAATCTGTGATTGGAGGAGATGTGAATCAGGGAGAGAGGGAATCTTTGATTGGAGGAGTTGTGAGTCAGGGAGAGGGGGAATCTGTGATTGGAGGAGTTGTGAGTGAGGGAGAGAAGGAATCTATGATTGGAGGAGTTGTGAGTCAGGGAGAGAGGCAATCTGTGATTGGAGGAGTTGTGAGTCAGGGAGAGGGGGAATCTGTGATTGGAGGAGTTGTGAGTGAGGGAGAGAGGGAATCTATGATTGGAGGAGTTGTGAGTGAGGGAGAGAGGAAAACGGTGATTGTAGGAGATGTTAGTCAGGGAGAGAGGGAATCTGTGATTGGAGCAATTGTGAGTAAGGGAGAGAGGGAATCTGTGATTTGAGGAGTTGTGAGTGAGCGGGAGAGGGAATCTGTGATTGGAGGAGTTGTGAGTGAAGGAGAGGGAATCTGCGATTGGAGGAGCTGTGAGTGATCGGGAGAGGGAATATGTGATTGGAGGAGTTGTGAGTGAGTGGGAGGAGAATCGGTGATGGGAGGAGTTGTGTGAGGGAGAGAGGGAATCTGTATTGGAGGATTTGTGAGTGAGGGACAGAGGGAATCTGTGCTTGGAGGAGTTGTGAGTGAGCAGGAGACGGATTCTGTGATTTTAGGAGTTGTGAGTGAGGGATTGGGGGATTCTGTGATTGGAGGAGTTGTGAGTGAGGGAGAGGGAATCTGCGATTGGAGGAGTTGTGAATGATCGGGAGAGGGAATCTGTGATTGGAGGAGTTGTGAGTGAGGGAAAGAGTGAATCTGTGATTGGAGGAGTTGTGAGTGAGGGAGAGAGGGAATCTGTGATTGGAGGGGATGTGAGTGAGGGAGAGAGGGAATCTGTGATTGGAGGAGATGTGAGTCTGCGGGAGAGGGAATCTGTGATTGGAGGATTTGTGAGTGAGGGAAAGGCAATCTGTGATTGGATGAGTTGTGAGTGAGGGAGAGAGGGAATCTTTGATTGGAGGACTTGTGAGCGAGAGTGAGGGAATCTTTGATTGGAGCAGTTGTGAGCGAGGGAGAGAGGGAAACTGTGATTGGAGGAGTTGTGATTGAGGGAGAGGGGGAATGACTGATTGGAGGGGTTGTGAGCAAGGGAGAGAGTGAATCTGTGATTGGAGGAGTTGTGAGTGAGGGAGAGAGGGAATCTGTGATTGGAGGAGTTGTGAGTGAGGGAGAGAGGGAATCTGTGATTGGAGGAGTTGTGAGTGAGGGAGAGGGGGAATCTGTGATTGGAGGAGTTGTGATTGAGGGAGAGGATGAATCTGTGATTGGAGGAGTTGTGAGTGAGGGTGAGGGGGAATGTCTGATTGGAGGAGTTGTGAGTGAGGTAGAGGGAATCTGCGATTGGAGGAGTTGTGAGTGATTGAGAGAGGGAATCTGTGATTGGAGGAGTTGTGATTGAGGGAGAGGATGAATCTGTGACTGGAGGAGTTGTGAGTGAGGGAGAGAGGGAATCTGTGATGGGAGGAGTTGTGAGTGAGGGAGAGAGTGAATCTGTGATTGGAGGAGTTGTGAGTGAGGGAGAGATGGAATCTGTGATTGGAGGAGATGTGAATGAGGGAGAGATGGAATCTGTGATTGGAGGAGTTGTGAGTGAGGGAGAGAGGAAATCTGTGAATGGAGCAGTTGTGAGCGAGGGAGAGATTTAATCTGCGATTGGAGGAGTTGTGAGTGATTGATAGAGGGAATCTGTGATTGGAGGAGTTGTGAGTTAGCGGGAGAGGGAATCTGTGATTGGACAGGTTGTGAGTGAGGGAGAGGCAATCTGTGATTGGAAGAGTTGTGAGTGAGGGTGAGGGAGAATCTGTGATTGGAGGAGTTTTGAGCGACGGAGAGAGGGAGACTCTGATTGGAGGAGATGTGAGTCAGGGAGCGATGGAATCTGTGATTGGAGGAGATGTGAATCAGGGAGAGAGGGAATCTGTGATTGGAGGAGTTGTGAGTCAGGGAGAGAGGGAATCTGTGATTGGAGGAGATGTGAATGAGGGAGAGGGGGAATCTGTGATTGGAGGAGTTGTGAGTGAGGGAGAGAGGGAATCTGTGATTGGAGGAGTTATGAGTCAGGGAGAGAGGGAATCTGTGATTGGAGGAGATGTGAATGAGGGGGGGGGGAATCTGCGATTGGAGGAGATGTGAGTGATTGATAGAGGGAATCAATGATTGGAGGAGTTGTGAGTGAGCGGAAGGGGGAATCTGTGATTGGAGGAGTTTTGAGCGACGGAGAGAGGGAGACTCTGATTGGAGGAGATGTGATTCAGGGAGAGAGGGAATCTGTGATTGGAGGAGATGTGAATCCGGGAGAGAGGGAATCTGTGATTCGAGGAGTTGTGAGTCAGGGAGAGAGGGAATCTGTGATTGGAGGAGATGTGAATGAGGGAGAGAGGGAATCTGTGCTTGGAGGAGTTGTGAGTGAGCAGGAGACGGATTCTGTGATTTGAGGAGTTGTGAGTGAGGGAGAGAGGGAATCTGCGATTGGAGGAGTTGTGAGTGAGGGAGAGAGGGAATCTGCGATTGGAGGAGTTGTGAGTGAGGGAGAGGGAATCTGCGATTGGAGGAGTTGTGAGTGATCGGGAGAGGGAATCTGTGATTGGAGGAGTTGTGAGTGAGGGAGAGAGAGAATCTGTGATTGGAGGAATTGTGTGTGAGGGAGGGAGGGAATCTGTGATTGGAGGAGTTGTGAGAGAGTGGAAGGGGGAATTTCAGATTGGAGGAGTTGTGAGTGAGGGAGAGAGGGAATCTGTGATGGGAGGAGTTGTGAGTGAGGGAGAGGGGGAATCTGTGATTGGAGGAGTTGTGAGTGAGGGAGTGGGGGAATTTCTGATTGGAGGAGTTGTGAGTGAGGGAGAGAGGAAATCTGTGATGGGAGGAGTTGTGAGCGAGGGAGAAAGGGAATCTGTGATTGGAGGAGTTGTGAGTTAGCGGGAGAGGGGGAATCTGTGATTGGAGGAGGTGTGAGTGAGGGAGAGAGGGAAACTGTGATTGGAGGAGGTGTGAGTCAGTGAGAGAGGGAATCTGTGATTGGAGGAGTTGTGTGTTAGGGAGAGAGGGAATCTGTGATTGGAGGAGTTGTGAGTGAGGGAGAGAGGGAATCTGCGATTGGAGGAGTTGTGAGTGAGGGAGAGGGAATCTGCGATTGGAGGAGTTGTGAGTGATCGGGAGAGGGAATCTGTGATTGGAGGAGTTGTGAGTGAGGGAGAGGGAATCTGCGATTGGAGGAGTTGTGAGTGAGGGAGAGGGAATCTGCGATTGGAGGAGTTGTGAGCGAGGGAGAGGGAATCTGCGATTAGAGGAGTTGTGAGTGAGGGAGAGGGAATCTGTGATTGGAGGAGTTGTGAGTGAGTGAGGGAGGGAATCTGTGATTGGAGGAGTTGTGAGAGAGTGGAAGGGGGAATTTCTGATTGGAGGAGTTGTGAGTGAGGGAGAGAGGGAATCTGTGATGGGAGGAGTTGTGAGTGAGGGAGAGGGGGAATCTGTGATTGGAGGAGTTGTGAGTGAGGGAGTGGGGGAATTTCTGACTGGAGGAGTTGTGAGTGAGGGAGACAGGGAATCTGTGATGGGAGGAGTTGTGAGCGAGGGAGAAAGGGAATCTGTGATTGGAGGAGTTGTGAGTTAGCGGGAGAGGGGGAATCTGTGATTGGAGGAGGTGTGAGTGAGGGAGAGAGGGAAACTGTGATGGAGGAGGTGTGAGTCAGTGAGAGAGGGAATCTGTGATTGGAGGAGTTGTGAGTGAAGGAGGGGGGGAATCAGTGATTGGAGGAGTTGTGAGTGAGGGAGAGAGGGAATATGTGATTGCTGGAGTTGTGAGTTAGCGGGAGAGGGAATCTGTGATTGAAGGAGATGTGAGTCAGGGAAAGAGGGAAACTGTGATTGGAGGAGGTGTGAGTCAGGGAGAGAAGGAATCTGTGATCGGAGAGTTGTGAGCGAGTGCGAGGGAAACTGCGATTGGAGGAGTTGTGAGTGAGGGAGAGAGTGAATCTGTGATCGGAGAGTTGTGAGTGAGGGAGAGGGGGAATCTGTGATTGGAGGAGATGTGATTCAGAGAGAGAAGGAATCTGTGATTGGAGGAGTTGTGAGTGAGGGAGAGGGGGAATCTGTGATTGGAGGATTTGTGAGTGAGGGAGAGAGGGAATCTGTGATTGGAGAAGTTGTGAGTCAGGGAGAGAGGGAAACCGTGATTGGAGGAGTTGTGAGTGAGGGAGAGAGGGAATCTGTGATTAGAGGAGCTGTGAGTGAGGGAGAGAGGGAATCTGTGATTGGAGGAGTTGTGAGCAAGGGAGAGAGTGAATCTGTGATTGGAGGAGTTGTGAGTGAGGGAGAGAGGGAATCTGTGATTGGAGGAGTTGTGAGCGAGGGAGAGAGGGAATCTGTGATTGGAGGAGTTGTGAGTGAGGGAGAGAGGGAATCTGTGCTTGGAGGAGTTGTGAGTGAGGGAGAGGGGGAATGTCTGATTGGAGGGGTTGTGAGCAAGGGAGAGAGGGAATCTGTGATTGGAGGATTTGTGAGTGAGGGAGAGAGGGAATCTGTGATTGGAGGATTTGTGAGTGAGGGAGAGAGGGAATCTGTGTTTGGAGAAGTTGTGAGTCAGGGAGAGAGGGAATCAGTGATTGGAGGAGTTGTGAGTTAGCGGGAGAGGGAATCTGTGATTGGATGAGTTGTGAGTGAGGGTGAGGGGGAAACTGTGATTGGAGGAGTTGTGAGTGAGGGTGAGGGGGAAACTGTGATTGGAGGAGTTTTGAGCGACGGAGAGAGGGAGACTCGAACTGGAGGAGATGTGAGTGAGGGAGAGAGGGAATCTGTGATTGGAGGAGTTGTGAGTGAGGGAGAGAGGGAATCTGTGATTGGAGGAGTTGTGAGTGAGGGAGAGAGGGAATCTGTGATTGGAGGAGTTGTGAGTGAGGGAGAGGGAATCTCCGATTGGAGGAGTTGTGAGAGATTGATAGAGGGAATCAGTGATTGGAGGAGTTGTGAGTTAGCGGGAGTGGGAATCTGTGATTGGAGGAGTTGTGAGTGAGCGGAAGGGGGAATCTGTGATTGGAGGAGTTGTGAGTGAGGGTGAGGGGGAATCTGTGATTGGAGGAGTTTTGAGCAACGGAGAGAGGGAAACTCTGATTGGAGGAGATGTGAGTCAGGGAGAGAGGGAATCTGTGATTGGAGGGGATGTGAATCAGGGAGAGAGGGAATCTGTGATTGGAGGAGTTGTTAGTCAGGGAGAGAGGCCATCTGTGATTGGAGGAGTTGTGAGTCAGGGAGAGGGGGAATCTGTGATTGGAGGAGTTGTGAGTGAGGGAGAGAGGGAATCTGTGCTTGGAGGAGTTGTGAGTGAAGGAGAGGGGGATTCTGTGATTTGAGGAATTGTGAGTGAGGGAGAGTGAATCTGTGATTGGAGGAATTGTGAGTGAGGGAGAGAGGGAATCTGCGATTGGAGGAGCTGTGAATGATCGGGAGAGGGAATATGTGATTGGAGGAGTTGTGAGTGAGTGGGAGGAGAATCTGTGATGGGAGGAGTTGTGTGAGGGAGAGAGGGAATCTGTATTGGAGGATTTGTGAGTGAGGGACAGAGGGAATCTGTGCTTGGAGGAGTTGTGAGTGAAGGAGAGCGGGAATCTATGATTGGAAGAGATGTGAGTGAGGGAGTGGGGTTTCTGTGATTGGAGGAGTTGTGAGAGAGGGAGAGAGGGAATCTGTGTTTGGAGGAGTTGTGAGTGAGGGAGAGAGGGAATCTATGATTGGAGGAGTTGTGAGTGAGGGAGAGAGGGAATCTCTGATTGGAGGATCTGTGAGTGAGGGAGAGGGGGAATCTGTGATTGGAGGAGTTGTGTGTGAGGGAGAGAGGGAATCTGTGATTGGAGGAGCTGTGAGTCAGGGAGAGAGGGAATCTGTGATTGGAGGAGTTGTGAGCGAGGGAGAGATGTAATCTGCGATTGGAGGAGTTGTGAGCGAGGGTGAGGGAATCTGCGATTGGTGGATTGTGAGTGATTGATAGAGGGAATCAGTGATTGGATGAGTTGTGTGTTAGCGGGAGAGGGCATCTGTGATTGGAGGAGTTGTGAGTGAGGGAGAGAGGGAATCTGTGATTGGAGGAGTTGTGAGTGAGGGAGAGGCAATCTGTGATTGGAGGAGTTGTGAGTGAGGGAGAGAGGGAAAGTCTCATTGGAGGAGATGTGAATCAGGGAGAGAGGGAATCTGTGATTGGAGGAGATGTGAATCAGGGAGAGAGGGAATCTTTGATTGGAGGAGTTGTGAGTCTGGGAGAGGGGGAATCTGTGATTGGATGAGTTGTGAGTGAGGGAGGGAAGGAATCTATGATTGGAGGAGTTGTGCGTCAGGGAGAAAGGCAATCTGTGATTGGAGGAGTTGTGAGTCAGGGAGAGGGGGAATCTGTGATTGGAGGAGTTGTGAGTGAGGGAGAGAGGGAATCTATGATTGGAGGAGTTGTGAGTGAGGGAGAGAGGAAACGGTGATTGTAGGAGATGTGAGTCAGGAAGTGAGGGAATCTGTGATTGGAGGAGTTGTGAGTGAGGGAGAGAGGGAATCTGTGCTTGGAGGAGTTGTGAGTGAGCAGGAGACGGATTCGGTGATTTGAGGAGTTGTGAGTGAGGGAGTGGGGGATTCTGTGTTTGGAGGAGATGTGAGTGAGCGGGAGAGGGATTCTGTGATTGGAGGAGTTGTGAGTGAGGGAGAAGGAATCTGTGATTGGAGGAGTTCTGAGTGAGGGAGAGAGGGAATCTGTGATTGGAGGAGTTGTGAGTGAGGGAGAGAGGGAATCTGTATTGGAGGAGTTGTGAGCGAGGGAGAGAGGGAATCTGTGATTGTAGGAGCTGTGAGTGATCGGGAGATGGAATCTGTGATTGGAGGAGTTGTGAGTGAGTGGGAGGAGAAATTTTGATGGGAGGAGTTGTGAGTGAGGGAGAGAGGGAATCTGTGATTGGAGGAGCTGTGAGTCAGGGAGAGAGGGAATCTGTGATTGGAGGAGTTGTGAGCGAGGGAGAGATGGAATCTGTGATTGGAGGAGTTGTGAGTGAGGGAGAGGGGGAATATCTGATTGGAGCAGTTGTGAGCGAGGGAGAGAGGGAATCTGTGATTGGAGGATTTGTGAGTGAGGACTAGGGAAACTGCGAGTGGAGGAGTTGTGAGTGAGGGAGAGAGGGAATCTGTGATTGGAGGAGCTGTGAGTGAGCGGAAGGGGGAATCTGTGATTGGATGAGTTGAGAGTGAGGGAGAGGCAATTTGTGATTGGAGGAGTTGTGAGTGAGGGAGAGAGGGAATCTGTGATTGGAGGAGTTGTGAGTGAGGTAGAGGGAATCTGTGATTGGAGGAGTTGTGAGTGAGGGAGAGAGGGAATCTCTGATTGGAGGAGTTGTGTGTGAGGGAGAGAGGGAATCTGTGAGTGGAGGAGTTGTGAGTGAGGGTGAGGGGGAATCTGTGATTGGAGGAGTTGTGAGTGTGGGAGACGGTGAATCTCTGATTGGAGGAGTTGTGAGTGAGCGGAAGGGGGAATCTGTGATTGGAGAAGTTGTGAGTGAGGGAGAGGGAATCTGTGATTGGAGGAGTTGTGAGTGAGGGTGAGGGGGAATCTGTGATTGGTGGAGTTGTGAGCGACGGAGAGAGGGAAACTCTCATTGGAGGAGATGTGAATCAGGGAGAGAGGGAATCTGTGATTGGAGGAGATGTGAATCAGGGAGAGAGGGAATCTGTGATTGGAGGAGTTGTTAGTCAGGGAGAGAGGCCATCTGTGATTGGAGGAGTTGTGAGTCAGGGAGAGGGGGAATCTGTGATTGGAGGAGTTGTGAGTGAGGGAGAGAGGGAATCTGTGCTTGGAGGAGTTGTGAGTGAAGGAGAGGGGGATTCTGTGATTTGAGGAGTTGTGAGTGAGGGAGAGTGAATCTGTGATTGGAGGAATTGTGAGTGAGGGAGAGAGGGAATCTGCGATTGGAGGAGCTGTGAATGATCGGGAGAGGGAATATGTGATTGGAGGAGTTGTGAGTGAGTGGGAGGAGAATCTGTGATGGGAGGAGTTGTGTGAGGGAGAGAGGGAATCTGTATTGGAGGATTTGTGAGTGAGGGACAGAGGGAATCTGTGCTTGGAGGAGTTGTGAGTGAAGGAGAGCGGGAATCTATGATTGGAAGAGATGTGTGTGAGGGAGTGGGGTTTCGGTGATTGGAGGAGTTGTGAGAGAGGGAGAGAGGGAATCTGTGTTTGGAGGAGTTGTGAGTGAGGGAGAGAGGGAATCTATGATGGGAGGAGTTGTGAGTGAGGGAGAGAGGGAATCTCTGATTGGAGGATCTGTGAGTGAGGGAGAGGGGGAATCTGTGATTGGAGGAGTTGTATGTGAGGGAGAGAGGGAATCTGTGATTGGAGGAGTTGTGAGTGAGGGAGAGAGGGAATCTGTTACTGGAGGAGCTGTGATTCAGGGAGAGAGGGAATCTGTGATTGGAGGAGTTGTGAGCAAGGGAGAGATGTAATCTGCGACTGGAGGAGTTGTGAGCGAGGGTGAGGGAATCTGCGATTGGTGGATTGTGAGTGATTGATAGAGGGAATCAGTGATTGGATGAGTTGTGTGTTTGCGGGAGAGGGCATCTGTGATTGGAGGAGTTGTGAGTGAGGGAGAGAGGGAATCTGTGATTGGAGGAGTTGTGAGTGAGGGAGAGGCAATCTGTGATTGGAGGAGTTGTGAGTGAGGGAGAGAGGGAAAGTCTCATTGGAGGAGATGTGAATCAGGGAGAGAGGGAATCTGTGATTGGAGGAGATGTGAATCAGGGAGAGAGGGAATCTTTGATTGGAGGAGTTGTGAGTCTGGGAGAGGGGGAATCTGTGATTGGAGGAGTTGTGAGTGAGGGAGGGAAGGAATCTATGATTGGAGGAGTTGTGAGTCAGGGAGAAAGGCAATCTGTGATTGGAGGAGTTGTGAGTCAGGGAGAGGGGGAATCTGTGATTGGAGGAGTTGTGAGTGAGGGAGAGAGGGAATCTATGATTGGAGGAGTTGTGAGTGAGGGAGAGAGGGAAACGGTGATTGTAGGAGATGTGAGTCAGGGAGAGAGGGAATCTGTGATTGGAGCAATTGTGAGTGAGGGAGCGAGGGATTCTGTGATTTGAGGAGTTGTGAGTGAGCGGGAGAGGGAATCTGTGATTGGAGGCGTTGTGAGTGAAGGAGAGGGAATCTGTATTGGAGGAGTTGTCAGTGAGCGGGAGAGGGAATCTGTATTGGAGGAGTTGTGAGTGAAGGAGAGGGAATCTGCGATTGGAGGAGCTGTGAGTGATCGGGAGAGGGGGAATATGTGATTGGAGGAGTTGTGAGCAAGGGAGAGAGTGAATCTGTGAGTGATCGGGAGAGGGAATATGTGATTGGAGGAGTTGTGAGCAAGGGAGAGAGTGAATCTGTGAGTGATCGGGAGAGGGAATATGTGATTTGAGGAGTTGTGAGTGAGGGATTGGGGGATTCTGATTGGAGGAGTTGTGAGTGAGGGAGAGGGAATCTGCGATTGGAGGAGTTGTGAATGATCGGGAGAGGGAATCTGTGATTGGAGGAGTTGTGAGTGAGAGAGAGGGTGAATCTGTGATTGCAGGAGTTGTGAGTGAGGGAGGAAGTGATTGGAGGAGTTGTGAGCGAGGGAGAGATGGAATCTGTGATTGGAGGAGTTGTGAGTGAGGGAGAGGGGGAATGTCCGATTGGAGGAGTTGTGAGCAAGGGAGAGAGTGAATCTGTGAGTGATCGGGAGAGGGAATATGTGATTGGAGGAGTTGTGAGTGAGTGGGAGGAGAATCTGTGATGGGAGGAGTTGTGTGAGGGAGAGAGGGAATCTATGATTGGAGGATTTGTGAGTGAGGGACAGAGGGAATCTGTGCTTGGAGGAGTTGTGAGTGAAGGAGAGCAGGAATCTATGATTGGAGGAGATGTGAGTGAGGGAGTGGGGTTTCTGTGAATGGAGGAGTTGTGAGTGAGGGAGAGTGGAATCTGTGATTGGAGGAGTTGTGAGTGAGCAGGAGACGGATTCTGTGATTTGAGGAGTTGTGAGTGAGGGATTGGGGGATTCTGATTGGAGGAGTTGTGAGTGAGGGAGAGGGAATCTGCGATTGGAGGAGTTGTGAATGATCGGGAGAGGGAATCTGTGATTGGAGGAGTTGTGAGTGAGAGAGAGGGTGAATCTGTGATTGCAGGAGTTGTGAGTGAGGGAGGAAGGGAATCTGTAATTGGAGGAGCTGTGAGTGATCGGGAGAGGGAATCTGTGATTGGAGGAGTTGTGAGTGAGTGGGAGGAGAAATTTTGATGGGAGGAGTTGTGAGTGAGGGAGAGGGGGAATGTCTGATTTGAGGAGTTGTGAGTGAGGGAGAGAGGGAATCTGTGATAGCAGGAGTTGTGAGTGAGGGAGAGAGGGCTTCTGTGATTGGAGGAGTTGTGAGTGAGGGAGAGAGGGAATCTGTGATTGGAGGAGTTGTGAGTGAGGGTGAGAGGGAATGTCTGATTGGAGGAGTTGTGAGTGAGGGAGAGAGTGAATCTGTGATTGGAGGATTTGTGAGTGAGGGCGAGGGAAACTGCGATTGGTGGAGTTGTGAGTGAGGGAAAGGGAATCTGTAAATGAAGGAGTTGTGAGCGAGGGAGAGAGGGAATCTGCGATTGGATGAGTTGTGAGTGATTGATAGAGGGAATCAGTGATTGGAGGAGTTGTGAGTTAGCGGGAGAGGGAATCTGTGATTGGAGGAGTCCTGAGTGAGGGAGAGAGGAAATGTGTGATTGGTGGAGTTGTGAGTGAGCGGAAGGGGGAATCTGTGATTGGAGGAGTTGTGAGTGAGGGAGAGTCAATCTGTGATTGAAGGCGTTGTGAGTCAGAGAGAGAGGGAATCTGTGATTGGAGGAGTTGTGAGTGAGGGAGAGAGGGAATCTGTGATTGGAGGAGTTGTGAGTGAGGGAGAGAGGGAATCTGTGATTGGAGGAGTTGTGAGTCAGGGAGAGAGGGAATCTGTGATTGGAGGAGTTGTGAGTCAGGGAGAGAGGGAATCTGTGATTGGAGGAGTTGTGAGTGAGGGAAAGTGGGAATCTGTGATTGGAGGAGTTGTGAGTGAGGGAGAGATGGAAACTGTGATTGGAGGAGTTGTGAGTCAGGGAGAGAGGGAATCTGTACTTGGAGGAGTAGTGAGTGAAGGAGAGGGGGAATCTATCATTGGAGGAGTTGTGAGTGAGCAGGAGAGGGATTCTGTGATTTGAGGAGTTGTGAGTGATGGAGTGGGGGATTCTGTGATTGGAGGAGTTGTGAGTGAGCAGGAGAGAGAATCTGTGATTGGAGGAGTTGTGAGTGAGGTAGAGGGAATCTGCGATTGGAGGAGATGTGAGTGAGTGGGAGGGAATCTGTGATTGGAGGAGTTGTGAGTGAGGGAGAGAGGGAATCTGTGATTGGAGGAGTTGTGAGCGAGGGTTGGGGAATCAATGATTGGAGGAGTTGTGAGTGGGGGAGAGTGGGAATCTGTGATTCGAAGCTTGTGAGCGAGGGAGAGAGGGAATCTGTGATTTGAGGAGTTGAGAGTGAGGGAGAGAGAGAATCCGTGATTGGAGTGGTTATGAGTGAGGGAGAGAGGGAATCTGTGTTTGGAGGAGTTGTGAGTGAGGGAGAGAGGGAATCTGTGATAGGAGGAGCTGTGAGTGAGGGAGAGAGGGAATCAGTGATTGGAGTGGTTGTGAGTGAGGGATGGAGGGAATCTGTGTTTCGAGGAGTTGTGAGCGAGGGAGAGAGGGAAACTCTGAATGGAGGAGATGTGAGTCAGTGAGAGAGGGAAACTGTGATTGGAGGAGATGTGAGTCAGGGAGATAGGGAATCTGTGATTGGAGGAGATGTGAGTCAGGGAGAGAGCGAATCTGTGATTGGAGGAGTTGTGAGTCAGGGAGAGAAGGAATCTGTGATTGGAGGAGTTGTGAGAGAGGGAGGGGGGAATCTGTGATTGGAGGAGTTGTGAGTGAGGGAGAGAGGGAATCTGTGATTGGAGGAGTTGTGAGTGAGGGAGAGAGGGAATCTGTGATTGGAGCAGTTGTGAGTCAGGGAGAGAGGGAATCTGTGATTGGAGGAGCTGTGAATGAGGGAGAGGGGGAAATCTGTGATTGGAGGAGTTGTGAGTGAGGGAGGGACGGAATCTGTGATTGGAGGAGTTGTGAGTGAGGGAGTGGGGATTCTGTGATTGGAGGAGTTGTGAGTGAGCGGGAGACGGATTCTGTGATTTGAGGTGTTGTGAGTGAGGGATTGGGGGATTCTGTGATTGGAGGAGTTGTGAGTGATCGGGAGAGGGAATCTGTGATTGGAGGAGTTCTGAGTGAGGGAGAGAGGGAATCTGTGATTGGAGGAGTTGTGAGTGAGGGAGAGAGGGAATCTGTGATTGGAGGAGTTGTGAGTGAGGGTGAGGGAATCTGTGATTGGAGGAGTTGTGAGTGAGGGAGAGAGGGAATCTGTATTGGAGGAGTTGTGAGTGAGGGAGAGAGGGAATCTGTGATTGGAGGAGATGTGAGTGATCAGGAGAGGGAATCTGTGATTGGAGGAGTTGTGAGTGAGTGGGAGGAGAAATTTTGATGGGAGGAGTTGTGAGTGAGGGAGAGACGGAATCTGTGATTGGAGGAGCTGTGAGTCAGGGAGAGAGGGAATCTGTGATTGGAGGATTTGTGAGCGAGGGAGAGATGGAATCTGTGATTGGAGGAGTTGTGAGTGAGGGAGAGGGGGAATGTCCGATTGGAGGAGTTGTGAGCAAGGGAGAGAGTGAATCTGTGATTGGAGGAGTTGTGAGTGAGGGAGAGATGGGATCTGTGATTGGAGGAGCTGTGAGTGAGCGAGGGAGGGAATCTGTGATTGGAGGAGTTGTGAGTGAGGGAGAGAGGGGATCTGTGATTGGAGGTGTGAGTGAGGGAGAGAGGGAATCTGTGATTGGAGGAGTACTGAGTGAGGGAGAGAGGGAATGTGTGATTGGAGCAGTTGTGAGCAAGGGTGGTGGATTCTGTGATTGGAGGATCTATGAGTGAGCGGGAGAGGGAATCGGTGATTGGAGGAGTTGTGAGTGAGGGAGTGAGGGTATCTGTGATTGGAGGAGTTGTGAGTGAGGTGGAGGGAATCTGTGATTGGAGGTGCTGTGAGTGAGCGGGAGGGTGAATCTGTGTTTGTCGGAGTTATGAGTGGGGGAGAGGGAATCTGTGATTGGAGGAGTTGTGGGTGAGGGAGAGGAGGTTTCTGTGATTGGAGGAGTTGTGAGTGAGTGAGAGTGAATCTTTGATTGGAGGAGTTGTGAGTGAGGGGGAGGGGAAATCTGATTGGAAGAATTGTGAGTGAGGGAGAGAGGGAATCTGTGATTCAAGGTGTTGTGAGTTAGTGAGAGTGAATCTGTGATTGGAGGTGTTGTGAGTGAGGGAGAGGGGGAATCTGTGATTGGAGGAGTTGTGAGTGAGGGTGAGGGGGAATCTGTGATTGGAGGAGTTGTGAGCGACGGAGAGAGGGAAACTCTCATTGGAGGAGATGTGAATCAGGGAGAGAGGGAATCTGTGATTGGAGGAGATGTGAATCAGGGAGAGAGGGAATCTGTGATTGGAGGAGTTATTAGTCAGGGAGAGAGGCCATCTGTGATTGGAGGAGTTGTGAGTCAGGGAGAGGGGGAATCTGTGATTGGAGGAGTTGTGAGTGAGGGAGAGAGGGAATCTGTGCTTGGAGGAGTTGTGAGTGAAGGAGAGGGGGATTCTGTGATTTGAGGAGTTGTGAGTGAGGGAGAGTGAATCTGTGATTGGAGGAATTGTGAGTGAGGGAGAGAGGGAATCTGCGATTGGAGGAGCTGTGAATGATCGGGAGAGGGAATATGTGACTGGAGGAGTTGTGAGTGAGTGGGAGGAGAATCTGTGATGGGAGGAGTTGTGTGAGGGAGAGAGGGAATCTGTATTGGAGGATTTGTGAGTGAGGGACAGAGGGAATCTGTGCTTGGAGGAGTTGTGAGTGAAGGAGAGCGGGAATCTATGATTGGAGGAGATGTGAGTGAGGGAGTGGGGTTTCTGTGATTGGAGGAGTTGTGAGAGAGGGAGAGAGGGAATCTGTGTTTGGAGGAGTTGTGAGTGAGGGAGAGAGGGAATCTATGATTGGAGGAGTTGTGAGTGAGGGAGAGAGGGAACCTCTGATTGGAGGATCTGTGAGTGAGGGAGAGGGGGAATCTGTGATTGGAGGAGTTGTGTGTGAAGGAGATAGGGAATCTGTGATTGGAGGAGCTGTGAGTCAGGGAGAGAGGGAATCTGTGATTGGAGGAGTTGTGAGCGAGGGAGAGATGTAATCTGCGATTGGAGGAGTTGTGAGCGAGGGAGAGATGTAATCTGCGATTGGAGGAGTTGTGAGCGAGGGTGAGGGAATCTGCGATTGGTGGATTGTGAGTGATTGATAGAGGGAATCAGTGATTGGATGAGTTGTGTGTTAGCGGGAGAGGGCATCTGTGATTGGAGGAGTTGTGAGTGAGGGAGAGAGGGAATCTGTGATTGGAGGAGTTGTGAGTGAGGGAGAGGCAATCTGTGATTGGAGGAGTTGTGAGTGAGGGAGAGAGGGAAAGTCTCATTGGAGGAGATGTGAATCAGGGAGAGATGGAATCTGTGATTGGAGGAGATGTGAATCAGGGAGAGAGGGAATCTTTGATTGGAGGAGTTGTGAGTCTGGGAGAGGGGGAATCTGTGATTGGAGGAGTTGTGAGTGAGGGAGGGAAGGAATCTATGATTGGAGGAGTTGTGAGTCAGGGAGAAAGGCAATCTGTGATTGGAGGAGTTGTGAGTCAGGGAGAGAGGGAATCTGTGATTGGAGGAGTTGTGAGTGAGGGAGAGAGGGAATCTATGATTGGAGGAGTTGTGAGTGAGGGAGAGAGGGAAACGGTGATTGTAGGAGATGTGAGTCAGGGAGAGAGGGAATCTGTGATTGGAGCAATTGTGAGTGAGGGAGCGAGGGATTCTGTGATTTGAGGAGTTGTGAGTGAGCGGGAGAGGGAATCTGTGATTGGAGGCGTTGTGAGTGAAGGAGAGGGAATCTGTATTGGAGGAGTTGTCAGTGAGCGGGAGAGGGAATCTGTATTGGAGGAGTTGTGAGTGAAGGAGAGGGAATCTGCGATTGGAGGAGCTGTGAGTGATCGGGAGAGGGGGAATATGTGATTGGAGGAGTTGTGAGCAAGGGAGAGAGTGAATCTGTGAGTGATCGGGAGAGGGAATATGTGATTGGAGGAGTTGTGAGTGAGTGGGAGGAGAATCTGTGATGGGAGGAGTTGTGTGAGGGAGAGAGGGAATCTATGATTGGAGGATTTGTGAGTGAGGGACAGAGGGAATCTGTGCTTGGAGGAGTTGTGAGTGAAGGAGAGCAGGAATCTATGACTGGAGGAGATGTGAGTGAGGGAGTGGGGTTTCTGTGAATGGAGGAGTTGTGAGTGAGGGAGAGTGGAATCTGTGATTGGAGGAGTTGTGAGTGAGCAGGAGACGGATTCTGTGATTTGAGGAGTTGTGAGTGAGGGATTGGGGGATTCTGATTGGAGGAGTTGTGAGTGAGGGAGAGGGAATCTGCGATTGGAGGAGTTGTGAATGATCGGGAGAGGGAATCTGTGATTGGAGGAGTTGTGAGTGAGAGAGAGGGTGAATCTGTGATTGCAGGAGTTGTGAGTGAGGGAGGAAGTGATTGGAGGAGTTGTGAGCGAGGGAGAGATGGAATCTGTGATTGGAGGAGTTGTGAGTGAGGGAGAGGGGGAATGTCCGATTGGAGGAGTTGTGAGCAAGGGAGAGAGTGAATCTGTGAGTGATCGGGAGAGGGAATATGTGATTGGAGGAGTTGTGAGTGAGTGGGAGGAGAATCTGTGATGGGAGGAGTTGTGTGAGGGAGAGAGGGAATGTCTGATTGGAGGATTTGTGAGTGAGGGACAGAGGGAATCTGTGCTTGGAGGAGTTGTGAGTGAAGGAGAGCAGGAATCTATGATTGGAGGAGATGTGAGTGAGGGAGTGGGGTTTCTGTGAATGGAGGAGTTGTGAGTGAGGGAGAGTGGAATCTGTGATTGGAGGAGTTGTGAGTGAGCAGGAGACGGATTCTGTGATTTGAGGAGTTGTGAGTGAGGGATTGGGGGATTCTGATTGGAGGAGTTGTGAGTGAGGGAGAGGGAATCTGCGATTGGAGGAGTTGTGAATGATCGGGAGAGGGAATCTGTGATTGGAGGAGTTGTGAGTGAGAGAGAGGGTGAATCTGTGATTGCAGGAGTTGTGAGTGAGGGAGGAAGGGAATCTGTAATTGGAGGAGCTGTGAGTGAGGGAGAGAGGGAATCTGTAATTGGAGGAGTTGTGAGTGAGTGGGAGGAGAAATTTTGATGGGAGGAGTTGTGAGTGAGGGAGAGGGGGAATGTCTGATTTGAGGAGTTGTGAGTGAGGGAGAGAGGGAATCTGTGATAGCAGGAGTTGTGAGTGAGGGAGAGAGGGCTTCTGTGATTGGAGGAGTTGTGAGTGAGGGAGAGAGGGAATCTGTGATTGGAGGAGTTGTGAGTGAGGGTGAGAGGGAATGTCTGATTGGAGGAGTTGTGAGTGAGGGAGAGA
The DNA here is from genome assembly GCA_026770705.1 of Isurus oxyrinchus. Lineage (NCBI taxonomy): Eukaryota > Metazoa > Chordata > Chondrichthyes > Lamniformes > Lamnidae > Isurus > Isurus oxyrinchus. The sequence continues at coordinate 10,697,555 of JANJGN010000014.1, forward strand.
GTGAATCTGTGATTGGAGGATTTGTGAGTGAGGGCGAGGGAAACTGCGATTGGTGGAGTTGTGAGTGAGGGAAAGGGAATCTGTAAATGAAGGAGTTGTGAGCGAGGGAGAGAGGGAATCTGCGATTGGATGAGTTGTGAGTGATTGATAGAGGGAATCAGTGATTGGAGGAGTTGTGAGTTAGCGGGAGAGGGAATCTGTGATTGGAGGAGTCCTGAGTGAGGGAGAGAGGAAATGTGTGATTGGTGGAGTTGTGAGTGAGCGGAAGGGGGAATCTGTGATTGGAGGAGTTGTGAGTGAGGGAGAGTCAATCTGTGATTGAAGGCGTTGTGAGTCAGAGAGAGAGGGAATCTGTGATTGGAGGAGTTGTGAGTGAGGGAGAGAGGGATTCTGTGATTGGAGGAGTTGTGAGTGAGGGAGAGAGGGAATCTGTGATTGGAGGAGTTGTGAGTCAGGGAGAGAGGGAATCTGTGATTGGAGGAGTTGTGAGTGAGGGTGAGAGGGAATGTCTGATTGGAGGAGTTGTGAGTGAGGGAGAGAGTGAATCTGTGATTGGAGGATTGTGAGTGATTGATAGAGGGAATCAGTGATTGGATGAGTTGTGTGTTAGCGGGAGAGGGCATCTGTGATTGGAGGAGTTGTGAGTGAGGGAGAGAGGGAATCTGTGATTGGAGGAGTTGTGAGTGAGGGTGAGAGGGAATGTCTGATTGGAGGAGTTGTGAGTGAGGGAAAGAGGGAATCTGTGATTGGAGGAGTTGTGAGTGAGGGTGAGAGGGAATGTCTGATTGGAGGAGTTGTGAGTGAGGGAGAGAGTGAATCTGTGATTGGAGGATTTGTGAGTGAGGGCGAGGGAAACTGCGATTGGTGGAGTTGTGAGTGAGGGAAAGGGAATCTGTAAATGAAGGAGTTGTGAGCGAGGGAGAGTGGGAATCTGCGATTGGATGAGTTGTGAGTGATTGATAGAGGGAATCAGTGATTGGAGGAGTTGTGAGTTAGCGGGAGAGGGAATCTGTGATTGGAGGAGTCCTGAGTGAGGGAGAGAGGAAATGTGTGATTGGTGGAGTTGTGAGTGAGCGGAAGGGGGAATCTGTGATTGGAGGAGTTGTGAGTGAGGGAGAGTCAATCTGTGATTGAAGGCGTTGTGAGTCAGAGAGAGAGGGAATCTGTGATTGGAGGAGTTGTGAGTGAGGGAGAGAGGGATTCTGTGATTGGAGGAGTTGTGAGTGAGGGAGAGAGGGAATCTGTGATTGGAGGAGTTGTGAGTCAGGGAGAGAGGGAATCTGTGATTGGAGGAGTTGTGAGTGAGGGTGAGAGGGAATGTCTGATTGGAGGAGTTGTGAGTGAGGGAGAGAGTGAATCTGTGATTGGAGGATTGTGAGTGATTGATAGAGGGAATCAGTGATTGGATGAGTTGTGTGTTAGCGGGAGAGGGCATCTGTGATTGGAGGAGTTGTGAGTGAGGGAGAGAGGGAATCTGTGATTGGAGGAGTTGTGAGTGAGGGTGAGAGGGAATGTCTGATTGGAGGAGTTGTGAGTGAGGGAAAGAGGGAATCTGTGATTGGAGGAGTTGTGAGTGAGGGTGAGAGGGAATGTCTGATTGGAGGAGTTGTGAGTGAGGGAGAGAGTGAATCTGTGATTGGAGGATTTGTGAGTGAGGGCGAGGGAAACTGCGATTGGTGGAGTTGTGAGTGAGGGAAAGGGAATCTGTAAATGAAGGAGTTGTGAGCGAGGGAGAGTGGGAATCTGCGATTGGATGAGTTGTGAGTGATTGATAGAGGGAATCAGTGATTGGAGGAGTTGTGAGTTAGCGGGAGAGGGAATCTGTGATTGGAGGAGTCCTGAGTGAGGGAGAGAGGAAATGTGTGATTGGTGGAGTTGTGAGTGAGCGGAAGGGGGAATCTGTGATTGGAGGAGTTGTGAGTGAGGGAGAGTCAATCTGTGATTGAAGGCGTTGTGAGTCAGAGAGAGAGGGAATCTGTGATTGGAGGAGTTGTGAGTGAGGGAGAGAGGGAATCTGTGATTGGAGGAGTTGTGAGTGAGGGAGAGAGGGAATCTGTGATTGGAGGAGTTGTGAGTCAGGGAGAGAGGGAATCTGTGATTGGAGGAGTTGTGAGTGAGGGAAAGGGGGAATCTGTGATTGGAGGAGTTGTGAGTGAGGGAAAGAGGGAATCTGTGATTGGAGGAGTTGATAGTGAGGGAGAGATGGAAACTGTGATTGGAGGAGTTGTGAGTCAGGGAGAGAGGGAATCTGTACTTGGAGGAGTTGTGAGTGAAGGAGAGGGGGAATCTATCATTGGAGGAGTTGTGAGTGAGCAGGAGAGGGATTCTGTGATTTGAGGAGTTGTGAGTGATGGAGTGGGGGATTCTGTGATTGGAGGAGTTGTGAGTGAGCAGGAGAGAGAATCTGTGATTGGAGGAGTTGTGAGTGAGGTAGAGGGAATCTGCGACTGGAGGAGATGTGAGTGAGGTGGAGGGAATCTGTGATTGGAGGTGCTGTGAGTGAGCGGGAGGGTGAATCTGTGTTTGTCGGAGTTATGAGTGGGGGAGAGGGAATCTGTGATTGGAGGAGTTGTGGGTGAGGGAGAGGAGGTTTCTGTGATTGGAGGAGTTGTGAGTGAGTGAGAGTGAATCTTTGATTGGAGGAGTTGTGAGTGAGGGGGAGGGGAAATCTGATTGGAAGAATTGTGAGTGAGGGAGAGAGGGAATCTGTGATTCAAGGTGTTGTGAGTTAGTGAGAGTGAATCTGTGATTGGAGGTGTTGTGAGTGAGGGAGAGGGGGAATCTGTGATTGGAGGAGTTGTGAGTGAGGGTGAGGGGGAATCTGTGATTGGAGGAGTTGTGAGCGACGGAGAGAGGGAAACTCTCATTGGAGGAGATGTGAATCAGGGAGAGAGGGAATCTGTGATTGGAGGAGATGTGAATCAGGGAGAGAGGGAATCTGTGATTGGAGGAGTTGTTAGTCAGGGAGAGAGGCCATCTGTGATTGGAGGAGTTGTGAGTCAGGGAGAGGGGGAATCTGTGATTGGAGGAGTTGTGAGTGAGGGAGAGAGGGAATCTGTGCTTGGAGGAGTTGTGAGTGAAGGAGAGGGGGATTCTGTGATTTGAGGAGTTGTGAGTGAGGGAGAGTGAATCTGTGATTGGAGGAATTGTGAGTGAGGGAGAGAGGGAATCTGCGATTGGAGGAGCTGTGAATGATCGGGAGAGGGAATATGTGATTGGAGGAGTTGTGAGTGAGTGGGAGGAGAATCTGTGATGGGAGGAGTTGTGTGAGGGAGAGAGGGAATCTGTATTGGAGGATTTGTGAGTGAGGGACAGAGGGAATCTGTGCTTGGAGGAGTTGTGAGTGAAGGAGAGCGGGAATCTATGATTGGAGGAGATGTGAGTGAGGGAGTGGGGTTTCTGTGATTGGAGGAGTTGTGAGAGAGGGAGAGAGGGAATCTGTGTTTGGAGGAGTTGTGAGTGAGGGAGAGAGGGAATCTATGATTGGAGGAGTTGTGAGTGAGGGAGAGAGGGAACCTCTGATTGGAGGATCTGTGAGTGAGGGAGAGGGGGAATCTGTGATTGGAGGAGTTGTGTGTGAAGGAGATAGGGAATCTGTGATTGGAGGAGCTGTGAGTCAGGGAGAGAGGGAATCTGTGATTGGAGGAGTTGTGAGCGAGGGAGAGATGTAATCTGCGATTGGAGGAGTTGTGAGCGAGGGAGAGATGTAATCTGCGATTGGAGGAGTTGTGAGCGAGGGTGAGGGAATCTGCGATTGGTGGATTGTGAGTGACTGATAGAGGGAATCAGTGATTGGATGAGTTGTGTGTTAGCGGGAGAGGGCATCTGTGATTGGAGGAGTTGTGAGTGAGGGAGAGAGGGAATCTGTGATTGGAGGAGTTGTGAGTGAGGGTGAGAGGGAATGTCTGATTGGAGGAGTTGTGAGTGAGGGAGAGAGTGAATCTGTGATTGGAGGATTTGTGAGTGAGGGCGAGGGAAACTGCGATTGGTGGAGTTGTGAGTGAGGGAAAGGGAATCTGTAAATGAAGGAGTTGTGAGCGAGGGAGAGAGGGAATCTGCGATTGGATGAGTTGTGAGTGATTGATAGAGGGAATCAGTGATTGGAGGAGTTGTGAGTTAGCGGGAGAGGGAATCTGTGATTGGAGGAGTCCTGAGTGAGGGAGAGAGGAAATGTGTGATTGGTGGAGTTGTGAGTGAGCGGAAGGGGGAATCTGTGATTGGAGGAGTTGTGAGTGAGGGAGAGTCAATCTGTGATTGAAGGCGTTGTGAGTCAGAGAGAGAGGGAATCTGTGATTGGAGGAGTTGTGAGTGAGGGAGAGAGGGATTCTGTGATTGGAGGAGTTGTGAGTGAGGGAGAGAGGGAATCTGTGATTGGAGGAGTTGTGAGTCAGGGAGAGAGGGAATCTGTGATTGGAGGAGTTGTGAGTGAGGGAAAGGGGGAATCTGTGATTGGAGGATTTGTGAGTGAGGGAAAGAGGGAATCTGTGATTGGAGGAGTTGATAGTGAGGGAGAGATGGAAACTGTGATTGGAGGAGTTGTGAGTCAGGGAGAGAGGGAATCTGTACTTGGAGGAGTTGTGAGTGAAGGAGAGGGGGAATCTATCATTGGAGGAGTTGTGAGTGAGCAGGAGAGGGATTCTGTGATTTGAGGAGTTGTGAGTGATGGAGTGGGGGATTCTGTGATTGGAGGAGTTGTGAGTGAGCAGGAGAGAGAATCTGTGATTGGAGGAGTTGTGAGTGAGGTAGAGGGAATCTGCGATTGGAGGAGATGTGAGTGAGGTGGAGGGAATCTGTGATTGGAGGTGCTGTGAGTGAGCGGGAGGGTGAATCTGTGTTTGTCGGAGTTATGAGTGGGGGAGAGGGAATCTGTGATTGGAGGAGTTGTGGGTGAGGGAGAGGAGGTTTCTGTGATTGGAGGAGTTGTGAGTGAGTGAGAGTGAATCTTTGATTGGAGGAGTTGTGAGTGAGGGGGAGGGGAAATCTGATTGGAAGAATTGTGAGTGAGGGAGAGAGGGAATCTGTGATTCAAGGTGTTGTGAGTTAGTGAGAGTGAATCTGTGATTGGAGGTGTTGTGAGTGAGGGAGAGGGAATCTGTGATTGGAGGAGTTGTGAGTGAGGGTGAGGGGGAATCTGTGATTGGAGGAGTTGTGAGCGACGGAGAGAGGGAAACTCTCATTGGAGGAGATGTGAATCAGGGAGAGAGGGAATCTGTGATTGGAGGAGATGTGAATCAGGGAGAGAGGGAATCTGTGATTGGAGGAGTTGTTAGTCAGGGAGAGAGGCCATCTGTGATTGGAGGAGTTGTGAGTCAGGGAGAGGGGGAATCTGTGATTGGAGGAGTTGTGAGTGAGGGAGAGAGGGAATCTGTGCTTGGAGGAGTTGTGAGTGAAGGAGAGGGGGATTCTGTGATTTGAGGAGTTGTGAGTGAGGGAGAGTGAATCTGTGATTGGAGGAATTGTGAGTGAGGGAGAGAGGGAATCTGCGATTGGAGGAGCTGTGAATGATCGGGAGAGGGAATATGTGATTGGAGGAGTTGTGAGTGAGTGGGAGGAGAATCTGTGATGGGAGGAGTTGTGTGAGGGAGAGAGGGAATCTGTATTGGAGGATTTGTGAGTGAGGGACAGAGGGAATCTGTGCTTGGAGGAGTTGTGAGTGAAGGAGAGCGGGAATCTATGATTGGAGGAGATGTGAGTGAGGGAGTGGGGTTTCTGTGATTGGAGGAGTTGTGAGAGAGGGAGAGAGGGAATCTGTGTTTGGAGGAGTTGTGAGTGAGGGAGAGAGGGAATCTATGATTGGAGGAGTTGTGAGTGAGGGAGAGAGGGAACCTCTGATTGGAGGATCTGTGAGTGAGGGAGAGGGGGAATCTGTGATTGGAGGAGTTGTGTGTGAAGGAGATAGGGAATCTGTGATTGGAGGAGCTGTGAGTCAGGGAGAGAGGGAATCTGTGATTGGAGGAGTTGTGAGCGAGGGAGAGATGTAATCTGTGATTGGAGGAGTTGTGAGCGAGGGAGAGATGTAATCTGCGATTGGAGGAGTTGTGAGCGAGGGTGAGGGAATCTGCGATTGGTGGATTGTGAGTGATTGATAGAGGGAATCAGTGATTGGATGAGTTGTGTGTTAGCGGGAGAGGGCATCTGTGATTGGAGGAGTTGTGAGTGAGGGAGAGAGGGAATCTGTGATTGGAGGAGTTGTGAGTGAGGGAGAGGCAATCTGTGATTGGAGGAGTTGTGAGTGAGGGAGAGAGGGAAAGTCTCATTGGAGGAGATGTGAATCAGGGAGAGAGGGAATCTGTGATTGGAGGAGATGTGAATCAGGGAGAGAGGGAATCTTTGATTGGAGGAGTTGTGAGTGAGGGAGGGAAGGAATCTATGATTGGAGGAGTTGTGAGTCAGGGAGAAAGGCAATCTGTGATTGGAGGAGTTGTGAGTCAGGGAGAGGGGGAATCTGTGATTGGAGGAGTTGTGAGTGAGGGAGAGAGGGAATCTATGATTGGAGGAGTTGTGAGTGAGGGAGAGAGGGAAACGGTGATTGTAGGAGATGTGAGTCAGGGAGAGAGGGAATCTGTGATTGGAGCAATTGTGAGTGAGGGAGCGAGGGATTCTGTGATTTGAGGAGTTGTGAGTGAGCGGGAGAGGGAATCTGTGATTGGAGGCGTTGTGAGTGAAGGAGAGGGAATCTGTATTGGAGGAGTTGTCAGTGAGCGGGAGAGGGAATCTGTATTGGAGGAGTTGTGAGTGAAGGAGAGGGAATCTGCGATTGGAGGAGCTGTGAGTGATCGGGAGAGGGGGAATATGTGATTGGAGGAGTTGTGAGCAAGGGAGAGAGTGAATCTGTGAGTGATCGGGAGAGGGAATATGTGATTGGAGGAGTTGTGAGTGAGGGATTGGGGGATTCTGATTGGAGGAGTTGTGAGTGAGGGAGAGGGAATCTGCGATTGGAGGAGTTGTGAATGATTGGGAGAGGGAATCTGTGATTGGAGGAGTTGTGAGTGAGAGAGAGGGTGAATCTGTGATTGCAGGAGTTGTGAGTGAGGGAGGAAGTGATTGGAGGAGTTGTGAGCGAGGGAGAGATGGAATCTGTGATTGGAGGAGTTGTGAGTGAGGGAGAGGGGGAATGTCCGATTGGAGGAGTTGTGAGCAAGGGAGAGAGTGAATCTGTGAATGATCGGGAGAGGGAATCTGTGATTGGAGGAGTTGTGAGTGAGAGAGAGGGTGAATCTGTGATTGCAGGAGTTGTGAGTGAGGGAGGAAGGGAATCTGTAATTGGAGGAGCTGTGAGTGATCGGGAGAGGGAATCTGTGATTGGAGGAGTTGTGAGTGAGTGGGAGGAGAAATTTTGATGGGAGGAGTTGTGAGTGAGGGAGAGGGGGAATGTCTGATTTGAGGAGTTGTGAGTGAGGGAGAGAGGGAATCTGTGATAGCAGGAGTTGTGAGTGAGGGAGAGAGGGCTTCTGTGATTGGAGGAGTTGTGAGTGAGGGAGAGAGGGAATCTGTGATTGGAGGAGTTGTGAGTGAGGGTGAGAGGGAATGTCTGATTGGAGGAGTTGTGAGTGAGGGAGAGAGTGAATCTGTGATTGGAGGATTTGTGAGTGAGGGCGAGGGAAACTGCGATTGGTGGAGTTGTGAGTGAGGGAAAGGGAATCTGTAAATGAAGGAGTTGTGAGCGAGGGAGAGAGGGAATCTGCGATTGGATGAGTTGTGAGTGATTGATAGAGGGAATCAGTGATTGGAGGAGTTGTGAGTTAGCGGGAGAGGGAATCTGTGATTGGAGGAGTCCTGAGTGAGGGAGAGAGGAAATGTGTGATTGGTGGAGTTGTGAGTGAGCGGAAGGGGGAATCTGTGATTGGAGGAGTTGTGAGTGAGGGAGAGTCAATCTGTGATTGAAGGCGTTGTGAGTCAGAGAGAGAGGGAATCTGTGATTGGAGGAGTTGTGAGTGAGGGAGAGAGGGAATCTGTGATTGGAGGAGTTGTGAGTGAGGGAGAGAGGGAATCTGTGATTGGAGGAGTTGTGAGTCAGGGAGAGAGGGAATCTGTGATTGGAGGAGTTGTGAGTGAGGGAAAGGGGGAATCTGTGATTGGAGGAGTTGTGAGTGAGGGAAAGAGGGAATCTGTGATTGGAGGAGTTGTGAGTGAGGGAGAGATGGAAACTGTGATTGGAGGAGGTGTGAGTCAGGGAGAGAGGGAATCTGTACTTGGAGGAGTTGTGAGTGAAGGAGAGGGGGAATCTATCATTGGAGGAGTTGTGAGTGAGCAGGAGAGGGATTCTGTGATTTGAGGAGTTGTGAGCAATGGAGTGGGGGATTCTGTGATTGGAGGAGTTGTGAGTGAGCAGGAGAGAGAATCTGTGATTGGAGGAGTTGTGAGTGAGGTAGAGGGAATCTGCGATTGGAGGAGATGTGAGTGAGTGGGAGGGAATCTGTGATTGGAGGAGTTGTGAGTGAGGGAGAGAGGGAATCTGTGATTGGAGGAGTTGTGAGCGAGGGTTGGGAAATCAATGATTGGAGGAGTTGTGAGTGGGGGAGAGTGGGAATCTGTGATTCGAAGCTTGTGAGCGAGGGAGAGAGGGAATCTGTGATTTGAGGAGTTGTGAGTGAGGGAGAGAGAGAATCCGTGATTGGAGTGATTGTGAGTGAGGGAGAGAGGGAATCTGTGTTTGGAGGAGTTGTGAGTGAGGGAGAGAGGGAATCTGTGATAGGAGGAGCTGTGAGTGAGGGAGAGAGGGAATCAGTGATTGGAGTGGTTGTGAGTGAGGGATGGAGGGAATCTGTGTTTGGAGGAGTTGTGAGCGAGGGAGAGAGGGAAACACTGATTGGAGGAGATGTGAGTCAGTGAGAGAGGGAAACTGTGATTGGAGGAGGTGTGAGTCAGGGAGATAGGGAATCTGTGATTGGAGGAGATGTGAGTCAGGGAGAGAAGGAATCTGTGATTGGAGGAGTTGTGAGAGAGGGAGGGGGGAATCTGTGATTGGAGGAGTTGTGAGTGAGGGAGAGAGGGAATCTGTGATTGGAGGAGTTGTGAGTGAGGGAGAGAGGGAAACTGTGATTGGAGGAGTTGTGAGTCGAGGAGAGAGGGAATCTGTGATTGGAGCAGTTGTGAGTCAGGGAAAGAGGGAATCTGTGATTGGAGGAGCTGTGAATGAGGGAGAGGGGGAAATCTGTGATTGGAGGAGTTGTGAGTGAGGGAGGGACGGAATCTGTGATTGGAGTAGTTGTGAGTGAGGGAGTGGGGATTCTGTGATTGGAGGAGTTGTGAGTGAGCAGGAGACGGATTCTGTGATTTGAGGTGTTGTGAGTGAGGGATTGGGGGATTCTGTGATTGGAGGAGTTGTGAGTGAGCGGGAGAGGGAATCTGTGATTGGAGGAGTTGTGAGTGATCGGGAGAGGGAATCTGTGATTGGAGGAATTCTGAGTGAGGGAGAGAGGCAATCTGTGATTGGAGGAGTTGTGAGTGAGGGAGAGAGGGAATCTGTGATTGGAGGAGTTGTGAGCGAGGGGGAGGGAATCTGTGATTGGAGGAGTTGTGAGTGAGGGAGAGAGGGAATCTGTGATTGGCGGAGTTGTGAGTGAGGGAGAGAGGGAATCTGTATTGGAGGAGTTGTGAGTGAGGGAGAGAGGGAATCTGTGATTGGAGGAGATGTGAGTGATCGGGAGAGGGAATCTGTGATTGGAGGAGTTGTGAGTGAGTGGGAGGAGAAATTTTGATGGGAGGAGTTGTGAGTGAGGGAGAGACGGAATCCGTGATTGGAGGAGCTGTGAGTCAGGGAGAGAGGGAATCTGTGATTGGAGGAGTTGTGAGCGAGGGAGAGATGGAATCTGTGATTGGAGGAGTTGTGACTGAGGGAGAGGGGGAATGTCCGATTGGAGGAGTTGTGAGCAAGGGAGAGAGTGAATCTGTGATTGGAGGAGCTGTGAGTCAGGGAGAGAAGGAATCTGTGATTGGAGGAGTTGTGAGTGAGGGAGAGATCGGATCTGTGATTGGAGGAGCTGTGAGTGAGCGAGGGAGGGAATCTGTGATTGGAGTAGTTGTGAGTGAGGGAGAGAGGGGATCTGTGATTGGAGGTGTGAGTGAGGGAGAGAGGGAATCTGTGATTGGAGGAGTACTGAGTGAGGGAGAGAGGGAATGTGTGATTGGAGGAGTTGTGAGCAAGGGTGGTGGATTCTGTGATTGGAGGATCTATGAATGAGCGGGAGAGGGAATCGGTGATTGGAGGAGTTGTGAGTGAGGGAGTGAGGGTATCTGTGATTGGAGGAGTTGTGAGTGAGGTGGAGGGAATCTGTGATTGGAGGTGCTGTGAGTGAGCGGGAGGGTGAATCTGTGTTTGTCGGAGTTATGAGTGGGGGAGAGGGAATCTGTGATTGGAGGAGTTGTGAGTGAGGGAGAGGGGGTTTCTGTGATTGGAGGAGTTGTGAGTGAGTGAGAGTGAATCTTTGATTGGAGGAGTTGTGAGTGAGGGGGAGGGGAAATCTGATTGGAAGAGTTGTTAGTGAGGGAGAGAGGGAATCTGTGATTCAAGGTGTTGTGAGTTAGTGAGAGTGAATCTGTGATTGGAGGTGTTGTGAGTGAGGGAGAGGGGGAATCTGTGATTGGAGGAGTTGTGAGTGAGCGGGAGGTGGATTCTGTGAATGGAGGAGCTGTGAGTGAGGTAGAGCGGGAATCTGTGATTGGAGGAGCTGTGAGTGAGGTAGAGAGGGAATCTGTGATTGGAGGAGTCCTGAGTGAGGGAGAGAGGAAATGTGTGATTGGTGGAGTTGTGAGTGAGCGGAAGGGGGAATCTGTGATTGGAGGAGTTGTGAGTGAGGGAGAGTCAATCTGTGATTGAAGGCGTTGTGAGTCAGAGAGAGAGGGAATCTGTGATTGGAGGAGTTGTGAGTGAGGGAGAGAGGGAATCTGTGATTGGAGGAGTTGTGAGTGAGGGAGAGAGGGAATCTGTGATTGGAGGAGTTGTGAGTCAGGGAGAGAGGGAATCTGTGATTGGAGGAGTTGTGAGTGAGGGAAAGGGGGAATCTGTGATTGGAGGAGTTGTGAGTGAGGGAAAGAGGGAATCTGTGATTGGAGGAGTTGATAGTGAGGGAGAGATGGAAACTGTGATTGGCGGAGTTGTGAGTCAGGGAGAGAGGGAATCTGTACTTGGAGGAGTTGTGAGTGAAGGAGAGGGGGAATCTATCATTGGAGGAGTTGTGAGTGAGCAGGAGAGGGATTCTGTGATTTGAGGAGTTGTGAGTGATGGAGTGGGGGATTCTGTGATTGGAGGAGTTGTGAGTGAGCAGGAGAGAGAATCTGTGATTGGAGGAGTTGTGAGTGAGGTAGAGGGAATCTGCGACTGGAGGAGATGTGAGTGAGGTGGAGGGAATCTGTGATTGGAGGTGCTGTGAGTGAGCGGGAGGGTGAATCTGTGTTTGTCGGAGTTATGAGTGGGGGAGAGGGAATCTGTGATCGGAGGAGTTGTGGGTGAGGGAGAGGAGGTTTCTGTGATTGGAGGAGTTGTGAGTGAGTGAGAGTGAATCTTTGATTGGAGGAGTTGTGAGTGAGGGGGAGGGGAAATCTGATTGGAAGAATTGTGAGTGAGGGAGAGAGGGAATCTGTGATTCAAGGTGTTGTGAGTTAGTGAGAGTGAATCTGTGATTGGAGGTGTTGTGAGTGAGGGAGAGGGGGAATCTGTGATTGGAGGAGTTGTGAGTGAGGGTGAGGGGGAATCTGTGATTGGAGGAGTTGTGAGCGACGGAGAGAGGGAAACTCTCATTGGAGGAGATGTGAATCAGGGAGAGAGGGAATCTGTGATTGGAGGAGATGTGAATCAGGGAGAGAGGGAATCTGTGATTGGAGGAGTTGTTAGTCAGGGAGAGAGGCCATCTGTGATTGGAGGAGTTGTGAGTCAGGGAGAGGGGGAATCTGTGATTGGAGGAGTTGTGAGTGAGGGAGAGAGGGAATCTGTGCTTGGAGGAGTTGTGAGTGAAGGAGAGGGGGATTCTGTGATTTGAGGAGTTGTGAGTGAGGGAGAGTGAATCTGTGATTGGAGGAATTGTGAGTGAGGGAGAGAGGGAATCTGCGATTGGAGGAGCTGTGAATGATCGGGAGAGGGAATATGTGATTGGAGGAGTTGTGAGTGAGTGGGAGGAGAATCTGTGATGGGAGGAGTTGTGTGAGGGAGAGAGGGAATCTGTATTGGAGGATTTGTGAGTGAGGGACAGAGGGAATCTGTGCTTGGAGGAGTTGTGAGTGAAGGAGAGCGGGAATCTATGATTGGAGGAGATGTGAGTGAGGGAGTGGGGTTTCTGTGATTGGAGGAGTTGTGAGAGAGGGAGAGAGGGAATCTGTGTTTGGAGGAGTTGTGAGTGAGGGAGAGAGGGAATCTATGATTGGAGGAGTTGTGAGTGAGGGAGAGAGGGAACCTCTGATTGGAGGATCTGTGAGTGAGGGAGAGGGGGAATCTGTGATTGGAGGAGTTGTGTGTGAAGGAGATAGGGAATCTGTGATTGGAGGAGCTGTGAGTCAGGGAGAGAGGGAATCTGTGATTGGAGGAGTTGTGAGCGAGGGAGAGATGTAATCTGCGATTGGAGGAGTTGTGAGCGAGGGAGAGATGTAATCTGCGATTGGAGGAGTTGTGAGCGAGGGTGAGGGAATCTGCGATTGGTGGATTGTGAGTGACTGATAGAGGGAATCAGTGATTGGATGAGTTGTGTGTTAGCGGGAGAGGGCATCTGTGATTGGAGGAGTTGTGAGTGAGGGAGAGAGGGAATCTGTGATTGGAGGACTTGTGAGTGAGGGAGAGGCAATCTGTGATTGGAGGAGTTGTGAGTGAGGGAGAGAGGGAAAGTCTCATTGGAGGAGATGTGAATCAGGGAGAGAGGGAATCTGTGATTGGAGGAGATGTGAATCAGGGAGAGAGGGAATCTTTGATTGGAGGAGTTGTGAGTCTGGGAGAGGGGGAATCTGTGATTGGAGGAGTTGTGAGTGAGGGAGGGAAGGAATCTATGATTGGAGGAGTTGTGAGTCAGGGAGAAAGGCAATCTGTGATTGGAGGAGTTGTGAGTCAGGGAGAGGGGGAATCTGTGATTGGAGGAGTTGTGAGTGAGGGAGAGAGGGAATCTATGATTGGAGGAGTTGTGAGTGAGGGAGAGAGGGAAACGGTGATTGTAGGAGATGTGAGTCAGGGAGAGAGGGAATCTGTGATTGGAGCAATTGTGAGTGAGGGAGCGAGGGATTCTGTGATTTGAGGAGTTGTGAGTGAGCGGGAGAGGGAATCTGTGATTGGAGGCGTTGTGAGTGAAGGAGAGGGAATCTGTATTGGAGGAGTTGTCAGTGAGCGGGAGAGGGAATCTGTATTGGAGGAGTTGTGAGTGAAGGAGAGGGAATCTGCGATTGGAGGAGCTGTGAGTGATCGGGAGAGGGGGAATATGTGATTGGAGGAGTTGTGAGCAAGGGAGAGAGTGAATCTGTGAGTGATCGGGAGAGGGAATATGTGATTGGAGGAGTTGTGAGCAAGGGAGAGAGTGAATCTGTGAGTGATCGGGAGAGGGAATATGTGATTTGAGGAGTTGTGAGTGAGGGATTGGGGGATTCTGATTGGAGGAGTTGTGAGTGAGGGAGAGGGAATCTGCGATTGGAGGAGTTGTGAATGATCGGGAGAGGGAATCTGTGATTGGAGGAGTTGTGAGTGAGAGAGAGGGTGAATCTGTGATTGCAGGAGTTGTGAGTGAGGGAGGAAGTGATTGGAGGAGTTGTGAGCGAGGGAGAGATGGAATCTGTGATTGGAGGAGTTGTGAGTGAGGGAGAGGGGGAATGTCCGATTGGAGGAGTTGTGAGCAAGGGAGAGAGTGAATCTGTGAGTGATCGGGAGAGGGAATATGTGATTGGAGGAGTTGTGAGTGAGTGGGAGGAGAATCTGTGATGGGAGGAGTTGTGTGAGGGAGAGAGGGAATCTATGATTGGAGGATTTGTGAGTGAGGGACAGAGGGAATCTGTGCTTGGAGGAGTTGTGAGTGAAGGAGAGCAGGAATCTATGATTGGAGGAGATGTGAGTGAGGGAGTGGGGTTTCTGTGAATGGAGGAGTTGTGAGTGAGGGAGAGTGGAATCTGTGATTGGAGGAGTTGTGAGTGAGCAGGAGACGGATTCTGTGATTTGAGGAGTTGTGAGTGAGGGATTGGGGGATTCTGATTGGAGGAGTTGTGAGTGAGGGAGAGGGAATCTGCGATTGGAGGAGTTGTGAATGATCGGGAGAGGGAATCTGTGATTGGAGGAGTTGTGAGTGAGAGAGAGGGTGAATCTGTGATTGCAGGAGTTGTGAGTGAGGGAGGAAGGGAATCTGTAATTGGAGGAGCTGTGAGTGATCGGGAGAGGGAATCTGTGATTGGAGGAGTTGTGAGTGAGTGGGAGGAGAAATTTTGATGGGAGGAGTTGTGAGTGAGGGAGAGGGGGAATGTCTGATTTGAGGAGTTGTGAGTGAGGGAGAGAGGGAATCTGTGATAGCAGGAGTTGTGAGTGAGGGAGAGAGGGCTTCTGTGATTGGAGGAGTTGTGAGTGAGGGAGAGAGGGAATCTGTGATTGGAGGAGTTGTGAGTGAGGGTGAGAGGGAATGTCTGATTGGAGGAGTTGTGAGTGAGGGAGAGAGTGAATCTGTGATTGGAGGATTTGTGAGTGAGGGCGAGGGAAACTGCGATTGGTGGAGTTGTGAGTGAGGGAAAGGGAATCTGTAAATGAAGGAGTTGTGAGCGAGGGAGAGAGGGAATCTGCGATTGGATGAGTTGTGAGTGATTGATAGAGGGAATCAGTGATTGGAGGAGTTGTGAGTTAGCGGGAGAGGGAATCTGTGATTGGAGGAGTCCTGAGTGAGGGAGAGAGGAAATGTGTGATTGGTGGAGTTGTGAGTGAGCGGAAGGGGGAATCTGTGATTGGAGGAGTTGTGAGTGAGGGAGAGTCAATCTGTGATTGAAGGCGTTGTGAGTCAGAGAGAGAGGGAATCTGTGATTGGAGGAGTTGTGAGTGAGGGAGAGAGGGAATCTGTGATTGGAGGAGTTGTGAGTGAGGGAGAGAGGGAATCTGTGATTGGAGGAGTTGTGAGTCAGGGAGAGAGGGAATCTGTGATTGGAGGAGTTGTGAGTGAGGGAAAGGGGGAATCTGTGATTGGAGGAGTTGTGAGTGAGGGAAAGAGGGAATCTGTGATTGGAGGAGTTGTGAGTGAGGGAGAGATGGAAACTGTGATTGGAGGAGGTGTGAGTCAGGGAGAGAGGGAATCTGTACTTGGAGGAGTTGTGAGTGAAGGAGAGGGGGAATCTATCATTGGAGGAGTTGTGAGTGAGCAGGAGAGGGATTCTGTGATTTGAGGAGTTGTGAGTGATGGAGTGGGGGATTCTGTGATTGGAGGAGTTGTGAGTGAGCAGGAGAGAGAATCTGTGATTGGAGGAGTTGTGAGTGAGGTAGAGGGAATCTGCGATTGGAGGAGATGTGAGTGAGTGGGAGGGAATCTGTGATTGGAGGAGTTGTGAGTGAGGGAGAGAGGGAATCTGTGATTGGAGGAGTTGTGAGCGAGGGTTGGGAAATCAATGATTGGAGGAGTTGTGAGTGGGGGAGAGTGGGAATCTGTGATTCGAAGCTTGTGAGCGAGGGAGAGAGGGAATCTGTGATTTGAGGAGTTGTGAGTGAGGGAGAGAGAGAATCCGTGATTGGAGTGATTGTGAGTGAGGGAGAGAGGGAATCTGTGTTTGGAGGAGTTGTGAGTGAGGGAGAGAGGGAATCTGTGATAGGAGGAGCTGTGAGTGAGGGAGAGAGGGAATCAGTGATTGGAGTGGTTGTGAGTGAGGGATGGAGGGAATCTGTGTTTGGAGGAGTTGTGAGCGAGGGAGAGAGGGAAACACTGATTGGAGGAGATGTGAGTCAGTGAGAGAGGGAAACTGTGATTGGAGGAGGTGTGAGTCAGGGAGATAGGGAATCTGTGATTGGAGGAGATGTGAGTCAGGGAGAGAAGGAATCTGTGATTGGAGGAGTTGTGAGAGAGGGAGGGGGGAATCTGTGATTGGAGGAGTTGTGAGTGAGGGAGAGAGGGAATCTGTGATTGGAGGAGTTGTGAGTGAGGGAGAGAGGGAAACTGTGATTGGAGGAGTTGTGAGTCGAGGAGAGAGGGAATCTGTGATTGGAGCAGTTGTGAGTCAGGGAAAGAGGGAATCTGTGATTGGAGGAGCTGTGAATGAGGGAGAGGGGGAAATCTGTGATTGGAGGAGTTGTGAGTGAGGGAGGGACGGAATCTGTGATTGGAGTAGTTGTGAGTGAGGGAGTGGGGATTCTGTGATTGGAGGAGTTGTGAGTGAGCAGGAGACGGATTCTGTGATTTGAGGTGTTGTGAGTGAGGGATTGGGGGATTCTGTGATTGGAGGAGTTGTGAGTGAGCGGGAGAGGGAATCTGTGATTGGAGGAGTTGTGAGTGATCGGGAGAGGGAATCTGTGATTGGAGGAATTCTGAGTGAGGGAGAGAGGCAATCTGTGATTGGAGGAGTTGTGAGTGAGGGAGAGAGGGAATCTGTGATTGGAGGAGTTGTGAGCGAGGGGGAGGGAATCTGTGATTGGAGGAGTTGTGAGTGAGGGAGAGAGGGAATCTGTGATTGGCGGAGTTGTGAGTGAGGGAGAGAGGGAATCTGTATTGGAGGAGTTGTGAGTGAGGGAGAGAGGGAATCTGTGATTGGAGGAGATGTGAGTGATCGGGAGAGGGAATCTGTGATTGGAGGAGTTGTGAGTGAGTGGGAGGAGAAATTTTGATGGGAGGAGTTGTGAGTGAGGGAGAGACGGAATCCGTGATTGGAGGAGCTGTGAGTCAGGGAGAGAGGGAATCTGTGATTGGAGGAGTTGTGAGCGAGGGAGAGATGGAATCTGTGATTGGAGGAGTTGTGACTGAGGGAGAGGGGGAATGTCCGATTGGAGGAGTTGTGAGCAAGGGAGAGAGTGAATCTGTGATTGGAGGAGCTGTGAGTCAGGGAGAGAAGGAATCTGTGATTGGAGGAGTTGTGAGTGAGGGAGAGATCGGATCTGTGATTGGAGGAGCTGTGAGTGAGCGAGGGAGGGAATCTGTGATTGGAGTAGTTGTGAGTGAGGGAGAGAGGGGATCTGTGATTGGAGGTGTGAGTGAGGGAGAGAGGGAATCTGTGATTGGAGGAGTACTGAGTGAGGGAGAGAGGGAATGTGTGATTGGAGGAGTTGTGAGCAAGGGTGGTGGATTCTGTGATTGGAGGATCTATGAATGAGCGGGAGAGGGAATCGGTGATTGGAGGAGTTGTGAGTGAGGGAGTGAGGGTATCTGTGATTGGAGGAGTTGTGAGTGAGGTGGAGGGAATCTGTGATTGGAGGTGCTGTGAGTGAGCGGGAGGGTGAATCTGTGTTTGTCGGAGTTATGAGTGGGGGAGAGGGAATCTGTGATTGGAGGAGTTGTGAGTGAGGGAGAGGGGGTTTCTGTGATTGGAGGAGTTGTGAGTGAGTGAGAGTGAATCTTTGATTGGAGGAGTTGTGAGTGAGGGGGAGGGGAAATCTGATTGGAAGAGTTGTTAGTGAGGGAGAGAGGGAATCTGTGATTCAAGGTGTTGTGAGTTAGTGAGAGTGAATCTGTGATTGGAGGTGTTGTGAGTGAGGGAGAGGGGGAATCTGTGATTGGAGGAGTTGTGAGTGAGCGGGAGGTGGATTCTGTGAATGGAGGAGCTGTGAGTGAGGTAGAGCGGGAATCTGTGATTGGAGGAGCTGTGAGTGAGGTAGAGAGGGAATCTGTGATTGGAGGAGTTGTGATTGAGGGAGAGAGGGAAGCTGTGATTGGAGGAGTTGTGAGTGAGTGAGAGAGGGAATCTGTGATTGGAGGAGTTGTGTGAGGGAGAGAGGGAATCTGTGATTGGAGGAGTTGTGAGTGAGCGGGAGGTGGATTCTGTGAATGGAGGAGCTGTGAGTGAGGTAGAAGGAATCTGTGATTGGAGGAGTTGTGAGTGTGGTGGACGGAATCTGTGATTGGAGGAGTTGTGAGTGAGGGATTGGGGGATTCTGTGATTGGAGGAGTTGTGAGTGAGCGGGAGAGGGAATCTGTGATTGGAGGAGTTGTGAGTGATCGGGAGAGGGAATCTGTGATTGGAGGAATTCTGAGTGAGGGAGAGAGGCAATCTGTGATTGGAGGAGTTGTGAGTGAGGGAGAGAGGGAATCTGTGATTGGAGGAGTTGTGAGCGAGGGGGAGGGAATCTGTGATTGGAGGAGTTGTGAGTGAGGGAGAGAGGGAATCTGTGATTGGCGGAGTTGTGAGTGAGGGAGAGAGGGAATCTGTATTGGAGGAGTTGTGAGTGAGGGAGAGAGGGAATCTGTGATTGGAGGAGATGTGAGTGATCGGGAGAGGGAATCTGTGATTGGAGGAGTTGTGAGTGAGTGGGAGGAGAAATTTTGATGGGAGGAGTTGTGAGTGAGGGAGAGACGGAATCCGTGATTGGAGGAGCTGTGAGTCAGGGAGAGAGGGAATCTGTGATTGGAGGAGTTGTGAGCGAGGGAGAGATGGAATCTGTGATTGGAGGAGTTGTGACTGAGGGAGAGGGGGAATGTCCGATTGGAGGAGTTGTGAGCAAGGGAGAGAGTGAATCTGTGATTGGAGGAGCTGTGAGTCAGGGAGAGAAGGAATCTGTGATTGGAGGAGTTGTGAGTGAGGGAGAGATCGGATCTGTGATTGGAGGAGCTGTGAGTGAGCGAGGGAGGGAATCTGTGATTGGAGTAGTTGTGAGTGAGGGAGAGAGGGGATCTGTGATTGGAGGTGTGAGTGAGGGAGAGAGGGAATCTGTGATTGGAGGAGTACTGAGTGAGGGAGAGAGGGAATGTGTGATTGGAGGAGTTGTGAGCAAGGGTGGTGGATTCTGTGATTGGAGGATCTATGAATGAGCGGGAGAGGGAATCGGTGATTGGAGGAGTTGTGAGTGAGGGAGTGAGGGTATCTGTGATTGGAGGAGTTGTGAGTGAGGTGGAGGGAATCTGTGATTGGAGGTGCTGTGAGTGAGCGGGAGGGTGAATCTGTGTTTGTCGGAGTTATGAGTGGGGGAGAGGGAATCTGTGATTGGAGGAGTTGTGAGTGAGGGAGAGGGGGTTTCTGTGATTGGAGGAGTTGTGAGTGAGTGAGAGTGAATCTTTGATTGGAGGAGTTGTGAGTGAGGGGGAGGGGAAATCTGATTGGAAGAGTTGTTAGTGAGGGAGAGAGGGAATCTGTGATTCAAGGTGTTGTGAGTTAGTGAGAGTGAATCTGTGATTGGAGGTGTTGTGAGTGAGGGAGAGGGGGAATCTGTGATTGGAGGAGTTGTGAGTGAGCGGGAGGTGGATTCTGTGAATGGAGGAGCTGTGAGTGAGGTAGAGCGGGAATCTGTGATTGGAGGAGCTGTGAGTGAGGTAGAGAGGGAATCTGTGATTGGAGGAGTCCTGAGTGAGGGAGAGAGGAAATGTGTGATTGGTGGAGTTGTGAGTGAGCGGAAGGGGGAATCTGTGATTGGAGGAGTTGTGAGTGAGGGAGAGTCAATCTGTGATTGAAGGCGTTGTGAGTCAGAGAGAGAGGGAATCTGTGATTGGAGGAGTTGTGAGTGAGGGAGAGAGGGAATCTGTGATTGGAGGAGTTGTGAGTGAGGGAGAGAGGGAATCTGTGATTGGAGGAGTTGTGAGTCAGGGAGAGAGGGAATCTGTGATTGGAGGAGTTGTGAGTGAGGGAAAGGGGGAATCTGTGATTGGAGGAGTTGTGAGTGAGGGAAAGAGGGAATCTGTGATTGGAGGAGTTGATAGTGAGGGAGAGATGGAAACTGTGATTGGCGGAGTTGTGAGTCAGGGAGAGAGGGAATCTGTACTTGGAGGAGTTGTGAGTGAAGGAGAGGGGGAATCTATCATTGGAGGAGTTGTGAGTGAGCAGGAGAGGGATTCTGTGATTTGAGGAGTTGTGAGTGATGGAGTGGGGGATTCTGTGATTGGAGGAGTTGTGAGTGAGCAGGAGAGAGAATCTGTGATTGGAGGAGTTGTGAGTGAGGTAGAGGGAATCTGCGACTGGAGGAGATGTGAGTGAGGTGGAGGGAATCTGTGATTGGAGGTGCTGTGAGTGAGCGGGAGGGTGAATCTGTGTTTGTCGGAGTTATGAGTGGGGGAGAGGGAATCTGTGATCGGAGGAGTTGTGGGTGAGGGAGAGGAGGTTTCTGTGATTGGAGGAGTTGTGAGTGAGTGAGAGTGAATCTTTGATTGGAGGAGTTGTGAGTGAGGGGGAGGGGAAATCTGATTGGAAGAATTGTGAGTGAGGGAGAGAGGGAATCTGTGATTCAAGGTGTTGTGAGTTAGTGAGAGTGAATCTGTGATTGGAGGTGTTGTGAGTGAGGGAGAGGGGGAATCTGTGATTGGAGGAGTTGTGAGTGAGGGTGAGGGGGAATCTGTGATTGGAGGAGTTGTGAGCGACGGAGAGAGGGAAACTCTCATTGGAGGAGATGTGAATCAGGGAGAGAGGGAATCTGTGATTGGAGGAGTTGTTAGTCAGGGAGAGAGGCCATCTGTGATTGGAGGAGTTGTGAGTCAGGGAGAGGGGGAATCTGTGATTGGAGGAGTTGTGAGTGAGGGAGAGAGGGAATCTGTGCTTGGAGGAGTTGTGAGTGAAGGAGAGGGGGATTCTGTGATTTGAGGAGTTGTGAGTGAGGGAGAGTGAATCTGTGATTGGAGGAATTGTGAGTGAGGGAGAGAGGGAATCTGCGATTGGAGGAGCTGTGAATGATCGGGAGAGGGAATATGTGATTGGAGGAGTTGTGAGTGAGTGGGAGGAGAATCTGTGATGGGAGGAGTTGTGTGAGGGAGAGAGGGAATCTGTATTGGAGGATTTGTGAGTGAGGGACAGAGGGAATCTGTGCTTGGAGGAGTTGTGAGTGAAGGAGAGCGGGAATCTATGATTGGAGGAGATGTGAGTGAGGGAGTGGGGTTTCTGTGATTGGAGGAGTTGTGAGAGAGGGAGAGAGGGAATCTGTGTTTGGAGGAGTTGTGAGTGAGGGAGAGAGGGAATCTATGATTGGAGGAGTTGTGAGTGAGGGAGAGAGGGAACCTCTGATTGGAGGATCTGTGAGTGAGGGAGAGGGGGAATCTGTGATTGGAGGAGTTGTGTGTGAAGGAGATAGGGAATCTGTGATTGGAGGAGCTGTGAGTCAGGGAGAGAGGGAATCTGTGATTGGAGGAGTTGTGAGCGAGGGAGAGATGTAATCTGCGATTGGAGGAGTTGTGAGCGAGGGAGAGATGTAATCTGCGATTGGAGGAGTTGTGAGCGAGGGTGAGGGAATCTGCGATTGGTGGATTGTGAGTGACTGATAGAGGGAATCAGTGATTGGATGAGTTGTGTGTTAGCGGGAGAGGGCATCTGTGATTGGAGGAGTTGTGAGTGAGGGAGAGAGGGAATCTGTGATTGGAGGACTTGTGAGTGAGGGAGAGGCAATCTGTGATTGGAGGAGTTGTGAGTGAGGGAGAGAGGGAAAGTCTCATTGGAGGAGATGTGAATCAGGGAGAGAGGGAATCTGTGATTGGAGGAGATGTGAATCAGGGAGAGAGGGAATCTTTGATTGGAGGAGTTGTGAGTCTGGGAGAGGGGGAATCTGTGATTGGAGGAGTTGTGAGTGAGGGAGGGAAGGAATCTATGATTGGAGGAGTTGTGAGTCAGGGAGAAAGGCAATCTGTGATTGGAGGAGTTGTGAGTCAGGGAGAGGGGGAATCTGTGATTGGAGGAGTTGTGAGTGAGGGAGAGAGGGAATCTATGATTGGAGGAGTTGTGAGTGAGGGAGAGAGGGAAACGGTGATTGTAGGAGATGTGAGTCAGGGAGAGAGGGAATCTGTGATTGGAGCAATTGTGAGTGAGGGAGCGAGGGATTCTGTGATTTGAGGAGTTGTGAGTGAGCGGGAGAGGGAATCTGTGATTGGAGGCGTTGTGAGTGAAGGAGAGGGAATCTGTATTGGAGGAGTTGTCAGTGAGCGGGAGAGGGAATCTGTATTGGAGGAGTTGTGAGTGAAGGAGAGGGAATCTGCGATTGGAGGAGCTGTGAGTGATCGGGAGAGGGGGAATATGTGATTGGAGGAGTTGTGAGCAAGGGAGAGAGTGAATCTGTGAGTGATCGGGAGAGGGAATATGTGATTGGAGGAGTTGTGAGCAAGGGAGAGAGTGAATCTGTGAGTGATCGGGAGAGGGAATATGTGATTTGAGGAGTTGTGAGTGAGGGATTGGGGGATTCTGATTGGAGGAGTTGTGAGTGAGGGAGAGGGAATCTGCGATTGGAGGAGTTGTGAATGATCGGGAGAGGGAATCTGTGATTGGAGGAGTTGTGAGTGAGAGAGAGGGTGAATCTGTGATTGCAGGAGTTGTGAGTGAGGGAGGAAGTGATTGGAGGAGTTGTGAGCGAGGGAGAGATGGAATCTGTGATTGGAGGAGTTGTGAGTGAGGGAGAGGGGGAATGTCCGATTGGAGGAGTTGTGAGCAAGGGAGAGAGTGAATCTGTGAGTGATCGGGAGAGGGAATATGTGATTGGAGGAGTTGTGAGTGAGTGGGAGGAGAATCTGTGATGGGAGGAGTTGTGTGAGGGAGAGAGGGAATCTATGATTGGAGGATTTGTGAGTGAGGGACAGAGGGAATCTGTGCTTGGAGGAGTTGTGAGTGAAGGAGAGCAGGAATCTATGATTGGAGGAGATGTGAGTGAGGGAGTGGGGTTTCTGTGAATGGAGGAGTTGTGAGTGAGGGAGAGTGGAATCTGTGATTGGAGGAGTTGTGAGTGAGCAGGAGACGGATTCTGTGATTTGAGGAGTTGTGAGTGAGGGATTGGGGGATTCTGATTGGAGGAGTTGTGAGTGAGGGAGAGGGAATCTGCGATTGGAGGAGTTGTGAATGATCGGGAGAGGGAATCTGTGATTGGAGGAGTTGTGAGTGAGAGAGAGGGTGAATCTGTGATTGCAGGAGTTGTGAGTGAGGGAGGAAGGGAATCTGTAATTGGAGGAGCTGTGAGTGATCGGGAGAGGGAATCTGTGATTGGAGGAGTTGTGAGTGAGTGGGAGGAGAAATTTTGATGGGAGGAGTTGTGAGTGAGGGAGAGGGGGAATGTCTGATTTGAGGAGTTGTGAGTGAGGGAGAGAGGGAATCTGTGATAGCAGGAGTTGTGAGTGAGGGAGAGAGGGCTTCTGTGATTGGAGGAGTTGTGAGTGAGGGAGAGAGGGAATCTGTGATTGGAGGAGTTGTGAGTGAGGGTGAGAGGGAATGTCTGATTGGAGGAGTTGTGAGTGAGGGAGAGAGTGAATCTGTGATTGGAGGATTTGTGAGTGAGGGCGAGGGAAACTGCGATTGGTGGAGTTGTGAGTGAGGGAAAGGGAATCTGTAAATGAAGGAGTTGTGAGCGAGGGAGAGAGGGAATCTGCGATTGGATGAGTTGTGAGTGATTGATAGAGGGAATCAGTGATTGGAGGAGTTGTGAGTTAGCGGGAGAGGGAATCTGTGATTGGAGGAGTCCTGAGTGAGGGAGAGAGGAAATGTGTGATTGGTGGAGTTGTGAGTGAGCGGAAGGGGGAATCTGTGATTGGAGGAGTTGTGAGTGAGGGAGAGTCAATCTGTGATTGAAGGCGTTGTGAGTCAGAGAGAGAGGGAATCTGTGATTGGAGGAGTTGTGAGTGAGGGAGAGAGGGAATCTGTGATTGGAGGAGTTGTGAGTGAGGGAGAGAGGGAATCTGTGATTGGAGGAGTTGTGAGTCAGGGAGAGAGGGAATCTGTGATTGGAGGAGTTGTGAGTGAGGGAAAGGGGGAATCTGTGATTGGAGGAGTTGTGAGTGAGGGAAAGAGGGAATCTGTGATTGGAGGAGTTGTGAGTGAGGGAGAGATGGAAACTGTGATTGGAGGAGGTGTGAGTCAGGGAGAGAGGGAATCTGTACTTGGAGGAGTTGTGAGTGAAGGAGAGGGGGAATCTATCATTGGAGGAGTTGTGAGTGAGCAGGAGAGGGATTCTGTGATTTGAGGAGTTGTGAGTGATGGAGTGGGGGATTCTGTGATTGGAGGAGTTGTGAGTGAGCAGGAGAGAGAATCTGTGATTGGAGGAGTTGTGAGTGAGGTAGAGGGAATCTGCGATTGGAGGAGATGTGAGTGAGTGGGAGGGAATCTGTGATTGGAGGAGTTGTGAGTGAGGGAGAGAGGGAATCTGTGATTGGAGGAGTTGTGAGCGAGGGTTGGGAAATCAATGATTGGAGGAGTTGTGAGTGGGGGAGAGTGGGAATCTGTGATTCGAAGCTTGTGAGCGAGGGAGAGAGGGAATCTGTGATTTGAGGAGTTGTGAGTGAGGGAGAGAGAGAATCCGTGATTGGAGTGATTGTGAGTGAGGGAGAGAGGGAATCTGTGTTTGGAGGAGTTGTGAGTGAGGGAGAGAGGGAATCTGTGATAGGAGGAGCTGTGAGTGAGGGAGAGAGGGAATCAGTGATTGGAGTGGTTGTGAGTGAGGGATGGAGGGAATCTGTGTTTGGAGGAGTTGTGAGCGAGGGAGAGAGGGAAACACTGATTGGAGGAGATGTGAGTCAGTGAGAGAGGGAAACTGTGATTGGAGGAGGTGTGAGTCAGGGAGATAGGGAATCTGTGATTGGAGGAGATGTGAGTCAGGGAGAGAAGGAATCTGTGATTGGAGGAGTTGTGAGAGAGGGAGGGGGGAATCTGTGATTGGAGGAGTTGTGAGTGAGGGAGAGAGGGAATCTGTGATTGGAGGAGTTGTGAGTGAGGGAGAGAGGGAAACTGTGATTGGAGGAGTTGTGAGTCGAGGAGAGAGGGAATCTGTGATTGGAGCAGTTGTGAGTCAGGGAAAGAGGGAATCTGTGATTGGAGGAGCTGTGAATGAGGGAGAGGGGGAAATCTGTGATTGGAGGAGTTGTGAGTGAGGGAGGGACGGAATCTGTGATTGGAGTAGTTGTGAGTGAGGGAGTGGGGATTCTGTGATTGGAGGAGTTGTGAGTGAGCAGGAGACGGATTCTGTGATTTGAGGTGTTGTGAGTGAGGGATTGGGGGATTCTGTGATTGGAGGAGTTGTGAGTGAGCGGGAGAGGGAATCTGTGATTGGAGGAGTTGTGAGTGATCGGGAGAGGGAATCTGTGATTGGAGGAATTCTGAGTGAGGGAGAGAGGCAATCTGTGATTGGAGGAGTTGTGAGTGAGGGAGAGAGGGAATCTGTGATTGGAGGAGTTGTGAGCGAGGGGGAGGGAATCTGTGATTGGAGGAGTTGTGAGTGAGGGAGAGAGGGAATCTGTGATTGGCGGAGTTGTGAGTGAGGGAGAGAGGGAATCTGTATTGGAGGAGTTGTGAGTGAGGGAGAGAGGGAATCTGTGATTGGAGGAGATGTGAGTGATCGGGAGAGGGAATCTGTGATTGGAGGAGTTGTGAGTGAGTGGGAGGAGAAATTTTGATGGGAGGAGTTGTGAGTGAGGGAGAGACGGAATCCGTGATTGGAGGAGCTGTGAGTCAGGGAGAGAGGGAATCTGTGATTGGAGGAGTTGTGAGCGAGGGAGAGATGGAATCTGTGATTGGAGGAGTTGTGACTGAGGGAGAGGGGGAATGTCCGATTGGAGGAGTTGTGAGCAAGGGAGAGAGTGAATCTGTGATTGGAGGAGCTGTGAGTCAGGGAGAGAAGGAATCTGTGATTGGAGGAGTTGTGAGTGAGGGAGAGATCGGATCTGTGATTGGAGGAGCTGTGAGTGAGCGAGGGAGGGAATCTGTGATTGGAGTAGTTGTGAGTGAGGGAGAGAGGGGATCTGTGATTGGAGGTGTGAGTGAGGGAGAGAGGGAATCTGTGATTGGAGGAGTACTGAGTGAGGGAGAGAGGGAATGTGTGATTGGAGGAGTTGTGAGCAAGGGTGGTGGATTCTGTGATTGGAGGATCTATGAATGAGCGGGAGAGGGAATCGGTGATTGGAGGAGTTGTGAGTGAGGGAGTGAGGGTATCTGTGATTGGAGGAGTTGTGAGTGAGGTGGAGGGAATCTGTGATTGGAGGTGCTGTGAGTGAGCGGGAGGGTGAATCTGTGTTTGTCGGAGTTATGAGTGGGGGAGAGGGAATCTGTGATTGGAGGAGTTGTGAGTGAGGGAGAGGGGGTTTCTGTGATTGGAGGAGTTGTGAGTGAGTGAGAGTGAATCTTTGATTGGAGGAGTTGTGAGTGAGGGGGAGGGGAAATCTGATTGGAAGAGTTGTTAGTGAGGGAGAGAGGGAATCTGTGATTCAAGGTGTTGTGAGTTAGTGAGAGTGAATCTGTGATTGGAGGTGTTGTGAGTGAGGGAGAGGGGGAATCTGTGATTGGAGGAGTTGTGAGTGAGCGGGAGGTGGATTCTGTGAATGGAGGAGCTGTGAGTGAGGTAGAGCGGGAATCTGTGATTGGAGGAGCTGTGAGTGAGGTAGAGAGGGAATCTGTGATTGGAGGAGTTGTGATTGAGGGAGAGAGGGAAGCTGTGATTGGAGGAGTTGTGAGTGAGTGAGAGAGGGAATCTGTGATTGGAGGAGTTGTGTGAGGGAGAGAGGGAATCTGTGATTGGAGGAGTTGTGAGTGAGCGGGAGGTGGATTCTGTGAATGGAGGAGCTGTGAGTGAGGTAGAAGGAATCTGTGATTGGAGGAGTTGTGAGTGTGGTGGACGGAATCTGTGATTGGAGGAGTTGTGAGTGAGCAGGAGAGGGAATCTGTGATTGGAGGTGTTGTGAGTGAGGGAGAGAGGGAATCTGTGATTGGAGGAGTTGTGAGTGAGGGAGAGAGGGAATCTGTGATTGGAGGAGTTGTGAGTGAGGTAGAGGGAATCTTTGACTGGAGGAGTTGTGAGTGGGGGAGAGGGAATCTGTGATTGGAAGAGTTGTAAGTGAGGGGGAGGGAATCTGTGATTGGATGAGTTTTGAGTGAGGGAGAGAGGGAGTCTGTGATTGGAGGAGTTGTGAGTGAGCGGGAGAGGGAGTCTGTGATTGGAGGAGTTGTGAGTGAGTGAGAGAGGGAATCTGTGATTGGAGGAGTTGTGAGTGAGTGGGATGGAAATTGTGATTGGAGGAGTTATGAATGGGGGAGGGGAATCTGTGATTGGAGGATTTGTGAGCAAGGGGGAGGGAATCTGTGATTGGAGGAGTTGTGAGTGAGGGAGAGAGGGAATCTGTGATTGGAGGAGTTGTGAGTGAGGTAGAGGGAATCTGTGATTGGAGGAGTTGTGAGTGGGGGAGAGGGAATCTGTGATCAGAAGAGTTGTGAGTGAGGGGGAGGGAAAATGAGTTTGGAGGTGTTGTGAGTGAGGGAGAGGGAATCTGTGTTTGGAGGAGTTGTGAGCGAGGGGGAGGAAATCTGTGATTGGATGATTTTGAGTGAGGGGGAGGGAATCTGTGATTGGAGGAGTTGTGAATGAGGGAGAGAGGGAATCTGTGATTGGAGGAGTTGTGAGTGAGGGAGAGAGGGAATCTGCGATTGGAGGATTTCTGAGTGAGGTAGAGGGAATCTGTGATTGGAGGAGTTGTGAGTGAGGTAGAGGGAATCTGTGATTGGAGGAGTTGTGAGTGAGGCATAGCGGGAATCTGTTATTGGTGGAGTTGTGAGTGAGGAGAGAGGGAATCTGTGATTGGAGGACTTGTGAGTGAGGGAGAGAGAGAATCTGTGATTGGAGGAGTTGTGAGTTAGGGAGAGAGGGAATCTGTGATTGGAGGAGTTGTGAGTGAGACAGAGAGGGAATCTGTTATTGGAGGAGTTGTGATTAAGGGAGAGGGGGACTCTGCGATTGGAGGATTTGTGAGTGAGGCAGAGGGGGAATCTGTTATTGGAGGAGTTGTGAGCGAGGGAGAGAGGGAATCTGTGATTGGAGGTGTTGTGAGCGAGGGAGACATTGAATTTGTGATTGGAGGAGTTGTGAGTGAGGGAGAGAGGGAATCTGTGATTGGAGGAGTTGTGAGTGAGGGAGAGAGGGAATCTGTGATTGGAGGAGTTGTGAGTGAGAGAGAGGGTGAATCTGTGATTGGAGGAGTTGTGAGCGAGGGAGAGAGGGAATCTGTAATTGGAGGAGTTGTGAGTGAGGGGGAGAGGGAATCCATGATAGGAGGAGTTGTGAGTGAGGGATAGAGGGAATCTGTGATTGGAGGAGTTGTGAGTGAGGGTGAGGGGGAATCTGTGATTGGAGGAGTTGTGAGTGAGGGAGAGAGGGAATCTGTGATTGGAGGAGTTGTGAGTGAGGGAGCGGCAATCTGTGATTGGAGGAGTTGTGAGTGAGGGAGAGGGGGAATCATGATTGGAGGAGATATGAGTGAGCGGGAAAGGGAATCTGTGATTGGAGGAGTTGTGAGTGAGGGAGAGAGGGAATCTGTGATTGGAGGAGTTGTGAGCGAGGGAGAGGGGGAATTTGTGATTGGAGGAGTTGTGAGTGAGGGAGAGGGGGAATCTGTGATTGGAGGAGTTGTGAGTGAGGGAGAGGGGGAATCTGTGATTGGAAGATTTGTTAGTGGGGGAGAGGGAATCTGTGATTGGAAGAGTTGTGAGCGAGGGAGTGGGAATCTTTGATTGGAGGAGTTGTGAGTGAGGGAGAGGGTGAATCTGTGATTGGAGGATTTGTGAATCCGGGAGAGGTGGAATCTGTGATTGGAGGAGCTATGAGTGTGCGGGAGTTGACATCTGTGATTGGAGGAGTTGTGAGTGAGGTAGAGGGAATCTGTGATTGGAGGAGTTGTGAGTGAGGGAGACGGAATCTGTGATTGGAGGATTTCTGAGTGAGGGAGGGAGGGAATCTGCAATTGGAGGAGTTGTGAGCGAGCGGGAGAGGAAATCTGTGATTGGAGGAGTTGTGAGTGAGGGAAAGAGGGAATCTGTGATTGGAGGAGTTGTGAGTGAGGGAAAGAGGGAATCTGTGATTGGAGGAGTTGTGAGTGAGGGAAAGAGGAATCTGTGATTGGAGGAGTGGTGAGTGAGGGAGAGGAGGAATCTCTGATTGGAGGAGTTGTGAGTGAGGGAGAGAGGGAATCTGCGATTGGAGGATTTGAAATTGAGGTAGACGGAATCTGTGATTGGAGGTGTTGTGAGTGAGGGATGGGGAATCTGTTTGGAGGAGTTGTGAGTGAGGGAGAGGGGAATTCTTTGATTGGAGGAGTTGTGAGCGAGGGAGGATGGGAATCTGTGTTTGGAGGGGTTGTGAGTGAGGGATAGAGGGAATCTGTGATTGGACGAGCTGTGAGTGAGGGAGAGGGAATCTGTGTTCGGAGGAGTTGTGAGTGAGTGAGAGGGGGACTCTGTGTTTGGAGGAGTTGTGAGTGAGGGTTGGGGAATCTGTGATTGGAGGAGTTGTGAGCAAGGGAGAGAGGGAATCTGTGATTGGAGAAGTTGTGAGCGAGGGAGAGAGGGAATGTGTGATTGGAGGAGTTGTGATTGAGGGAGAGGGGGAATGTCTGATTGGAGGGGTTGTGAGCAAGGGAGAGAGTGTATCTGTGATTGGAGGAGTTCGGAGTTAGGGGGAGAGGGAATCTGTGATTGGAGGAGATGTGAGTGAGGGAGAGGGGGAATCTGTGATTGGAGGAGTTGTGAATGAGGGAGAGGGGGAATCTGTGATGGGAGGAGTTGTGAGTTAGTGAGAGTGAATCTGTGATTGGAGGAGTTGTGAGTGAGGGAGAGGGAATCTGTGATTGGAGGAGATCTGAGGGAGGGAGAGACGGCATCTGTAATTGGAGGAGTTGTGATTTAGTGAGAGTGAATCTGTGATTGGAGGGTTTGTGAGCGAGGGAGAGAGGGAATCTGCGATTGGAGGAGTTGTGAGTGAGGAAGAGGGAATCTGTGATTGGAGGAGTTGTGAGTGAGGGAGAGAGGGAATCTGTGATTCGAGGAGTTGTGAGTGATGGACAGAGGGAAACTCTGATTGGAGGTGTTGTGAGTGAAGGAGAGGGAATCTCCGATTGGAGGAATTGTGAGGGAGGGAGAGAGGAAATCTGTGATTGGAGGAGTTGTGTGATGGAGAGGGGAATCTGTGATTGGAGGAGTTGTGTGATGGAGAGGGGAATCTGTGATTGGAGGAGTTGTGAGTGAGGGAGAGAGGGAATCTGTGATTGGAGGAGTTGTGAGTGAGGGCGAGGGAATCTGTGATTGGAGGAGTTGTGAGTGAGGGAGAGGGAATGTCTGACTGGAGGAATTGTGAGTAAGGGAGAGTTGAAATCTGTGAATGGACGAGTTGTGAGTGTGGGAGAGAGGGAATCTGTGATTGGAGGAGTTGTGAGTGAGGGAGAGACGGAATCTGTGATTGAAGGAGGTGTGAGCGAGGGTGGGGGAACCTGTGATTGGAGGAGTTGTGAGTTAGCGGGAGAAGGAATCTGTGAATGGAGGAGTTGCGAGTGAGGGAGAGAGGGAATCTGCGATTGGAGGAGCTGTGAGTGATCAGGAGAGGGAATCTGTGATTGGAGGTGTTTTGAGTGAGGAAGAGAGGGAAGCTGTGATTGGAGGAGTTGTGATTGAGGTGGAAAATCTGTGATTGGAGGAGTTGTGAGTGAGGGAGAGGGGAATTCTTTGATTGGAGGAGTTGTGAGCGAGGGAGGATGGGAATCTGTGTTTGGAGGGGTTGTGAGTGAGGGAGAGAGGGAATCTGTGATTGGACGAGCTGTGAGTGAGGGAGAGGGAATCTGTGATTGGAGGTGTTTTGAGTGAGGAAGAGAGGGAAGCTGTGATTGGAGGAGTTGTGATTGAGGTGGAAAATCTGTGATTGGAGAAGTTGTGAGTGAGGGAGAGGGGGAATCTGTGATTGGAGGAGTTGTGAGCGAGGGAGAGGCAATCTGTGATTGGAGGAGTTGTGAGTTAGCGGGAGAAGGAATCTGTGAATGGAGGAGTTGCGAGTGAGGGAGAGAGGGAATCTGCGATTGGAGGAGCTGTGAGTGATCAGGAGAGGGAATCTGTGATTGGAGGAGTTGTGAGTGAGCTGCAGGAGGAATTTGTGATTGGAGGAGATGTGAGTGAAGAAGAGGGAATCTGTGATTGGACGAGTTGTGTGAGGGAGAGGGGGAATCTGTGATTGGAGGAGTTGTGAGTGAGCGGGAGGTGGATTCTGTGAATGGAGGAGCTGTGAGTGAGGTAGAGAGGGAATCTGTGATTGGAGGAGTTGTGAGTGAGCAGGAGAGGGAATCTGTGATTGGAGGTGTTGTGAGTGAGGGAGAGAGGGAATCTGTGATTGGAGGAGTTGTGAGTGAGGGAGAGAGGGAATCTGTGATTGGAGGAGTTGTGAGTGAGGTAGAGGGAATCTGTGATTGGAGGAGTTGTGAGTGGGGGAGAGGGAATCTGTGATCAGAAGATTTGTGAGTGAGGGAGAGGGAATCTGTGATTGGAGGAGTTGTGAGTGAGGGAGAGAGGGAGTCTGTGATTGGAGGAGTTGTGAGTGAGCGGGAGAGGGAGTCTGTGATTGGAGGAGTTGTGAGTGAGCGGGAGAGGGAGTCTGTGATTGGAGGAGTTGTGAGTGAGTGAGAGAGGGAATCTGTGATTGGAGGAGTTGTGAGTGAGTGGGATGGAAATTGTGATTGGAGGAGTTATGAATGGGGGAGGGGGAATCTGTGATTGGAGGATTTGTGAGCAAGGGGGAGGGAATCTGTGATTGGAGGAGTTGTGAGTGGGGGAGAGGGAATCTGTGATTGGAGGAGTTGTGAGTGGAGGAGAGGGAATCTGTGATCAGAAGAGTTGTGAGTGAGGGAGAGGGAATCTGTGATTGGAGGAGTTGTGAGTGAGGGGGAGGGAAAATGTGTTTGGAGGTGTTGTGAGTGAGGGAGAGGGAATCTGTGTTTGGAGGAGTTGTGAGCGAGGGGGAGGGAATCTGTGATTGGATGATTTTGAGTGAGGGGAAGGGAATCTGTGATTGGAGGAGTTGTGAGTGAGGGAGAGAGGGAATCTGTGATTGGAGGAGTTGTGAGTGAGGGAAAGAGGGAATCTGTGATTGGAGGAGTTGTGCGTGAGGGAAAGAGGAATCTGTGATTGGAGGAGTGGTGAGTGAGGGAGAGGAGGAATCTCTGATTGGAGGAGTTGTGAGTGAGGGAGAGAGGGAATCTGCGATTGGAGGATTTGAAATTGAGGTAGACGGAATCTGTGATTGGAGGTGTTGTGAGTGAGGGATGGGGAATCTGTTTGGAGGAGTTGTGAGTGAGGGAGAGGGGAATTCTTTGATTGGAGGAGTTGTGAGCGAGGGAGGATGGGAATCTTTGTTTGGAGGGGTTGTGAGTGAGGGAGAGAGGGAATCTGTGATTGGACGAGCTGTGAGTGAGGGAGAGGAAATCTGTGTTCGGAGGAGTTGTGAGTGAGTGAGAGGGGGACTCTGTGTTTGGAGGAGTTGTGAGTGAAGGATAGAGGGAATCTGTGATTGGAGGAGTTGTGAGTGAGGGAGAGAGTGTATCTGTGATTGGAGGAGTTCGGAGTGAGGGAGAGGGGGAATCTGTGATGGGAGGAGTTGTGATTGAGGGAGAGGGGGAATGTCTGATTGGAGGGGTTGTGAGCAAGGGAGAGAGTGTATCTGTGATTGGAGGAGTTCGGAGTTAGGGAGAGAGGGAATCTGTGATTGGAGGAGATGTGAGTGAGGGAGAGGGGGAATCTGTGATTGGAGGAGTTGTGAATGAGGGAGAGGGGGAATCTGTGATGGGAGGAGTTGTGAGTTAGTGAGAGTGAATCTGTGATTGGAGGAGATCTGAGGGAGGGAGAGACGGAATCTGTAATTGGAGGAGTTGTGATTTAGTGAGAGTGAATCTGTAATTGGAGGGTTTGTGAGCGAGGGAGAGAGGAAATCTGTGATTGGAGGAGTTGTGTGATGGAGAGGGGAATCTGTGATTGGAGGTGTTGTGAGTGAGGGAGAGAGGGAATCTGTGATTGGAGGAGTTGTGAGTGAGGGCGAGGGAATCTGTGATTGGAGGAGTTGTGAGTGAGGGAGAGGGAATGTCTGACTGGAGGAATTGTGAGTAAGGGAGAGTTGAAATCTGTGAATGGACGAGTTGTGAGTGTGGGAGAGAGGGAATCTGTGATTGGAGCAGTTGTGAGTGAGGGAGAGAGGGAATCTGTGATTGGAGGAGTTGTGAGTGAGGGAGAGAGGGAATCTGTGATTGGAGGAGGTGTGAGCGAGGGTGGGGGAACCTGTGATTGGAGGAGCTATGAGTGAGGGAGAGGGAAACTGTGATTGGAGGAGCTATGAGTGAGGGAGAGGGAAACTGGGATTGGAGGGGCAATGAGTGTGCGGGAGAGAGGGAATCTGTGATTGGAGGAGTTGTGAGTGAGGAAAAGAGGGTATCTGCGATTGGAGGAGTTGTGAGTGAGGTAGAGGGAATCTGTGATTGGAGCAGTTTTGAGTGAGGAAGAGAGGGAAGCTGTGATTGGAGGAGTTGTGATTGAGGTGGAAAATCTGTGATTGGAGGAGTTGCGAGTGAGAGAGAGAGGGAATCTGCGATTGGAGGAGCTGTGAGTGATCAGGAGAGGGAATCTGTGATTGGAGGAGTTGTGAGTGAGCTGGAGGAGGAATTTGTGATTGGAGGAGATGTGAGTGAAGAAGAGGGAATCAGTGATTGGACGAGTTGTGTGAGGGAGAGGGGGAATCTGTGATTGGAGGCGTTGTGAGTGAGCGGGAGGTGGATTCTGTGAATGGAGGAGCTGTGAGTGAGGTAGAGAGGGAATCTGTGATTGGAGGAGTTGTGATTGAGGGAGAGAGGGAACCTGTGATTGGAGGAGTTGTGAGTGAGGGAGAGAGGGAATCTGTGATTGGAGGAGCTGTGAGTGAGGTAGAGAGGGAATCTGTGATTGGAGGAGCTGTGAGTGAGGTAGAGAGGGAATCTGTGATTGGAGGAGCTGTGATTGAGGGAGAGAGGGAATCTGTGATTGGAAGAGTTGTGATTGAGGGAGAGAGGGAATCTGTGATTGGAGGAGCTGTGAGTGAGGTAGAGAGGGAATCTGTGATTGGAGGAGTTGTGATTGAGGGAGAGAGGGAATCTGTGATTGGAGGAGTTGTGAGTGAGTGAGAGAGGGAATCTGTGATTGGAGGAGTTGTGATTGAGGGAGAGGGGAAATCTGTGATGGGAGGTGTTGTGAGCGAGGGAGAGGGGGAATCTGTGTTTGGAGGATCTATGAGTGAGGTAGAGGGAATCTGTGATTGGAGGAGTTGTGAGTGAGGGAGAGAGGGTATCTGCGATTGTAGGAGTTGTGAGTGTGGTGTACGGAATCTGTGATTGGAGGAGTTGTGAGTGAGCAGGAGAGGGAATCTGTGATTGGAGGTGTTGTGAGTGAGGGAGAGAGGGAATCTGTGATTGGAGGAGTTGTGAGTGAGGGAGAGAGGGAATCTGTGATTGGAGGAGTTGTGAGTGAGGTAGAGGGAATCTGTGATTGGAGGAGTTGTGAGTGGGGGAGAGGGAATCTGTGATCAGAAGATTTGTGAGTGAGGGAGAGGGAATCTGTGATTGGAGGAGTTGTGAGTGAGGGAGAGAGGGAATCTGTGATTGGCTGAGTTTTGAGTGAGGGAGAGAGGGAGTCTGTGATTGGAGGAGTTGTGAGTGAGCGGGAGAGGGAGTCTCTGATTGGAGGAGTTGTGAGTGAGCGGGAGAGGGAGTCTGTGATTGGAGGAGTTGTGAGTGAGTGAGAGAGGGAATCTGTGATTGGAGGAGTTGTGAGTGAGTGGGATGGAAATTGTGATTGGAGGAGTTATGAATGGGGGAGCGGGAATCTGTGATTGGAGGATTTGTGAGCAAGGGGGAGGGAATCTGTGATTGGAGGAGTTGTGAGTGGGGGAGAGGGAATCTGTGATTGGAGGAGTTGTGAGTGGGGGAGAGGGAATCTGTGATCAGAAGAGTTGTGAGTGAGGGAGAGGGAATCTGTGATTGGAGGAGTTGTGAGTGAGGGGGAGGGAAAATGTGTTTGGAGGTGTTGTGAGTGAGGGAGAGGGAATCTGTGTTTGGAGGAGTTGTGAGCGAGGGGGAGGGAATCTGTGATTGGATGATTTTGAGTGAGGGGGAGGGAATCTGTGATTGGAGGAGTTGTGAGTGAGGGAGAGAGGGAATCTGTGATTGGAGGAGTTGTGAGTGAGGGAGAGAGGGAATCTGCGATTGGAGGATTTGTGAGTGAGGTGGAGGGAATCTGTGATTGGAGGAGTTGTGAGTGAGGCAGAGGGGGAAGCTGCGATTGGAGGATTTGAAATTGAGGGAGAGGGAATCTGTGATTGGATGAGTTGAGTGAGGGGGAGGGAATCTGTGATTGGAGGAGATGTGAGCAAGCAGGAGGGGGAATCTGTGATTGGAGAAGTTGTGAGTGAGGTAGAGGGAATCTGTGATTGGAGGAGTTGTGAGTGAGGCATAGCGGGAATCTGTTATTGGTGGAGTTGTGAGTGAGGAGAGAGGGAATCTGTGATTGGAGGAGTTGTGAGTGAGGGAGAGAGAGAATCTTTGATTGGAGGAGTTGTGAGCTAGGGATTTAGGGAATCTGTGATTGGAGGAGTTGTGAGTTAGGGAGAGAGGGAATCTGTGATTGGAGGAGTTGTGAGTGAGACAGAGAGGGAATCTGTTATTGAAGGAATTGTGATTAAGGGAGAGGGGGACTCTGCGATTGGAGGATTTGTGAGTGAGGCAGAGGGGGAATCTGTTATTGGAGGAGTTGTGAGTGAGCGAGAGAGGGAATCTGTGATTGGAGGAGTTGTGAGTGAGGGAGCGTGAATCTGTGATTGGAGGAGTTGTGAGCGAGGGAGAGAGGGAATCTGTGATTGGAGGTGTTGTGAGCGAGGGAGACATTGAATCTGTGATTGGAGGAGTTGTGAGTGAGGGAGAGAGGGAATCTGTGATTGGAGGAGTTGTGAGTGAGGGAGAGAGGGAATCTGTGATTGCAGGAGTTGTGAGTGAGAGAGAGGGTGAATCTGTAATTGGAGGAGTTGTGAGCGAGGGAGAGAGGGAATCTGTAATTGGAGGAGTTGTGAGTGAGGGGGAGAGGGAATCCATGATAGGAGGAGTTGTGAGTGAGGGATAGAGGGAATCTGTGATTGGAGGTGTTGTGAGTGAGGGAGATAGGGAATCTGTGATTGGAGGAGTTGTGAGTGAGCGGGAGAGGGAGTCTGTGATTGGAGGAGTTGTGAGTGAGCGGGAGAGGGAGTCTGTGATTGGAGGAGTTGTGAGTGAGTGAGAGAGGGAATCTGTGATTGGAGGAGTTGTGAGTGAGTGGGATGGAAATTGTGATTGGAGGAGTTATGAATGGGGGAGGGGGAATCTGTGATTGGAGGATTTGTGAGCAAGGGGGAGGGAATCTGTGATTGGAGGAGTTGTGAGTGGGGGAGAGGGAATCTGTGATTGGAGGAGTTGTGAGTGGGGGAGAGGGAATCTGTGATCAGAAGGGTTGTGAGTGAGGGAGAGGGAATCTGTGATTGGAGGAGTTGTGAGTGAGGGGGAGGGAAAATGTGTTTGGAGGTGTTGTGAGTGAGGAAGAGGGAATCTGTGTTTGGAGGAGTTGTGAGCGAGGGGGAGGGAATCTGTGATTGGATGATTTTGAGTGAGGGGGAGGGAATCTGTGATTGGAGGAGTTGTGAGTGAGGGAGAGAGGGAATCTGTGATTGGAGGAGTTGTGAGTGAGGGAGAGAGGGAATCTGCGATTGGAGGATTTGTGTGTGAGGTAGAGGGAATCTGTGATTGGAGGAGTTGTGAGTGAGGCAGAGGGGGAAGCTGCGATTGGAGGATTTGAAATTGAGGGAGAGGGAATCTGTGATTGGATGAGTTGAGTGAGGGGGAGGGAATCTGTGATTGGAGGAGATGTGAGCAAGCAGGAGGGGGAATCTGTGATTGGAGGAGTTGTGAGTGAGGTAGAGGGAATCTGTGATTGGAGGAGTTGTGAGTGAGGCATAGCGGGAATCTGTTATTGGTGGAGTTGTGAGTGAAGAGAGAGGGAATCTGTGATTGGAGGAGTTGTGAGTGAGGGAGAGAGAGAATCTTTGATTGGAGGAGTTGTGAGCTAGGGATTTAGGGAATCTGTGATTGGAGGAGTTGTGAGTTAGGGAGAGAGGGAATCTGTGATTGGAGGAGTTGTGAGTGAGACAGAGAGGGAATCTGTTATTGAAGGAATTGTGATTAAGGGAGAGGGGGACTCTGCGATTGGAGGATTTGTGAGTGAGGCAGAGGGGGAATCTGTTATTGGAGGAGTTGTGAGTGAGCGAGAGAGGGAATCTGTGATTGGAGGAGTTGTGAGTGAGGGAGCGTGAATCTGTGATTGGAGGAGTTGTGAGCGAGGGAGAGAGGGAATCTGTGATTGGAGGTGTTGTGAGCGAGGGAGACATTGAATCTGTGATTGGAGGAGTTGTGAGTGAGGGAGAGAGGGAATCTGTGATTGGAGGAGTTGTGAGTGAGGGAGAGAGGGAATCTGTGATTGCAGGAGTTGTGAGTGAGAGAGAGGGTGAATCTGTGATTGGAGGAGTTGTGAGCAAGGGAGAGAGGGAATCTGTAATTGGAGGAGTTGTGAGTGAGGGGGAGAGGGAATCCATGATAGGAGGAGTTGTGAGTGAGGGATAGAGGGAATCTGTGATTGGAGGTGTTGTGAGTGAGGGAGATAGGGAATCTGTGATTGGAGGAGTTGTGAGTGAGGGAGCGGCAATCTGTGATTGGAGGAGTTGTGAGTGAGGGAGAGGGGGAATCATGATTGGAGGAGATATGAGTGAGCGGGAGAGGGAATCTGTGATTGGAGGAGTTGTGAGTGAGGGAGAGAGGGAATCTGTGATTGGAGGAGTTGTGAGCGCGTGAGAGGGGGAATTTGTGATTGGAGGAGTTGTGAGTGAGGGAGAGGGGGAATCTGTGATTGGAAGATTTGTTAGTGGGGGAGAGGGAATCTGTGATTGGAAGAGTTGTGAGCGAGGGAGTGGGAATCTTTGATTGGAGGAGTTGTGAGTGAGGGAGAGGGTGAATCTGTGATTGGAGGATTTGTGAATCCGGGAGAGGTGGAATCTGTGATTGGAGGAGCTATGAGTGTGCGGGAGTTGACATCTGTGATTGGAGGAGTTGTGAGTGAGGTAGAGGGAATCTGTGATTGGAGGAGTTGTGAGTGAGGGAGACGGAATCTGTGATTGGAGGATTTCTGAGTGAGGGAGGGAGGGAATCTGCGATTGGAGGAGTTGTGAGTGAGCGGAGAGGAAATCTGTGATTGGAGGACTAGTGAGTGAGGGAAAGAGGGAATCTGTGATTGGAGGAGTTGTGAGTGAGGGAAAGAGGAATCTGTGATTGGAGGAATGGTGAGTGAGGGAGAGGAGGAATCTCTGATTGGAGGAGTTGTGAGTGAGGGAGAGAGGGAATCTGCGATTGGAGGATTTGAAATTGAGGTAGACGGAATCTGTGATTGGAGGTGTTGTGAGTGAGGGATGGGGAATCTGTTTGGAGGAGTTGTGAGTGAGGGAGAGGGGAATTCTTTGATTGGAGGAGTTGTGAGCGAGGGAGGATGGGAATCTGTGTTTGGAGGGGTTGTGAGTGAGGGAGAGAGGGAATCTGTGATTGGACGAGCTGTGAGTGAGGGAGAGGGAATCTGTGTTCTGAGGAGTTGTGAGTGAGTGAGGGGGGACTCTGTGTTTGGAGGAGTTGTGAGTGAGGGATAGAGGGAATCAGTGATTGGAGGAGTTGTGAGTGAGGCAGAGGGGGAATCTGTTATTGGAGGTGTTGTGATTGAGCAGGAGATGGAATCTGTGATTGGAGGAGTTGTGAGTGAGGGAGAGGGAATCTCTGATTGGAGGAGTTGTGAGTGAGGGTGAGAGGGAATCTGTGATTGGAGGAGTTGTGAGTGAGGGTGAGGGTGAATCTGTGATTGGAGGTGTTTTGAGTGAGCGGGAGAGGGAATCTGTGGCTGGAGGAATTGTGAGTGAGCGGGAGATTGAATCTGTGAATGGAGGAG
Organism: Isurus oxyrinchus; assembly: GCA_026770705.1. Lineage (NCBI taxonomy): Eukaryota > Metazoa > Chordata > Chondrichthyes > Lamniformes > Lamnidae > Isurus > Isurus oxyrinchus. Next base: position 10,736,384 of record JANJGN010000014.1, read on the forward strand.
TTGAGAGTGAGGGAGAGGGAATCTGTGATTGGAGGAGTTGTGAGTGAGGGGGAGGGAATCTGTGATTGGAAGAGTTGCGAGTGAGGGAGATACGGAATCTAGGATTGGAGGAGTTGTGAGCGAGGGTGGTGGATTCTGTGAATGGAGGAGTTGTGAGTGAGGGAGACGGAATCTGTGATTGGAGGATTTCTGAGTGAGGGAGGGAGGGAATCTGCATTGGAGGAGTTGTGAGTGATGGACAGAGGGAATCTGTGATTGGGGGAGTTGTGAGAGAGGGAGAGGGAATCTTTGATTGGAGGAGTTGTGAGTGAGGGAAAGAGGGAATCTGTGATTGGAGGAGTTGTGAGAGAGGGAGAGAGGAAATCTGTGATTGGAGGAGTTGTGAGTGAGGGAGACATTGAATCTGTGATTGGAGGAGTTGTGAGTGAGCGAGAGAGGGAATCTGTGATTGGAGGAGTTGTGAGTGAGGGAGAGAGGGAATCTGTGATTGGAGGAGTTGTGAGTGAGGGAGAGAGGGAATCTGTGATTGGAGGAGTTGTGAGTGAGAGAGAGGGTGAATCTGTAATTGGAGGAGTTGTGAGCGAGGGAGAGAGGGAATCTGTAATTGGAGGAGTTGTGAGTGAGGGAGAGAGGGAATCCATGATAGGAGGAGTTGTGAGTGAGGGATAGAGGGAATCTGTGATTGGAGGAGTTGAGAGTGAGGGAGAGAGGGAATCTGTGATTGGAGGAGTTGTGAGTGAGGGAGAGGCAATCTGTGATTGGAGGAGTTGTGAGTGAGGGAGAGGGGGAATCATGATTGGAGGAGATAGGAGTGAGCGGGAGAGGGAATCTGTGATTGGAGGAGTTGTGAGTGAGGGAGAGAGGGAATCTGTGATTGGAGGAGTTGTGAGCGAGGGTGTGGGAATCTGTGATTGGAGGATTTGTGAGTGGGGGAGAGGGAATCTGTGATTGGAAGAGTTGTGAGCGAGGGAGTGGGAATCTTTGATTGGAGGAGTTGTGAGTGAGGGGGAGGGAATCTGTGATTGGAGGAGTTGTGAGTGAGGGAGAGAGCGAATCTGTGATTGGAGGTGCTGTGAGTGAGGGAGAGGGGGAATCTCCGATTGGAGGAGTTGTGAGTGAGGGAGATTGGGAAACTGTGATTAGAGGAGATGTGAGTGAGCGCGAGAGTGAATCTGTGATTGGAGAAGATGTGAGCGAGTGAGAGAGCGAATCTGTGATTGGAGGAATTGTGAGTGAGGGAGAGGGGGATTCTGTGATTGAAGGAACTGTGAGTGAGGGAGAGTGAATCTGTGATTGGACCAGTTGTGAGTGAGGGAGCGGGCGAATTTGTGATTGGAGGAGTTGGGACTGAGGGAGAGGGAATCTATGAATGGAGGTATTGTGAGTGCGGGAGAGAGGGAATCTGTGATTGGCTGAGTTTTGAGTGAGGGAGAGAGGGAGTCTGTGATTGGAGGATTTGTGAGTGAGCGGGAGAGGGAGTCTGTGATTGGAGGAGTTGTGAGTGAGCGGGAGAGGGAGTCTGTGATTGGAGGTGTTGTGAGTGAGTGAGAGAGGGAATCTGTGATTGGAGGAGTTGTGAGTGAGTGGGATGGAAATTGTGATTGGAGGAGTTATGAATGGGGGAGGGGGAATCTGTGATTGGAGGATTTGTGAGCAAGGGGGAGGGACTCTGTGATTGGAGGAGTTGTGAGTGGGGGAGAGGGAATCTGTGATCAGAAGAGTTGTGAGTGAGGGGGAGGGAAAATGTGTTTGGAGGTGTTGTGAGTGAGGGAGAGGGAATCTGTGTTTGGAGGAGTTGTGAGCGAGGTGGAGGGAATCTGTGATTGGATGATTTTGAGTGAGGGGGAGGGAATCTGTGATTGGAGGAGTTGTGAGTGAGGGAGAGGGGGAATCTGTGATTGGAGGAGTTGTGAGTGAGGGAGAGAGGGAATCTGCGATTGGAGGATTTGTGAGTGAGGTAGAGGGAATCTGTGATTGGAGGAGTTGTGAGTGAGGCAGAGGGGGAAGCTGCGATTGGAGGATTTGAAATTGAGGGAGAGGGAATCTGTGATTGGATGAGTTGAGTGAGGGGGAGGGAATCTGTGATTGGAGGAGATGTGAGCAAGCAGGAGGGGGAATCTGTGATTGGAGGAGTTGTGAGTGAGGTAGAGGGAATCTGTGATTGGAGGAGTTGTGAGTGAGGCATAGCGGGAATCTGTTATTGGTGGAGTTGTGAGTGAGGAGAGAGGGAATCTGTGATTGGAGGAGTTGTGAGTGAGGGAGAGAGAGAATCTTTGATTGGAGGAGTTGTGAGCTAGGGATTTAGGGAATCTGTGATTGGAGGAGTTGTGAGTTAGGGAGAGAGGGAATCTGTGATTGGAGGAGTTGTGAGTGAGACAGAGAGGGAATCTGTTATTGAAGGAATTGTGATTAAGGGAGAGGGGGACTCTGCGATTGGAGGATTTGTGAGTGAGGCAGAGGGGGAATCTGTTATTGGAGGAGTTGTGAGTGAGCGAGAGAGGGAATCTGTGATTGGAGGAGTTGTGAGTGAGGGAGCGTGAATCTGTGATTGGAGGAGTTGTGAGCGAGGGAGAGAGGGAATCTGTGATTGGAGGTGTTGTGAGCGAGGGAGACATTGAATCTGTGATTGGAGGAGTTGTGAGTGAGGGAGAGAGGGAATCTGTGATTGGAGGAGTTGTGAGTGAGGGAGAGAGGGAATCTGTGATTGCAGGAGTTGTGAGTGAGAGAGAGGGTGAATCTGTGATTGGAGGAGTTGTGAGCAAGGGAGAGAGGGAATCTGTAATTGGAGGAGTTGTGAGTGAGGGGGAGAGGGAATCCATGATAGGAGGAGTTGTGAGTGAGGGATAGAGGGAATCTGTGATTGGAGGTGTTGTGAGTGAGGGAGATAGGGAATCTGTGATTGGAGGAGTTGTGAGTGAGGGAGCGGCAATCTGTGATTGGAGGAGTTGTGAGTGAGGGAGAGGGGGAATCATGATTGGAGGAGATATGAGTGAGCGGGAGAGGGAATCTGTGATTGGAGGAGTTGTGAGTGAGGGAGAGAGGGAATCTGTGATTGGAGGAGTTGTGAGCGAGGGAGGGGGGGAATTTGTGATTGGAGGAGTTGTGAGTGAGGGAGAGGGGGAATCTGTGATTGGAAGATTTGTTAGTGGGGGAGAGGGAATCTGTGATTGGAAGAGTTGTGAGCGAGGGAGTGGGAATCTTTGATTGGAGGAGTTGTGAGTGAGGGAGAGGGTGAATCTGTGATTGGAGGATTTGTGAATCCGGGAGAGGTGGAATCTGTGATTGGAGGAGCTATGAGTGTGCGGGAGTTGACATCTGTGATTGGAGGAGTTGTGAGTGAGGTAGAGGGAATCTGTGATTGGAGGAGTTGTGAGTGAGGGAGACGGAATCTGTGATTGGAGGATTTCTGAGTGAGGGAGGGAGGGAATCTGCGATTGGAGGAGTTGTGAGTGAGCGGAGAGGAAATCTGTGATTGGAGGAGTAGTGAGTGAGGGAAAGAGGGAATCTGTGATTGGAGGAGTTGTGAGTGAGGGAAAGAGGAATCTGTGATTGGAGGAGTGGTGAGTGAGGGAGAGGAGGAATCTCTGATTGGAGGAGTTGTGAGTGAGCGAGAGAGGGAATCTGCGATTGGAGGATTTGAAATTGAGGTAGACGGAATCTGTGATTGGAGGTGTTGTGAGTGAGGGATGGGGAATCTGTTTGGAGGAGTTGTGAGTGAGGGAGAGGGGAATTCTTTGATTGGAGGAGTTGTGAGCGAGGGAGGATGGGAATCTGTGTTTGGAGGGGTTGTGAGTGAGGGAGAGAGGGAATCTGTGATTGGACGAGCTGTGAGTGAGGGAGAGGGAATCTGTGTTCGGAGGAGTTGTGAGTGAGTGAGAGGGGGACTCTGTGTTTGGAGGAGTTGTGAGTGAGGGATAGAGGGAATCAGTGATTGGAGGAGTTGTGAGTGAGGCAGAGGGGGAATCTGTTATTGGAGGTGTTGTGATTGAGCAGGAGATGGAATCTGTGATTGGAGGAGTTGTGAGTGAGGGAGAGGGAATCTCTGATTGGAGGAGTTGTGAGTGAGGGTGAGAGGGAATCTGTGATTGGAGGAGTTGTGAGTGAGGGTGAGGGTGAATCTGTGATTGGAGGTGTTTTGAGTGAGCGGGAGAGGGAATCTGTGGCTGGAGGAATTGTGAGTGAGCGGGAGATTGAATCTGTGAATGGAGGAGTTGAGAGTGAGGGAGAGGGAATCTGTGATTGGAGGAGTTGTGAGTGAGGGGGAGGGAATCTGTGATTGGAAGAGTTGCGAGTGAGGGAGATACGGAATCTAGGATTGGAGGAGTTGTGAGCGAGGGTGGTGGATTCTGTGAATGGAGGAGTTGTGAGTGAGGGAGACGGAATCTGTGATTGGAGGATTTCTGAGTGAGGGAGGGAGGGAATCTGCATTGGAGGAGTTGTGAGTGATGGACAGAGGGAATCTGTGATTGGGGGAGTTGTGAGAGAGGGAGAGGGAATCTTTGATTGGAGGAGTTGTGAGTGAGGGAAAGAGGGAATCTGTGATTGGAGGAGTTGTGAGAGAGGGAGATAGGAAATCTGTGATTGGAGGAGTTGTGAGTGAGGGAGACATTGAATCTGTGATTGGAGGAGTTGTGAGTGAGGGAGAGAGGGAATCTGTGATTGGAGGAGTTGTGAGTGAGGGAGAGAGGGAATCTGTGATTGGAGGAGTTGTGAGTGAGGGAGAGAGGGAATCTGTGATTGGAGGAGTTGTGAGTGAGAGAGAGGGTGAATCTGTAATTGGAGGAGTTGTGAGCGAGGGAGAGAGGGAATCTGTAATTGGAGGAGTTGTGAGTGAGGGAGAGAGGGAATCCATGATAGGAGGAGTTGTGAGTGAGGGATAGAGGGAATCTGTGATTGGAGGAGTTGAGAGTGAGGGAGAGAGTGAATCTGTGATTGGAGGAGTTGTGAGTGAGGGAGAGGCAATCTGTGATTGGAGGAGTTGTGAGTGAGGGAGAGGGGGAATCATGATTGGAGGAGATAGGAGTGAGCGGGAGAGGGAATCTGTGATTGGAGGAGTTGTGAGTGAGGGAGAGAGGGAATCTGTGATTGGAGGAGTTGTGAGCGAGGGTGTGGGAATCTGTGATTGGAGGATTTGTGAGTGGGGGAGAGGGAATCTGTGATTGGAAGAGTTGTGAGCGAGGGAGTGGGAATCTTTGATTGGAGGAGTTGTGAGTGAGGGGGAGGGAATCTGTGATTCAAGGAGTTGTGAGTGAGGGAGAGAGCGAATCTGTGATTGGAGGTGCTGTGAGTGAGGGAGAGGGGGAATCTCCGATTGGAGGAGTTGTGAGTGAGGGAGATTGGGAAACTGTGATTAGAGGAGATGTGAGTGAGCGCGAGAGTGAATCTGTGATTGGAGAAGATGTGAGCGAGTGAGAGAGCGAATCTGTGATTGGAGGAATTGTGAGTGAGGGAGAGGGGGATTCTGTGATTGAAGGAACTGTGAGTGAGGGAGAGTGAATCTGTGATTGGACCAGTTGTGAGTGAGGGAGCGGGCGAATTTGTGATTGGAGGAGTTGGGACTGAGGGAGAGGGAATCTATGAATGGAGGTATTGTGAGTGCGGGAGAGAGGGAATCTGTGATTGGCTGAGTTTTGAGTGAGGGAGAGAGGGAGTCTGTGATTGGAGGATTTGTGAGTGAGCGGGAGAGGGAGTCTGTGATTGGAGGAGTTGTGAGTGAGCGGGAGAGGGAGTCTGTGATTGGAGGTGTTGTGAGTGAGTGAGAGAGGGAATCTGTGATTGGAGGAGTTGTGAGTGAGTGGGATGGAAATTGTGATTGGAGGAGTTATGAATGGGGGAGGGGGAATCTGTGATTGGAGGATTTGTGAGCAAGGGGGAGGGAATCTGTGATTGGAGGAGTTGTGAGTGGGGGAGAGGGAATCTGTCATCAGAAGAGTTGTGAGTGAGGGGGAGGGAAAATGTGTTTGGAGGTGTTGTGAGTGAGGGAGAGGGAATCTGTGTTTGGAGGAGTTGTGAGCGAGGTGGAGGGAATCTGTGATTGGATGATTTTGAGTGAGGGGGAGGGAATCTGTGATTGGAGGAGTTGTGAGTGAGGGAGAGAGGGAATCTGTGATTGGAGGAGTTGTGAGTGAGGGAGAGAGGGAATCTGCGATTGGAGGATTTGTGAGTGAGGAGAGAGGGAATCTGTGATTGGAGGAGTTGTGAGTGAGGGAGAGAGAGAATCTTTGATTGGAGGAGTTGTGAGCTAGGGATTTAGGGAATCTGTGATTGGAGGAGTTGTGAGTTAGGGAGAGAGGGAATCTGTGATTGGAGGAGTTGTGAGTGAGACAGAGAGGGAATCTGTTATTGAAGGAATTGTGATTAAGGGAGAGGGGGACTCTGCGATTGGAGGATTTGTGAGTGAGGCAGAGGGGGAATCTGTTATTGGAGGAGTTGTGAGTGAGCGAGAGAGGGAATCTGTGATTGGAGGAGTTGTGAGTGAGGGAGCGTGAATCTGTGATTGGAGGAGTTGTGAGCGAGGGAGAGAGGGAATCTGTGATTGGAGGTGTTGTGAGCGAGGGAGACATTGAATCTGTGATTGGAGGAGTTGTGAGTGAGGGAGAGAGGGAATCTGTGATTGGAGGAGTTGTGAGTGAGGGAGAGAGGGAATCTGTGATTGCAGGAGTTGTGAGTGAGAGAGAGGGTGAATCTGTGATTGGAGGAGTTGTGAGCAAGGGAGAGAGGGAATCTGTAATTGGAGGAGTTGTGAGTGAGGGGGAGAGGGAATCCATGATAGGAGGAGTTGTGAGTGAGGGATAGAGGGAATCTGTGATTGGAGGTGTTGTGAGTGAGGGAGATAGGGAATCTGTGATTGGAGGAGTTGTGAGTGAGGGAGCGGCAATCTGTGATTGGAGGAGTTGTGAGTGAGGGAGAGGGGGAATCATGATTGGAGGAGATATGAGTGAGCGGGAGAGGGAATCTGTGATTGGAGGAGTTGTGAGTGAGGGAGCGGCAATCTGTGATTGGAGGAGTTGTGAGTGAGGGAGAGGGGGAATCATGATTGGAGGAGATATGAGTGAGCGGGAGAGGGAATCTGCGATTGGAGGATTTGAAATTGAGGTAGACGGAATCTGTGATTGGAGGTGTTGTGAGTGAGGGATGGGGAATCTGTTTGGAGGAGTTGTGAGTGAGGGAGAGGGGAATTCTTTGATTGGAGGAGTTGTGAGCGAGGGAGGATGGGAATCTGTGTTTGGAGGGGTTGTGAGTGAGGGAGAGAGGGAATCTGTGATTGGACGAGCTGTGAGTGAGGGAGAGGGAATCTGTGTTCGGAGGAGTTGTGAGTGAGTGAGAGGGGGACTCTGTGTTTGGAGGAGTTGTGAGTGAGGGATAGAGGGAATCAGTGATTGGAGGAGTTGTGAGTGAGGCAGAGGGGGAATCTGTTATTGGAGGTGTTGTGATTGAGCAGGAGATGGAATCTGTGATTGGAGGAGTTGTGAGTGAGGGAGAGGGGAATTCTTTGATTGGAGGAGTTGTGAGCGAGGGAGGATGGGAATCTGTGTTTGGAGGGGTTGTGAGTGAGGGAGAGAGGGAATCTGTGATTGGACGAGCTGTGAGTGAGGGAGAGGGAATCTGTGTTCGGAGGAATTGTGAGTGAGTGAGAGGGGGACTCTGTGTTTGGAGGAGTTGTGAGTGAGGGATAGAGGGAATCAGTGATTGGAGGAGTTGTGAGTGAGGCAGAGGGGGAATCTGTTATTGGAGGTGTTGTGATTGAGCAGGAGATGGAATCTGTGATTGGAGGAGTTGTGAGTGAGGGAGAGGGAATCTCTGATTGGAGGAGTTGTGAGTGAGGGTGAGAGGGAATCTGTGATTGGAGGAGTTGTGAGTGAGGGTGAGGGTGAATCTGTGATTGGAGGTGTTTTGAGTGAGCGGGAGAGGGAATCTGTGGCTGGAGGAATTGTGAGTGAGCGGGAGATTGAATCTGTGAATGGAGGAGTTGAGAGTGAGGGAGAGGGAATCTGTGATTGGAAGAGTTGTGAGTGAGGGAGATACGGAATCTAGGATTGGAGGAGTTGTGAGCGAGGGTGGTGGATTCTGTGAATGGAGGAGTTGTGAGTGAGGGAGACGGAATCTGTGATTGGAGGATTTCTGAGTGAGGGAGAGGGAATCTGCATTGGAGGAGTTGTGAGTGATGGACAGAGGGAATCTGTGATTGGGGGAGTTGTGAGAGAGGGAGAGGGAATCTTTGATTGGAGGAGTTGTGAGTGAGGGAAAGAGGGAATCTGTGATTGGAGGAGTTGTGAGTGAGGGAGAGAGGGAATCCATGATAGGAGGAGTTGTGAGTGAGGGATAGAGGGAATCTGTGATTGGAGGAGTTGAGAGTGAGGGAGAGAGGGAATCTGTGATTGGAGGAGTTGTGAGTGAGGGAGAGGCAATCTGTGATTGGAGGAGTTGTGAGTGAGGGAGAGGGGGAATCATGATTGGAGGAGATAGGAGTGAGCGGGAGAGGGAATCTGTGATTGGAGGAGTTGTGAGTGAGGGAGAGAGGGAATCTGTGATTGGAGGAGTTGTGAGCGAGGGTGTGGGAATCTGTGATTGGAGGATTTGTGAGTGGGGGAGAGGGAATCTGTGATTGGAAGAGTTGTGAGCGAGGGAGTGGGAATCTTTGATTGGAGTAGTTGTGAGTGAGGGGGAGGGAATCTGTGATTGGAGGAGTTGTGAGTGAGGGAGAGAGCGAATCTGTGATTGGAGGTGCTGTGAGTGAGGGAGAGGGGGAATCTCCGATTGGAGGAGTTGTGAGTGAGGGAGAGGGGGAATCTGTGATTGGAGGACTTGTGAGTGAGCGGAGAGGGAATCTGTGATTGGAGGAGATGTGAGTGAGGGAGAGGGAATCTGTGATTGGAGGAGTTGGGAGTGAGGGAGAGAGGGAATCTGTGATTAGAGGAGATGTGAGTGAGCGCGAGAGTGAATCTGTGATCGGAGAAGATGTGAGCGAGTGAGAGAGCGAATCTGTGATTGGAGGAATTGTGAGTGAGGGAGAGGGGGATTCTGTGATTGGAGGAACTGTGAGTGAGGGGGAGTGAATCTGTGATTGGACCAGTTGTGAGTGAGGGAGCGGGTGAATTTGTGATTGGAGGAGTTGGGACTGAGGGAGAGGGAATCTATGAATGGAGGTATTGTGAGTGCGGGAGGGACGAAATCTGTGTTTGGAGGAGTTGTGAGTGAGGGAGACAGGGAATCTGCGATTGGAGGAGTTGTGAGTGAGGAAGAGGGAATCTGTGATTGGAGGAGTTGTGAGTGAGGGAGAGAGGGAATCTGTGATTGGAGGAGTTGAGTGAGGGGGAGGGAATCTGTGATTGGAGGAGTTGTGAGCGAGGGTGTACGGGAATCTCTGATTGGAGGAGTTGTGAGTGAGGGAGAAAGGGAATCTGTGATTGGAGCAGATGTGATTGAGGGTGAGGGGGAATCTGTGATTGGAGGAGTTGTGAGTGAGCAGGAGAGGGCATCTGTGATTGGAGGAGTTGTGACTGAGGGTGAGAGGGAATCTGTAATTGGAGGAGTTGTGAGTGGGGGAGAGTGGGAATCTGTGATTGGAGGAGTTGTGAGTGAGGGAGAGGGAATCTGTGATTGGAGGATTTGTGAGTGGGGGAGAGGGAATGTGTGATCAGAAGAGTTGTGAGCGAGGGAGTGGGAATCTGTGATTGGAGGAGTTGTGAGTGAGGGGGAGGGAATCCTTGATTGGAGGAGTTGTGAGTCAGGGAGAGAGGGAATCTGTGACTGGAGGTGTTGTGAGTGAGGGAGAGGAGGAATCTGTGATTGGAGCAGTTGTGAGTGAGGGAGAGGGGGAATCTGTAATTGGAGGAGTTGTGAGTGTGGGAGAGAGGGAATCTGCGATTGGAGGAGTTGTGAGTGAGGCAGAGGGGGAAGCTGCGATCGGAGGATTTGAAAGTGAGGGAGAGGGAATCTGTGGATGAGTTGAGTGAGGGGGAGGGAATCTGTGATTGGAGGAGCTGTGAGTGAGGTAGAGGGAATCTGTGATTGGAGGAGTTGTGAGTGAGGCATAGCGGGAATCTGTTATTGGTGGAGTTGTGAGTGAGGAGAGAGGGAATCTGTGATTGGAGGAGTTGTGAGTTAGGGAGAGAGGGAATCCGTGATTGGAGGAGTTGTGAGTGAGGGAGGGGTGAATCTGTGATTGGAGGAGTTGTGAGTGAGACAGAGAGGGAATCTGTTATTGGAGGAATTGTGATTAAGGGAGAGGGGGACTCTGCGATTGGAGGATTTGTGAGTGAGGCAGAGGGGGAATCTGTTATTGGAGGAGTTGTGAGTGAGCGAGAGAGGGAATCTGTGATTGGAGGAGTTGTGAGTGAGGGAGACATTGAATCTGTGATTGGAGGAGTTGTGAGTGAGGGACAGAGGGAATCTGTGATTGGAGGAGTTGTGAGTGAGGGAGAGAGGGAATCTGTGATTGGAGGAGTTGTGAGTGAGAGAGAGGGTGAATCTGTGATTGGAGGAGTTGTGAGCGAGGGAGAGAGGGAATCTGTAATTGGAGGAGTTGTGAGTGAGGGGGAGAGGGAATCTATGATAGGAGCAGTTGTGAGTGAGGGATAGAGGGAATCTGTGATTGGAGGAGTTGTGAGTGAGGGTGTGGGGGAATCTGTGATTGGAGGAGTTGAGAGTGAGGGAGAGAGGGAATCTGTGAATGGAGGAGTTTTGACTGAGCGGGAGAGGGCATCTGTGATTGGTGGAGTTGTGAGTGAGCGGGAGAGGCAGTCTGTGATTGGAGGAGTTGTGAGTGAGGGAGAGGAGGAATCTGTGATTGGAGGAGTTGTGAGTGAGGGAGAGGGGGATTCTGTGATTGGAGTAGATGTGAGTGAGCGGGAGAGTGACTCTGTGATTGGAGGAGTTGTGAGTGAGGGAGAGAGGGAATCTGTGATTGGAGGAGTTGTGAGTGAGGGAGAGGCAATCTGTGATTGGAGGAGTTGTGAGTGAGGGAGAGGGGGAATCATGATTGGAGGAGATATGAGTGAGCGGGAGAGGGAATCTGTGATTGGAGGAGTTGTGAGTGAGGGAGAGAGGGAATCTGTGATTGGAGGAGTTGTGAGCGAGGGTGTGGGAATCTGTGATTGGAGGATTTGTGAGTGGGGGAGAGGGAATCTGTGATTGGAAGAGTTGTGAGCGAGGGAGTGGGAATCTTTGATTGGAGGAGTTGTGAGTGAGTGGGAGGGAATCTGTGATTGGAGGAGTTGTGAGTGAGGGAGAGAGGGAATCTGTGATTGGAGGAGTTGTGAGTGAGGGAGAGGGGGAATCTGTGATTGGAGGAGTTGTGAGTGAGGGAGAGAGGGAATCTGTGATTGGAGCAGATGTGATTGAGGGTGAGGGGGAATCTGTGATTGGAGGAGTTGTGAGTGAGCGGGAGAGGGCATCTGTGATTGGTGGAGTTGTGAGTGAGCGGGAGAGGCAGTCTGTGATTGGAGGAGTTGTGAGTGAGGGAGAGGAGGAATCTGTGATTGGAGGAGTTGTGAGTGAGCGGGAGAGGGAGTCTGTGATTGGAGGAGTTGTGAGTGAGGGTGAGAGGGAATCTGTAATTGGAGGAGTTGTGAGTAAGTGGGATGGAAATTGTGATTGGAGGAGTTGTGAGTGGGGGAGAGAGGGAATCTGTGATTGGAGGAGTTGTGAGTGAGGGAGAGGAGGAATCTGTGATTGGAGGAGTTGTGAGTGAGGAAGAGAGGGAATCTGTGATTGGAGGAACTGTGAGTGAGGGAGAGAGGGAATCTGTGATTGGAGCAGTTCTGAGTGAGCGGAGAGGGAATCTGTGATTGGAGGAGTTGTGAGTGAGGGAGAGAGGGATTCTGTGATTGGAGGAACTGTGAGTGAAGGAGAGTGAATCTGTGATTGGACCAGTTGTGAGTGAGGGAGCGGTGGAATTTGTGATTGGAGGAGTTGGGACTGAGGGAGAGGGAATCTGTGAATGGAGGAATTGTGAGTGCGGGAGGGGGGGAATCTGTGTTTGGTGGAGTTGTGAGTGAGGGAGAGACGGAATCTGAGATTGGAGGAGTTGTGAGTGAGGGAAAGGGGGAATGTCTATTGGAGGGGATGTGAGCAAGGGAGAGAGGGAATCTGTGATTGGAGGAGTTGTGAGTGAGGGAGACAGGGAATCGGTGATTGGAGGAGCTGTGTGTGAGGGAGAGGGGGAATCTGTGATTGGAGGAGTTGTGAGTGAGGCAGAGGGGTAAGCTGCGATTGGAGGATTTGAAAGTGAGGGAGAGGGAATCTGTGATTGGAGGAGTTGTGAGCGAGGGAGTGGGAGTCTGTGATTGGAGGAGCTGTGAGTGAGGGAGAAAGGGAATCTGTGATTGGAGGAGATGTGATTGAGGGAGAGAGGGAATAGTGATTGGATGAGTTTTGAGTGAGCAGGAGAGGGAATCTGTGATTGGAGGAGTTGTGAGTGAGCGGGAGAGGGAGTCTGTGATTGCAGGAGTTGTGAGTGAGGGAGAGAGGGAATCTGTGATTGGAATAGTTGTGAGTGAGGGGGAGGGAAACTGTGATTGGAGGAGTTGCGAGTGGGGGAGAGGGAATCTGTGATTGGAGGAGTTGTGAGTGAGGGAGAGAGGGAATCTGTGATTGGAGGAATTTTGAGTGAGTGGGCGAGGGAATCTGTGATTGGAGGAGTTATGAGCGAGGGGGAGGGAATCTGTGATTTGCGGAGTTGTGAGTGAGGGAGAGGAGGAATCTCTGATTGGAGGAGTTGTGAGTGATGGAGATGGGGAATCTGTGATTGGAGCAGATGTGAGTGAGCGCGAGAGTGAATCTGTGATTGGAGGATATGTGAGCGAGAGAGGGTGAGAATCTGTGATTGGAGGAATTGTGAGTGAGGGAGAGGGGGATTCTGTGATTGGGGCAGTTGTGAGTGAGGGAGCGGGGGAATTTGTGATTGGAGGAATTGGGACTGAGGGAGAGGGAATCTGTGAATGGAGGAATTGTGAGTGCGGGAGGGGGGGAATCTGTTTGGAGGAGTTGTGAGTGAGGGAGAGACGGAATCTGTGATTGGAGAAGTTGTGAGTGAGGGAGAGGGAATCTGTGATTGGAGGAGTTGTGAGTGAGGGTGAGGGAATCTGTGATTGGAGGAGTTGTGAGTGATTGATAGAGGGAATCTGTGATTGGAGGAGTTGTGAGTGAAGCAGAGGGGGAAGCTTCGATTGGAGGATTTGAAAGTGTGGGAGAGGGAATCTGTGATTGGAGGAGTTGAGTGAGGGTGAGGGAATCTGTGATAGGAGGAGTTGTGAGAGAGGGAGTGCGGGAATCTCTGATTGGAGGAGTTGTGAGTGAAGGTGAGAGGGTAGCTGTGATTGGATGAATTTTGAGTGAGCGGGAGAGGGAATCTGTGATTGGAGGTGTTGTGAGTGAGGTAGAGGGAATCTGTGATTGGAGGAGTTGTGAGTGAGGGAGAGGGGGAATCTCTGATTGGAGGAGTTGTGAGTGAGGGAGAGGAAGAATCTCTGATTGGAGGAGTTGTGAGTGAGGGAGAAGGGGAATCTGTGATTGGAGGAATTTCAATGAGTGGGAGAGGGAATCTGTGATTGGAGGTGTTGTGAGCGAGGGAAAGGGAATCTGTGATTGGAGGAGTTGTGAGTGAGGCATAGGGGGAATCTGTGATTGGAGGAGTTGTGAGTGAGGGAGTGGAGGAATCTCTGATTGGAGGAGTTGTGAGTGAGGGAGAAGGGGAATCTGTGATTGGAGGAGTTGTGAGTGAGGGAGATTGGGAAACTGTGATTGGAGGAGTTGTGAGTGAGGGAGAGAGGGAATAGTGATTGGAGGAGTTGTGAGTGAGGGAAAGGGTGAATGAGACAGTGAGTGAGGAGCGAGTGGGAATGGGACAGTGAGTGAGGAGAGACGGGGAATGGGACAGTGAGAGAAGAGAGAGGAGGAATGGGACAGTGAGTGAGGAGAGAGGGGGAATGGGACAGTGAGTGAGGAGAGAGGGAGGGAATGGGACAGTGAGTGAGGATAGAGGGGGAATGGGAGATGTGAGTGTGGAGGGATGGGGAATGGGACATAGTGTGAGGAGAGACGTGGAACAGGACGGTGAGTGAGGAGAGAGGGGGAATGGGACAGTGAGTGAGGAGAGAGGGGGAATGGGACAGTGAGTGAGGAGAGAGGTTGAATGGGACAGCGAGAGTAGAGAGAGGGGAATGGGACAGTGAGTGAGGAGAGACAGGGTATGTTACAGTGTGTGAGGAGAAAGCGGGAGTGGGATAGTGAGTGAGTAGAGAGTGTGAATGGGACAGTGTGTGAGGAGAGATGGGGAATGGGACAGTAAGTGAGGAGAGAGGGGGAATGGGACAGTGAGTGTGGAGAGAGGGGGAATGGGACAGTGAGTGAGGAGTGAGTGAGGGAATGGGACAGTGTGTGAGGAGAGAGTGGGAATGGGACAGAGAATGAGGAGAGAGTGAGGGAATGGGACAGTGAGTGAGGAGAGAGGGTGAATGGGACAGTGAGTGATTAGAGAGGCGGAATGGGACAGTGTGTGAGGAGAGAGAGGGAATGGGACAGTGAGTGAGGAGAGAGAGGGAATGGGACAGTGTGTGAGGAGAGAGAGGGAATGGGACAGTGAGTGAGGAGAGAGAGGGAATGGGATAGTGATTGAGGAGATGGGGAAATGCTACAGTGTGTGAGGAGAGAGGGGGAGTGAGACAGTGAGTGAGGAGAGATAGGGAATGGGACAGTGATTGAGGACATGGGGAAATGGTACTGTGAGTGAGGAAAAAAGGGTAAATGGGACAGTGAGTGAGGAGATAGGCGGAATGGGATAGTGAGAGTGGAGAGAGCGGGAATGGGACAGTGAGTGAGGAGTGAGAGAAAGGGACAGTGAGTGCGGAGAGAGGGGGAATGGGACAATGAGTGAGGAGAGAGGGCGAATGGGAAAGTGTGTGAGGAGAGTGAGGGAATGTGACAGTGAGTGAGGAGAGAGGGGGAATGGGACAGTGAGTGAGGAGAGAGGGGGAATGTGACAGTGAGTGAGGAGAGAGGGAGGGAATGGGAAAGTGAGTGAGGAGAGAGGGGGAATGGGATAGTGAGTGAGGGGAGAGGGGGAATGGGACAGTGAGTGAGGAGAGAGGGGGAATGGGACAGTGACAGAGGAGAGAAGAGGGAATTGGACCGTGAGTGAGGAGAGCGTGAGGGAATGGGACAGTGAGTGAGGAGAGAGAGGGAATGGGACAGGGAGTGAGGAGAGAGTGGGAATGGGATAGTGTGTGAGGAGAGAGGGGGAATGGGACAGTGAGTGAGGAGAGAGGGGGAATGGGGCAGTGTGTGAGGAGAGAGGGAGGGAATGGGACAGTGAGTGAGGAGAGAGGGAGGGAATGGGTCAGTGAGTGAGGAGTGCTTGAGGGTACGGTACAGTGAGTGAGGAGAGGGAGGGAATGGAACAGGGAGAGAGGAGAGAGGGAGAATGGGACAGTGAGTGAGAAGAGAGGGGGAATGGGACAGTGAGTGATCAGAGAGGGAGAATGGGACATTGAGTGCTCAGAGAGGGAGAATGGGAGATGTGAGTGAGGAGAGAGTTGGAACGGGAAAGTGTGTGAGGAGAGAGTGGGAATGGGACAGAGAATGAGGTGAGAGTGAGGTAATGGGAAAGTGAGTGAGGAGCGAGGGTGAATGGGACAGTGTGTGAGGAGAGACAGGGAATGGCACAGTGAGTCAGGAGAGAGAGGGAACGGGACAGTGAGTGAGGAGATGGGGGAGTGGGACAGTGAGTGAGGAGAGATTGGGAATGGGATAGTGAGTGAGGAGAGAGGGGGAAGGGGTAGTGAGTGAGGAGATAGAGGGGAATGGGACAGTGAGTGAGGAGAGAGTGAGAATGGGACCGTGTGTGAGGAGAGAGGGGGAATGAGACAGTGCGTGAGGAGTGCTTAAGGGTACGGTACAGTGAGTGAGGAGAGAGAGGGAATGGAACAGGGAGAGAGGAGAGAGGGAGAATGGGACAGTGAGTGAGAAGAGAGGGGGAATGGGACAGTGAGTGATCAGAGAGGGAGAATGGGAGATGTAAGTGAGAAGAGAGGGGGAATGGGACAGTGAGTGAGGAGAGAGAAGGAATGGCACAGTGAGTGAGGAGAGAGAGGGAATGGGACAGTGATTGAGGAGATGGGGAAATGGTACAGTGAGTGAGGAAAAAAGGGTAAATGGGACAGTGAGTGAGGAGTGAGCGGGAATTGGACAATGTGCGAGGAGAGAGGGACGGAATGGGTCAGAGAATGAGGAGAGAGTGAGGGAATGGGACAGTGAGTGAGGAGAGAGTGGGAATGGGACATTGAGTGAGGAGAGAGAGGGAATGGGACAGTGAGTGAGGAGAGAGGGCGAATAGGACAGTGAGTGAGGAGAGAGTGGGAATGGGACATTGAGTGAGGAGAGAGAGAAAGGGACAGTGAGTGAGGAGGGAGAGGGAATGGGACAGTGATTGAGGAGATAGGGAAATGGTACAGTGAGTGAGGAAAAAAGGGTAATGGGACAGTGAGTGAAGAGATAGGGGGAGTGGGACAGTGAGTGAGGAGAGAGTGAGAATAGACAGTGAGTGAGGAGAGATTGGGAATGTGACAGTGAGTGAGGAGAGAGGGGGAATGGGACAATGAGTGAGGAGAGAGGGGGAATCGGACAGTGAGTGAGAAGAGAGGAGGAATGGGTCAGTGAGTGAGGAGAGAGACAAAGGGACAGTGAGTGAGGAGAGAGGGGGAATGGGACAGTGAGTGAGGAGAGAGGGGGAATGGGACAGTGAGTGAGGAGAGAGGGGGAATGGTACTGTGATTGAGGAGAGAGGGAAATGGGACAGTGTGTGAGGAGAGAGAGGGAATGGGACAGTGAGTGAGGAGAGAGGGGGAATGTGACAGTGAGTGAGGAGAGAGGGAGAGAATGGGATAGTGAGTGAGGAGAGAGTGAGAATGGGTCAGTGAGTTAGGAGAGAGGGGGAATGGGACAGTGTGTGAGGAGAGAGGGAGGGAATGGGACAGTGAGTGAGGAGAGAGGGGGAATGTGACAGTGAGTGAGGAGAGAGGGAGCGAATGGGACAGTGAATGAGGAGACTGCGAGGGAATGGGACAGTGAGTGAGGAGAGAGGGGGAATGGGACGGTGAGTGAGGAGAGAGAGGGAATGTGACAGTGAGTGAGGATAGAGGGGGAATGGGACAGTGAGTGAGAAGAGAGGGGGAATGTGACAGTGAGTGAGGAGAGTGGGAGCGAATGGGACAGTGAATGAGGAGACTGCGAGGGAATGGGACAGTGAGTGAGGAGAGAGTGAGAATGGGTCCGTGTGTGAGGAGAGAGGGGGAATGGGACAGTGTGTGAGGAGAGAGGGGGAATGGGACAGTGAGTGAGGAGAGAGGAAGGTAATGGGACAGTGAGTGAGGAGTGCTTGAGGGTACGGTACAGTGAGTGAGGAGAGAGAGGAAATGGAACAGGGAGAGAGGAGAGAGGGAGAATGGGACAGTGAGTGAGCAGAGAGGGGGAATGGGACAGTGAGTGAGGAGAGAGGGTAAATGGGAAAGTGAGTGATTGGAGAGGCAGAATGGGACAGTGTGTGAGGAGAGAGAGGGAATGGCACAGTGAGTGAGGAGAGAGAGGGAATGGGACAGTGAGTGAGGAGAGAGAGGGAATGGGACAGTGAGTGAGGAGAGATTGGGAATGGGATAGTGAGTGAGGAGAGAGAGGGAATGGCACAGTGAGTGAGGAGAGAGAGGGAATGGGACAGTGATTGAGGAGATAGGGAAATGGTACAGTGAGTGAGGAAAAAAGGGTAATGGGACAGTGAGTGAAGAGATAGGGGGAGTGGGACAGTGAGTGAGGAGAGAGTGAGAATAGACAGTGAGTGAGGAGAGATTGGGAATGTGACAGTGAGTGAGGAGAGAGGGAGGGAATGGGAAAGTGAGTGAGGAGAGAGTGAAAATGGTTCAGTGAGTTAGGAGAGAGGGGGAATGGGACAGTGTGTGAGGAGAGAGAGGGAATGGGACAGTGAGTGAGCAGATAGGGGGAATGGGATAGTGAGTGAGGAGAGAGGGGGAATGGGACAGTGAGTGAGGAGAGAAGGGGAATGGGACAGTGAGTGAGGAGAGAGAGGGAATGGGACAGTGAGTGAGGAGAGAGTGGGAATGGGACAGGGAGTGAGGAGAGATTGGGAATGGGATAGTGTGTGAGGAGACAGTGGGAACGGGACAGTGTGTGAGGAGAGAGCGGGAATCGTACAGTGATTGAGGATAGAAGGGGAATGTGACAGTGAGTGAGGAGAGAGAGGGAATGGGACAGTGAGTGAGGAGAGAGGGGGAATGGGAGAGTGAGTGAGGAGAGAGAGGGAATGCGACAGTGAGTGAGGATAGAGGGGGAATTGGGCAGTTAGTGAGGAGAGGGGGAATTGGAGAGTGAGTGAGGAGAGAGGGGGAATGGGACAAAGAGAGTAGAGAGAGGGGGAATGGGACAGTGAGTGAGGAGAGAGAGGGTATGTTACAGTGTGTGAGGAGAAAGCGGGAGTGGGACAGTGAGTGAGTAGAGAGTGTGAATGGGACAGTGTGTGAGGAGAGATGGGGAATAGGACAGTGAGTGAGGAGAGAGAGGGTATGTTACAGTGTGTGAGGAGAAAGCGGGAATGGGACAGTGAGTGAGTAGAGAGTGGGAATGGGACAGTGAGTGAGTAGAGAGTGTGAATGGGACAGTGTGTGAGGAGAGAGGGGGAATGGGACAGTGAGTGTGGAGAGAGGGGGAATGGGACAGTGAGTGAGGAGTGAGCGGGAATTGGACAATGTGTGAGGAGAGATGGACGGAATGGGTCAGAGAATGAGGAGAGAGTGAGGGAATGGGACAGTGAGTGAGGAGAGAGGGTGAATGGGACAGTGAGTGATTAGAGAGGCAGAATGGCACAGTGTGTGAGGAGAGAGAGGGAATGGCACAGTGAGTGAGGAGAGAGAGGGATTGGAACAGCGAGTGAGGAGAAAAGGGTAATGGGACAGTGACTGAGGAGATCGGGGGAGTGGGATAGTGAGTGAGGAGAGATTGGGAATGGAACAGTGAGTGAGGAGAGAGGCGGAATGGGACAGTGACTGAGGAGAGAGGGGGAATGGGATAGTGAGAGTGGAGAGAGGGTAAATGGGACAGTGAGTGAGGGGAGAGAGAAAGGGACAGTGAGTGAGGAGAGAGGGGGAATGGGACAGTGAGTGAGGAGAGAGGGAGAATGGAACAGTGAGTGAGTAGAGAGGGGGAATGGGACAGTGAGTGAGGAGAGAGAGGGAATGTGACAGTGAGTGAGGAGAGAGGGAGGGATTGGGAAAGTGAGTGAGGAGAGAGTGAGAATGGGAGAGTGAGTGAGGAGAGAGAGGGAATGGGACAGTGAGTGAGGATAGAGGGGGAATTGGGCAGTCAGTGAGGAGAGGGGGAATTGGAGAGTGAGTGAGGAGAGAGAGGGAATGGGACAAAGAGAGTAGAGAGAGGGTATGTTACAGTGTGTGAGGAGAAAGCGGGAGTGGGACAGTGAGTGAGTAGAGAGTGTGAATGGGACAGTGTGTGAGGAGAGATGGGGAATGGGACAGTGAGTGAGGAGAGAGAGGGTATGTTACAGTGTGTGAGGAGAAAGCGGGAATGGGACAGTGAGTGAGTAGAGAGTGTGAATGGGACAGTGTGTGAGGAGAGAGGGGGAATGGGTCAGTGTTTGAGGAGAGACATGGAACTGGACGGTGTGTGAGGAGAGAGGGGGAATGGGACAGTGAGTGTGGAGAGAGGGGGAATGGGACAGTGAGTGAGGAGAGAGGGGGAATGGGACAGTGAGTGAGGATAGAGGGGGAATGGGACAGTTAGTGAGGAGAGAGTGAGGGAATGGGACAGTGAGTGAGGAATGCTTAAGGGTACGGTACAGTGAGTGAGGAGAGAGAGGGAATGGGACAGGGAGAGAGGAGAGAGGTAGAATGGGACAGTGAGTGAGAAGAGAGGGGGAATGGGACAGTGAGTGATCAGAGAGGGAGAATGGGACAGTGAGTGAGGAGAGAGTTGGAATGGGACAGTGTGTGAGGAGAGAGAGGGAAACGTACAGTGAGTGAGGATAGAAGGGGAATGGGACAGTGAGTGAGGAGAGAGGGGGAATAGGACAGTAAGTGAGGAGAGGGGGGGAATAGGACAGTGAGTGAGCAGAGAGGGAAATGGAACAGTGAGTGAGAAGAGAGGAGGAATGGGTCAGTGAGTGAGGAGAGAGAGAAAGGGACAGTGAGTGAGGAGAGAGGGGGAATGGGACAGTGAGTGAGGAGAGAGGGGGAATGGGACAGTGAGTGAGGAGAGAGGGGGAATGGTACAGTGATTGAGGAGAGAGGGAAATGGGACAGTGTGTGAGGAGAGAGGGGGAATGGGACAGTGAGTGAGGAGAGAGGGGGAATGTGACAGTGAGTGCGGAGAGAGGGAGAGAATGGGAAAGTGAGTGAGGAGAGAGTGAGAATGGGTCAGTGAGTTAGGAGAGAGGGGGAATGGGACAGTGTGTGAGGACAGAGGGAGGGAATGGGACAGTGAGTGAGGAGAGAGGGGGAATGGGATAGTGACTGAGGGGAGAGGGGGAATGGGACAGTGAATGAGGAGAGAGGGGGAATGGGATAGTGAGTGAGGAGAGAAGAGGGAATGGGACAGTGAGTGAGGAGAGAGAGGGAATGGGACAGGGAGTGAGGAGAGAGTGGGAATGGGATAGTGTGTGAGGAGACAGTGGGAACGGGACAGCGTGTGAGGAGAGAGCGGGAATCGTACAGTGAGTGAGGATAGAGGGGGAATGGGACAGTGAGTGAGGAGAGAGGGGGAACGGGACAGTGAGTGAGGAGAGAGGGGGAATGGGACAGTTAGTGAGGAGAGAGGGGGAATGGGACAGTGAGTGAGGAGAGAGGAGGCAATGGGACAGTGAGTGAGGAGTGCTTGAGGGTACGGAACAGTGAGTGAGGAGAGAGGGAGAATGGGTTAGTGAGTAAGGAGAGAGGGGGAATGGGACAGTGAGTGAGGAGAGAGGGGGAATGGGAAACTGTGTGAGGAGAGAGTGGGAATGGGACAGAGAATGAGGTGAGAGTGAGGTAATGGGACAGTGAGTGAGGAGCGAGGGTGAATGGGACAGTGAGTGAGGAGCGAGGGTGAATGGGACAGTGTGTGATGAGAGAGAGGGAATGGCACAGTGAGTCAGGAGAGAGAGGGAACGGGACAGTGAGTGAGGAGATGGGGGAGTGGGACAGTGAGTGAGGAGAGATTGGGAATGGGATAGTGAGTGAGGAGAGAGGGGGAAGGGGTAGTGAGTGAGGAGATAGAGGGGAATGGGACAGTGAGTGAGGAGGTAGGGAGAATGGGACAGTGAGTGAGGAGAGAGTGAGGGAATGGGACAGTGAGTGAGGAGTGCTTAAGGGTACGGTACAGTGAGTGAGGAGAGAGAGGGAATGGGACAGGGAGAGAGGAGAGTGGTAGAATGGGACAGTGAGTGAGAAGAGAGGGGGAATGGGACAGTGAGTGATCAGAGAGGGAGAATGGTAGATGTGAGTGAGGAGAGAGTTGGAATGGGACAGTGTGTGAGGAGAGAGAGGGAATGGCACAGTGAGTGAGGAGAGAGAGGGAATGGGACAGTGATTGAGGAGATGGGGAAATGGTACAGTGAGTGAGGAAAAAAGGGTAAATGGGACAGTGAGTGAGGAGTGAGCGGGAATGGGACAGTGAGTGAGGAGAGAGGGACGGAATGGGTCAGAGAATGAGGAGAGAGTGAGGGAATGGGACAGTGAGTGAGGAGAGAGGGTGAATGGGACAGTGAGTGAGGAGAGAGTGGGAATGGGACATTGAGTGAGGAGAGAGAGGGAATGGGACAGTGAGTGAGGAGAGAGGGGGAATGGGACAGTGAGTGAGGGGAGAGTGGGAATGGGACAGAGAGTGAGGAGAGAGGGGTAAACGTACAGTGAGTGAGGATAGAGGGGGAATGGGACAGTGAGTGAGGAGAGAGGGGGAATCGGACAGTGAGTGAGGAGAGAGGGGGAATGGGACAGTGAGTGAGAAGAGAGGAGGAATGGGTCAGTGAGTGAGGAGAGAGAGAAAGGGACAGTGAGTGAGGAGAGAGGGGGAATGGTACAGTGATTGAGGAGAGAGCGAAATGGGACATTGTGTGAGGAGAGAGGGAGTGAATGGGACAGTGAGTGAGGAGAGAGAGGGAATGGGACAGTGAGTGAGGAGAGAGGGGGAATGGGACAGTGAGTGAGGAGAGAGAGGGAATGGGACAGTGAGTGAGGAGAGAGTGAGAATGGGTCAGTGAGTTAGGAGAGAGGGAGGGAATGGGACAGTGAGTGAGGAGAGAGGGGGAATGGGATAGTGACTGAGGGGAGAGGGGGAATGGGACAGTGAATGAGGAGAGAGGGGGAATGGGATAGTGAGTGAGGAGAGGAGAGGGAATTGGACCGTGAGTGAGGAGAGAGTGAGGGAATGGGAGTGAGGAGAGAGAGGGAATGGGACAGGGAGTGAGGAGAGAGTGGGAATGGGATAGTGTGTGAGGAGACAGTGGGAACGGGACAGCGTGTGAGGAGAGAGCGGGAATCGTACAGTGAGTGAGGATAGAGGGGGAATGGGACAGTTAGTGAGGAGAGAGGGGGAATGGGACAGTGAGTGACGAGAGAGGGGGAATGTGACAGTGAGTGAGGAGAGAGGGAGCGAATGGGACAGTGAGTGAGGAGAGAGTGAGAATGGGACCATGTGTGAGGAGAGAGGGGGAATGGGACAGTGAGTGAGGAGAGAGGAGGCAATGGGACAGTGAGTGAGGAGTGCTTGAGGGTACGGAACAGTGAGTGAGGAGAGAGGGAGAATGGGTCAGTGAGTAAGGAGAGAGGGGGAATGGGACAGTGAGTGAGAAGAGAGGGGGAATTGGACAGTGAGTGAGAAGAGAGGGGGAATGAGAGATGTGAGTGAGGAGAGAGGGGGAATGGGACAGTGAGTGAGGAGAGAGGGGGAATGGGACAGTGAGTGAGGAGAGAGGGGGAATGGGACAGTGAGTGAGGAGAGAGGGGGAATGGGACAGTGAGTGAGGAGAGAGGGTGAATGGGACAGTGAGTGAGGAGAGAGAGGGAATGGGACAGTGATTGAGGAGATGGGGAAATGGTACAGTGAGTGAGGAGAGAGGTGGAATGGGACAGTGAGTGAGGAGTGATTGGGAATGGGATGGTGAGAGTGGAGAGAGCGGGAATGGGACAGTGAGTGAGGAGAGAGGGGGAATGGGACAGTGATTGAGGAGAGAAGGGGAATGGGACAGTGAGTGAGGAGAGAAGGGGAATGGGACAGTGAGTGAGAAGAGAGAGAAAGGGACAGTGAGTGAGGAGAGAGGGGGAATGGGACAGTGAGTGAGGAGAGTGAGGGAATGGGACAGTGAATGAGGCGTGAGGGGGAATGGGACAGTGAGTGAGGAGAGAGCTGGAATGGGACAGTGAGTGAGGAGAGAGAGGGAATGGGACAGTGAGTGAGGAGAAAGGTGCAATTGGACAGTGAGTGAGGAGAGAGGGGGAATGTGACGGTGAGTGAGGAGAGAGGGGGAATGGGACAGTGAGTGAGGAGAGAGGGGGAATGTGACAGTGAGTGAGGAGGGAGGGAGAGAATGGGAAAGTGAGTGATGAGAGAGTGAGAATGGGTCAGTGAGTTAGGAGAGAGGGGGAATGGGACAGTGTGTGAGGAGAGAGAGGGAATGGGACAGTGAGTGAGGAGAGAGGGGGAATGGGACAGTGAGTGAGGAGAGAAGGGGAATAGGACAGTGAATGAGGAGAGAGGGTGAATGGGAAAGTGAGTGAGGGGAGAGGGGGAATGGGACAGTGAGTGAGGAGACGGGGGAATTGGACATTGAGTGAGGAGAAAGAGGGAATTGGACCGTGAGTGAGGAGAGCGTGAGGGAATGGGACAGTGAGTGAGGAGAGAGAGGGAATGGAACAGGGACTGAGGAGAGAGAGGGAATGGGACAGTGATTGAGGAGATGGGGAAATGGTACAGTGAGTGAGGAGAGAGAGGGAATTGGACAATGTGTGAGGAGAGAGGGAGTGAATGGGACAGTGAATGAGGAGACTGCGAGGGAATGGGTCAGTGAGTGAGGAGAGAGTGAGAATGGGACCGTGTGTGAGGAGAGAGGGGGAATGGGACAGTGAGTGAGGAGAGAGGGAGCGAATGGGACAGTGAGTGAGGAGTGCTTAAGGGTACGGTACAGTGTGAGGAGAGAGAGGGAATGGGACAGGGAGAGAGGAGAGAGAGAGAATGGGACAGTGAGTGAGCCGAGAGGGGGAATGGGACAGTGAGTGAGGAGAGAGGGGGAATGGGACAGTGAGTGAGGAGAGAGGGTGAATGTGAAAGTGAGTGATTAGAGAGGCAGAATGGGACAGTGTGTGAGGAGAGAGACGGAATGGCACAGTGAGTGAGGAAAAAAGGGTAATGGTACAGTGAAGGAGGAGATTGGGGGAGTGGGATAGTGAGTGAGGAGAGATTGGGAATGGGACAGTGAGTGAGGAGAGAGGCGGAATGGGACAGTGAGTGAGGAGAGATTGGGAATGGGATAGTGAGAGTGGAGAGAGGGGGAATGGGACATTGAGTGAGGAGAGAGAGAAAGGGACAGTGAGTGAGGAGAGAGGGAGGGATTATGAAAGTGAGTGAGGAGAGAGTGAGAATGGGATAGTGAGTGAGGAGAGAGGGGGAAAGGGACAGTGAGGGCAGTGAGAGGGGGAATGGGACAGTGTGTGAGTAGAGAGAGGGAATGGGACAGTGAGTGAGGAGAAAGTGGGAATGGGATAGTGAGTGAGCAGAGTGGGGGAATGGAAGATGTGAGTGAGGAGAGAGGGGGAATGGGACAGTGAGTGAGGAGAGAGAGGGATTTGGACAATGTGTGAGGAGAGAGGGGGAATGGGACAGTGAGTGAGGAGAGAGAGGGAATGGGACAGTGAGTGAGGAGAGAGGGGGAATGTGACAGTGAGTGAGGAGAGAGGGGGAATGGGACGGTGAGTGAGGAGAGAGGGAGCGAATGTGACAGTGAATGAGGAGACTGCGAGGGAATGGGACACTGAGTGAGGAGAGAGGGGGAATGGGACGGTGAGTGAGGAGAGAGGGGGAATGTGACAGTGAGTGAGGAGAGTGGGAGCGAATGGGACAGTGAATGAGGAGACTGCGAGGGAATGGGACAGTGAGTGAGGAGAGAGTGAGAATGGGTCCGTGTGTGAGGAGAGAGGGGGAATGGGACAGTGTGTGAGGAGAGAGGGGGAATGGGACAGTGAGTGAGGAGAGAGGAAGGTAATGGGACAGTGAGTGAGGAGAGAGTGAGGGAATGGGACAGTGAGTGAGGAGTGCTTGAGGGTACGGTACAGTGAGTGAGGAGAGAGAGGAAATGGAACAGGGAGAGAGGAGAGAGGGAGAATGGGACAGTGAGTGAGCAGAGAGGGGGAATGGGACAGTGAGTGAGGAGAGAGGGTGAATGGGAAAGTGAGTGATTGGAGAGGCAGAATGGGACAGTGAGTGAGGAGAGAGGTGGAATGGGACAGTGAGTGAGGAGAGAGGGGGAATGGCACAGTGAGTGAGGAGAGAGAGGGAATGGGACAGTGAGTGAGGAGAGATTGGGAATGGGATAATGAGTGAGGAGAGAGAGGGAATGGCACAGTGAGTGAGGAGAGATTGGGAATGGGATAGTGAGTGAGGAGAGAGAGGGAATGGGACAGTGAGTGAGGAGAGAGGTGGAATGGGACAGTGAGTGAGGAGAGAGGGGGAATGGGACAGTGAGTGAAGAGAGAGGGGGAATGGGACAGTGAGTGAGGAGAGAGAGGGAATGGGACAGTGAGTGAGGAGAGAGTGGGAATGGGATAGTGTGTGAGGAGACAGTGGGAACGGGACAGTGTGTGAGGAGAGAACGGGAATCGTACAGTGATTGAGGATAGAGGGGGAATGGGACAGTTAGTGAGGAGAGAGGGGGAATGGGACAGTGAGTGAGGAGAGAGGGGGAATGGGTCAGTGTTTGAGGAGAGACATGGAACTGGACGGTGTGTGAGGAGAGAGGGGGAATGGGACAGTGAGTGTGGAGAGAGGGGGAATGGGACAGTGAGTGAGGAGTGAGCGGGAATGGGACAATGTGTGAGGAGAGATGGACGGAATGGGTCAGAGAATGAGGAGAGAGTGAGGGAATGGGACAGTGAGTGAGGAGAGAGGGTGAATGGGACAGTGAGTGATTAGAGAGGCAGAATGGGACAGTGTGTGAGGAAAGAGAGGGAATGGCACAGTGAGTGAGGAGAGAGAGGGACTGGGACAGCGAGTGAGGAAAAAAGGGTAATGGGACAGTGACTGAGGAGATCGGGGGAGTGGGATAGTGAGTGAGGAGAGACTGGGAATGGAACAGTGAGTGAGGAGAGAGGCGGAATGGGACAGTGACTGAGGACAGATTGGGAATGGGATAGTGAGAGTGGAGAGAGGGTAAATGGGACAGTGAGTGAGGAGAGCGAGAAAGGGACAGTGAGTGAGGAGAGAGGGGGAATGGGACAGTGAGTGAGGAGAGAGGGAGAATGGAACAGTGAGTGAGTAGAGAGGAGGAATGGGACAGTGAGTGAGGAGAGAGAGGGAATGGGACAGTGAGTGAGGAGAAAGGTGCAATTGGACACTGAGTGAGGAGAGAGGGGGAATGTGACAGTGAGTGAGGAGAGAGGGAGGGATTGGGAAAGTGAGTGAGGAGAGAGTGAGAATGGGTCAGTGAGTAAGGAGAGAGGGGGAATGGGACAGTGAGTGAGGAGAGAGGGGGAATGGGACAGTGAGTGAGGAGAGAGGGGGAAAGGGACAGTGAGGGCGGAGAGAGGCGGAATGGGATAGTGAGTGAGGAGAGAGCGGGAATCGTACAGTGAGTGAGGATAGAGGGGGAATGGGATAGTGAGTGAGGAGAGAGGGGGAATGGGACAGTGAGTGAGGAGAGAGAGGGAATTGGACAATGTGTGAGGAGAGAGAGGGAATGGGACAGTGAGTGAGGAGAGAGAGGGAATGGGACAGTGAGTGAGGAGAGAGGGGGAAAGGGACAGTGAGGGCGGAGAGAGGCGGAATGGGATAGTGAGTGAGGAGAGAGCGGGAATCGTACAGTGAGTGAGGATAGAGGGGGAATGGGACAGGGAGAGAGGAGAGAGGGAGATTGGGACAGTGAGTGAGGAGAGACGAGGAATGTGACAGTGAGTGAGGAGAGAGGGAGCGAATGGTACAGTGAATGAGGAGACTGCGAGGGAATGGGACAGTGAGTGAGGAGAGAGTGAGAATGGGACCGTGTGTGAGGAGAGAGGGGGAATGGGACAGTGAGTGAGGAGAGAGGGAGGGAATGGGACAGTGAATGAGGAGACTGCGAGGGAATGGGACAGTGAGTGAGGAGAGAGGAAGGTAATGGGACAGTGAGTGAGGAGTGCTTGAGGGTACGGTACAGTGAGTGAGGAGAGAGAGGGAATGGGACAGTGAGTGAGGAGAGAGGGGGAATGTGACAGTGAGTGAGGAGAGAGGGAGCGAATGGGACAGTGAATGAGGAGACTGCGAGGGAATGGGACAGTGAATGAGGAGAGAGGGGGAATGGGACGGTGAGTGAGGAGAGAGGGGGAATGTGACAGTGAGTGAGGAGAGAGGGAGCGAATGGGACAGTGAATGAGGAGACTGCGAGGGAATGGGACCGTGTGTGAGGAGAGAGGGGGAATGGGACAGTGTGTGAGGAGAGAGGGGGAATGGACAGTGAGTGAGGAGAGAGGAAGGTAATGGGACAGTGAGTGAGGAGTGCTTGAGGGTACGGTACAGTGAGTGAGGAGAGAGAGGAAATGGAACAGGGAGAGAGGAGAGAGGGAGAGTGGGACAGTGAGTGAGCAGAGAGGCAGAATGGGACAGTGTGTGAGAAGAGAGAGGGAATGGCACAGTGAGTGAGGAGAGAGAGGGAATGGGACAGTGAGTGAGGAGAGATTGGGAATGGGATAGTGAGTGAGGAGAGAGAGGGAATGGCACAGTGAGTGAGAAGAGAGAGAAAGGGACAGTGAGTGAGGAGAGAGGGGGAATGGGACAGTGAGTGAGGAGAGTGAGGGAATGGGACAGTGAATGAGGCGTGAGGGGGAATGGGACAGTGAGTGAGGAGAGAGCTGGAATGGGACAGTGAGTGAGGAGAGAGAGGGAATGGGACAGTGAGTGAGGAGAAAGGTGCAATTGGACAGTGAGTGAGGAGAGAGGGGGAATGTGACGGTGAGTGAGGAGAGAGGGGGAATGGGACAGTGAGTGAGGAGAGAGGGGGAATGTGACAGTGAGTGAGGAGGGAGGGAGAGAATGGGAAAGTGAGTGATGAGAGAGTGAGAATGGGTCAGTGAGTTAGGAGAGAGGGGGAATGGGACAGTGTGTGAGGAGAGAGAGGGAATGGGACAGTGAGTGAGGAGAGAGGGGGAATGGGACAGTGAGTGAGGAGAGAAGGGGAATAGGACAGTGAATGAGGAGAGAGGGTGAATGGGAAAGTGAGTGAGGGGAGAGGGGGAATGGGACAGTGAGTGAGGAGACGGGGGAATTGGACATTGAGTGAGGAGAAAGAGGGAATTGGACCGTGAGTGAGGAGAGCGTGAGGGAATGGGACAGTGAGTGAGGAGAGAGAGGGAATGGAACAGGGACTGAGGAGAGAGAGGGAATGGGACAGTGATTGAGGAGATGGGGAAATGGTACAGTGAGTGAGGAGAGAGAGGGAATTGGACAATGTGTGAGGAGAGAGGGAGTGAATGGGACAGTGAATGAGGAGACTGCGAGGGAATGGGTCAGTGAGTGAGGAGAGAGTGAGAATGGGACCGTGTGTGAGGAGAGAGGGGGAATGGGACAGTGAGTGAGGAGAGAGGGAGCGAATGGGACAGTGAGTGAGGAGTGCTTAAGGGTACGGTACAGTGTGAGGAGAGAGAGGGAATGGGACAGGGAGAGAGGAGAGAGAGAGAATGGGACAGTGAGTGAGCCGAGAGGGGGAATGGGACAGTGAGTGAGGAGAGAGGGGGAATGGGACAGTGAGTGAGGAGAGAGGGTGAATGTGAAAGTGAGTGATTAGAGAGGCAGAATGGGACAGTGTGTGAGGAGAGAGACGGAATGGCACAGTGAGTGAGGAAAAAAGGGTAATGGTACAGTGAAGGAGGAGATTGGGGGAGTGGGATAGTGAGTGAGGAGAGATTGGGAATGGGACAGTGAGTGAGGAGAGAGGCGGAATGGGACAGTGAGTGAGGAGAGATTGGGAATGGGATAGTGAGAGTGGAGAGAGGGGGAATGGGACATTGAGTGAGGAGAGAGAGAAAGGGACAGTGAGTGAGGAGAGAGGGAGGGATTATGAAAGTGAGTGAGGAGAGAGTGAGAATGGGATAGTGAGTGAGGAGAGAGGGGGAAAGGGACAGTGAGGGCAGTGAGAGGGGGAATGGGACAGTGTGTGAGTAGAGAGAGGGAATGGGACAGTGAGTGAGGAGAGAGAGGGAATGGAACAGGGACTGAGGAGAGAGAGGGAATGGGACAGTGATTGAGGAGATGGGGAAATGGTACAGTGAGTGAGGAGAGAGAGGGAATTGGACAATGTGTGAGGAGAGAGGGAGTGAATGGGACAGTGAATGAGGAGACTGCGAGGGAATGGGTCAGTGAGTGAGGAGAGAGTGAGAATGGGACCGTGTGTGAGGAGAGAGGGGGAATGGGACAGTGAGTGAGGAGAGAGGGAGCGAATGGGACAGTGAGTGAGGAGTGCTTAAGGGTACGGTACAGTGTGAGGAGAGAGAGGGAATGGGACAGGGAGAGAGGAGAGAGAGAGAATGGGACAGTGAGTGAGCCGAGAGGGGGAATGGGACAGTGAGTGAGGAGAGAGGGGGAATGGGACAGTGAGTGAGGAGAGAGGGTGAATGTGAAAGTGAGTGATTAGAGAGGCAGAATGGGACAGTGTGTGAGGAGAGAGACGGAATGGCACAGTGAGTGAGGAAAAAAGGGTAATGGTACAGTGAAGGAGGAGATTGGGGGAGTGGGATAGTGAGTGAGGAGAGATTGGGAATGGGACAGTGAGTGAGGAGAGAGGCGGAATGGGACAGTGAGTGAGGAGAGATTGGGAATGGGATAGTGAGAGTGGAGAGAGGGGGAATGGGACATTGAGTGAGGAGAGAGAGAAAGGGACAGTGAGTGAGGAGAGAGGGAGGGATTATGAAAGTGAGTGAGGAGAGAGTGAGAATGGGATAGTGAGTGAGGAGAGAGGGGGAAAGGGACAGTGAGGGCAGTGAGAGGGGGAATGGGACAGTGTGTGAGTAGAGAGAGGGAATGGGACAGTGAGTGAGGAGAAAGTGGGAATGGGATAGTGAGTGAGCAGAGTGGGGGAATGGAAGATGTGAGTGAGGAGAGAGGGGGAATGGGACAGTGAGTGAGGAGAGAGAGGGATTTGGACAATGTGTGAGGAGAGAGGGGGAATGGGACAGTGAGTGAGGAGAGAGAGGGAATGGGACAGTGAGTGAGGAGAGAGGGGGAATGTGACAGTGAGTGAGGAGAGAGGGGGAATGGGACGGTGAGTGAGGAGAGAGGGAGCGAATGTGACAGTGAATGAGGAGACTGCGAGGGAATGGGACACTGAGTGAGGAGAGAGGGGGAATGGGACGGTGAGTGAGGAGAGAGGGGGAATGTGACAGTGAGTGAGGAGAGTGGGAGCGAATGGGACAGTGAATGAGGAGACTGCGAGGGAATGGGACAGTGAGTGAGGAGAGAGTGAGAATGGGTCCGTGTGTGAGGAGAGAGGGGGAATGGGACAGTGTGTGAGGAGAGAGGGGGAATGGGACAGTGAGTGAGGAGAGAGGAAGGTAATGGGACAGTAAGTGAGGAGAGAGTGAGGGAATGGGACAGTGAGTGAGGAGTGCTTGAGGGTACGGTACAGTGAGTGAGGAGAGAGAGGAAATGGAACAGGGAGAGAGGAGAGAGGGAGAATGGGACAGTGAGTGAGCAGAGAGGGGGAATGGGACAGTGAGTGAGGAGAGAGGGTGAATGGGAAAGTGAGTGATTGGAGAGGCAGAATGGGACAGTGAGTGAGGAGAGAGGTGGAATGGGACAGTGAGTGAGGAGAGAGGGGGAATGGCACAGTGAGTGAGGAGAGAGAGGGAATGGGACAGTGAGTGAGGAGAGATTGGGAATGGGATAATGAGTGAGGAGAGAGAGGGAATGGCACAGTGAGTGAGGAGAGATTGGGAATGGGATAGTGAGTGAGGAGAGAGAGGGAATGGGACAGTGAGTGAGGAGAGAGGTGGAATGGGACAGTGAGTGAGGAGAGAGGGGGAATGG
Source organism: Isurus oxyrinchus (assembly GCA_026770705.1). NCBI lineage: Eukaryota > Metazoa > Chordata > Chondrichthyes > Lamniformes > Lamnidae > Isurus > Isurus oxyrinchus. The sequence continues at coordinate 10,767,638 of JANJGN010000014.1, forward strand.
GACAGTGAGTGAAGAGAGAGGGGGAATGGGACAGTGAGTGAGGAGAGAGAGGGAATGGGACAGTGAGTGAGGAGAGAGTGGGAATGGGATAGTGTGTGAGGAGACAGTGGGAACGGGACAGTGTGTGAGGAGAGAACGGGAATCGTACAGTGATTGAGGATAGAGGGGGAATGGGACAGTTAGTGAGGAGAGAGGGGGAATGGGACAGTGAGTGAGGAGAGAGGGGGAATGGGTCAGTGTTTGAGGAGAGACATGGAACTGGACGGTGTGTGAGGAGAGAGGGGGAATGGGACAGTGAGTGTGGAGAGAGGGGGAATGGGACAGTGAGTGAGGAGAGATGGACGGAATGGGTCAGAGAATGAGGAGAGAGTGAGGGAATGGGACAGTGAGTGAGGAGAGAGGGTGAATGGGACAGTGAGTGATTAGAGAGGCAGAATGGGACAGTGTGTGAGGAAAGAGAGGGAATGGCACAGTGAGTGAGGAGAGAGAGGGACTGGGACAGCGAGTGAGGAAAAAAGGGTAATGGGACAGTGACTGAGGAGATCGGGGGAGTGGGATAGTGAGTGAGGAGAGACTGGGAATGGAACAGTGAGTGAGGAGAGAGGCGGAATGGGACAGTGACTGAGGACAGAATATGAATGGGATAGTGAGAGTGGAGAGAGGGTAAATGGGACAGTGAGTGAGGAGAGCGAGAAAGGGACAGTGAGTGAGGAGAGAGGGGGAATGGGACAGTGAGTGAGGAGAGAGGGAGAATGGAACAGTGAGTGAGTAGAGAGGAGGAATGGGACAGTGAGTGAGGAGAGAGAGGGAATGGGACAGTGAGTGAGGAGAAAGGTGCAATTGGACACTGAGTGAGGAGAGAGGGGGAATGTGACAGTGAGTGAGGAGAGAGGGAGGGATTGGGAAAGTGAGTGAGGAGAGAGTGAGAATGGGTCAGTGAGTAAGGAGAGAGGGGGAATGGGACAGTGAGTGAGGAGAGAGGGGGAATGGGACAGTGAGTGAGGAGAGAGGGGGAAAGGGACAGTGAGGGCGGAGAGAGGCGGAATGGGATAGTGAGTGAGGAGAGAGCGGGAATCGTACAGTGAGTGAGGATAGAGGGGGAATGGGATAGTGAGTGAGGAGAGAGGGGGAATGGGACAGTGAGTGAGGAGAGAGAGGGAATTGGACAATGTGTGAGGAGAGAGAGGGAATGGGACAGTGAGTGAGGAGAGAGAGGGAATGGGACAGTGAGTGAGGAGAGAGGGGGAAAGGGACAGTGAGGGCGGAGAGAGGCGGAATGGGATAGTGAGTGAGGAGAGAGCGGGAATCGTACAGTGAGTGAGGATAGAGGGGGAATGGGACAGGGAGAGAGGAGAGAGGGAGATTGGGACAGTGAGTGAGGAGAGACGAGGAATGTGACAGTGAGTGAGGAGAGAGGGAGCGAATGGTACAGTGAATGAGGAGACTGCGAGGGAATGGGACAGTGAGTGAGGAGAGAGTGAGAATGGGACCGTGTGTGAGGAGAGAGGGGGAATGGGACAGTGAGTGAGGAGAGAGGGAGGGAATGGGACAGTGAATGAGGAGACTGCGAGGGAATGGGACAGTGAGTGAGGAGAGAGGAAGGTAATGGGACAGTGAGTGAGGAGTGCTTGAGGGTACGGTACAGTGAGTGAGGAGAGAGAGGGAATGGGACAGTGAGTGAGGAGAGAGGGGGAAAGGGACAGTGAGGGCGGAGAGAGGCGGAATGGGATAGTGAGTGAGGAGAGAGCGGGAATCGTACAGTGAGTGAGGATAGAGGGGGAATGGGACAGGGAGAGAGGAGAGAGGGAGATTGGGACAGTGAGTGAGGAGAGACGAGGAATGTGACAGTGAGTGAGGAGAGAGGGAGCGAATGGTACAGTGAATGAGGAGACTGCGAGGGAATGGGACAGTGAGTGAGGAGAGAGTGAGAATGGGACCGTGTGTGAGGAGAGAGGGGGAATGGGACAGTGAGTGAGGAGAGAGGGAGGGAATGGGACAGTGAATGAGGAGACTGCGAGGGAATGGGACAGTGAGTGAGGAGAGAGGAAGGTAATGGGACAGTGAGTGAGGAGTGCTTGAGGGTACGGTACAGTGAGTGAGGAGAGAGAGGGAATGGGACAGTGAGTGAGGAGAGAGGGGGAATGTGACAGTGAGTGAGGAGAGAGGGAGCGAATGGGTCAGTGAATGAGGAGACTGCGAGGGAATGGGACAGTGACTGAGGAGAGAGGGGGAATGGGACGGTGAGTGAGGAGAGAGGGGGAATGTGACAGTGAGTGAGGAGAGAGGGAGCGAATGGGACAGTGAATGAGGAGACTGCGAGGGAATGGGACCGTGTGTGAGGAGAGAGGGGGAATGGGACAGTGTGTGAGGAGAGAGGGGGAATGGGACAGTGAGTGAGGAGAGAGGAACGTAATGGGACAGTGAGTGAGGAGTGCTTGAGGGTACGGTACAGTGAGTGAGGAGAGAGAGGAAATGGAACAGGGAGAGAGGAGAGAGGGAGAGTGGGACAGTGAGTGAGCAGAGAGGCAGAATGGGACAGTGTGTGAGAAGAGAGAGGGAATGGCACAGTGAGTGAGGAGAGAGAGGGAATGGGACAGTGAGTGAGGAGAGATTGGGAATGGGATAGTGAGTGAGGAGAGAGAGGGAATGGCACAGTGAGTGAGGAGAGAGAGGGAATGGGACAGTGAGTGAGGAGAGAGAGGGAATGGGACAGTGATTGAGGAGATAGGGAAATGGTACAGTGAGTGAGGAAAAAAGGGTAATGGGACAGTAAGTGAAGAGATAGGGGGAGTGGGATAGTGAGTGAGGAGAGAGTGAGAATAGACAGTGAGTGAGGAGAGATTGGGAATGTGACAGTGAGTGAGGAGAGAGGGGGAATGGGACAGTGAGTGAGGAGAGAGGGGGAATGGGACAGTGAGTGAGGAGAGAGGGGGAATGGGATAGTGAGTGAGAAGAGAGGGGGAATGGGACAGTGAGTGAGGAGAGAGGGGGAATGTGACAGTGAGTGAGGAGAGAGGGAGGGAATGGGAAAGTGAGTGAGGAGAGAGTGAAAATGGTTCAGTGAGTTAGGAGAGAGGGGGAATGGGACAGTGTGTGAGGAGAGAGAGGGAATGGGACAGTGAGTGAGAAGATAGGGGGAATGGGACAGTGAGTGAGGAGAGAGGGGGAATGGGACAGTGAGTGAGGAGAGAGGGGGAATGGGACAGTGAGTGAGGAGAGAGAGGGAATGGGACAGTGAGTGAGGAGAGAGTGGGAATGGGATAGTGTGTGAGGAGACAGTGGGAACTGGACAGTGAGTGAGGAGAGAGAGGGAATCTTACAGTGATTGAGGATAGAAGGGGAATGTGACAGTGAGTGAGGAGAGAGAGGGAATGGGACAGTGAGTGAGGATAGAGGGGGAATGGGACAGTGAGTGAGGAGAGAGTGGGAATGGGAGAGTGAGTGAGGAGAGAGAGGGAATGGGACAGAGAGTGAGGATAGAGGGGGAATTGGACAGTTAGTGAGGAGAGAGGGGGAATTGGAGAGTGAGTGAGGAGAGAGGGGTAATGGGACAGCGAGAGTAGAGAGAGGGGGAATGGGACAGTGAGTGAGGAGAGAGAGAGTATGTTACAGTGTGTGAGGAGAGATGGGGAATGGGACAGTAAGTGAGGAGAGAGGGGGAATGGGTCAGTGTTTGAGGAAAGACAAGGAACTGGACGGTGTGTGAGGAGAGAGGGGGAATGGGACAGTGAGTGAGGAGAGAGGGATGGAATGGGACTGTGAGTGAGGGGAGAGGGGGAATAGGACAGTGAGTAAGGAGAGAGGGGGAATGGGACAGTGAGTGAGGAGACAGTGGGAACGGGACAGTGTGTGAGGAGAGAGCAGGAATCGTACAGTGAATGAGGATAGAGGGGGAATGGGACAGTGAGTGTGGAGAGAGGGGGAATGGGACAGTGAGTGAGGAGAGAGGGGGAATGGGATAGTGAGTGAGGAGAGAGGGGGAATGGGACAGTGAGGGCGGAGAGAGCGGGAATGGGATAGTGAGTGAGGAGAGAGGGACGGAATGGGTCCGTGAGTGAGGAGAGAGAGGGAATGGGACAGGGAGTGAGGAGAGAGAGGGAATGGGATAGTTTGTGCGCAAAGTGGGGGAATGTAAGATGTGAGTGAGGAGAGAGGGGGAATGGGACTCTGAGTGAGGAGAGAGGGGGCATGGGACAGTGAGTGAGGAGAGAGCGTGAATCGTACAGTGAGTGAGGATAGAGGGGGAATGGGACAGTGAGTTTGGAGAGGGGGAATGGGACAGTGAGCGAGGAGAGAGGGAGTGAATGGGAAAGTGAATGAGGAGCCTGCGAGGGAATGTGGCAGTGAGTGAGGAGAGAGCGAGAATGGGATTGTGTGTGAGGAGAGAGGGGGATTGGGACAGTGAGTGAGGAGAGAGGGAGGGAATGGGACAGTGAGTGAGGAGTGCTTGAGGGTACGGTACAGTGAGTGAGCAGAGAGGGGGAATGGGTCAGAAAATGAGGAGTGAGTGAGTGAATGGGACAGTGAGTGAGGAGAGATTGTGAATGGGACAGTGAGTAAGGAGTGAGTGGGAATTGGACAATGTGTGAGGAGAGAGGGGGAATGGCACAGTGAGTGAGGAGAGAGGGGGAATGGGACAGTGATTGAGGAGATGGAGAAATGGTATAGTGAGTGAGGAAAAAAGGGTAATGGGACAGTGAGTGAGGACAGAGAGGGAATGGGACAGTGAGTGAGGAGAAAGGGGGAGTGGGACAGTGAGTGAGGAGAGAGGGGGAATGGGACAGTGAGTGAGGAGATAGGGGGAGTGGGACAGTGAGTGAGGAGAGAGTGAGAATGGGACAGTGAGTGAGGAGAGAGGGGGAATGGGACAGTGAGTGAGGAGGGGGGGAATGGGACAGTGAGTGAGGAGGGAGGGGGAATGGGATAGTGAGTGAGGTGAGAGGGGGAATGGGACAGTGAGTGAGGAGAGGGGGGAATGGGTCAGTGAGTGAGGTGAGAGGGGGAATGGGACAGTGAGTGAGGAGACATGGGGAAATGGGACAGTGAGTGAGGTGAGAGGGGGAATGGGACAGTGAGTGAGGAGGGAGGGGGAATGGGATAGTGAGTGAGGAGAGATGGGGAAATGGGACAGTGAGTGAGGAGAGAGGGGGAATGGGACAGTGAGTGAGGAGAGAGGGGGAATGGGACAGTGAGTGAGGAGAGAGGGGGAATGGGATAGTGAGTGAGGAGACATGGGGAAATGGGACAGTGAGTGAGGAGAGAGGGGGAATGGGACAGTGAGTGCGGAGAGAGAGGGAATGGGATAGTGTGTGACGAGAGAGACGGTATGGGATAGTGTGTGAGGAGAGAGACGGAATGGGACAGTGAGTGAGGAGAGAGGGGGAATGGGACAGTGAGTGAGGAGAGAGGGGGAATGTGACAGTGAGTGAGGAGAGAGGGGGAATGGGACAGTGAGTGAGGAGAAAGGGGGAATGGGGCAGTGAATGAGGAGATAGGGGGAATGGGATAGTGAGTGAGGAGAGACGGGGAATGGGATAGTGAGTGAGGAGAGAGGGGGAATGGGATAGTGAGTGAGGAGAGAGGGGGAATGGGTCAGTGAGAGCGGAGAGAGGGGGAATGGGATAGTGAGTGTGGAGAGAGAGTGGGAATGGGACAGTGAGTGAGGAGAGCGTGAGGGAATGGTACAGTTAGTGAGATGAGTGGGGGAATGGGACAGGGAGAGAGGAGAGAGTGGGAATGGGATAGTGAGTGAGCAGAGAGGGGGAATGGAAAAGTGAGTGAGGAGAGTGAGGGAATTGGACAATGTGTGAGGAGAGAGGGGGAATGGGACAGTGAGTGAGGAGAGAGGGGGAATGGGACAGTGAGTGAGGAGAGAGGGGGAATGGGACAGTGAGTGAGGAGAGAGGGGGAATGGGACAGTGATTGAGGAGAGAGGGAGCGAATGGGAAAGTGAGTGAGGAGAGAGTGAGAATGGGACCGTGTGTGAGGAGAGAGTGAGGGAATGGGACAGTGAGTGAGGAGTGCTTGAGGGTACGGTACAGTGAGTGAGGAGAGAGAGGGAATGGGACAGGGAGAGAGGAGAGAGGTAGAATGGGACAGTGAGTGAGAAGAGAGGGGGAATGGGACAGTGAGTGAGGAGAGAGGAGGAATGGGACAGTGAGTGAGAAGAGAGGGGGAATGGGACAGTGTGTGATCAGAGAAGGAGAATGAGAGATATGATTGAGGAGAGAGGGGGAATGGGACCGTGTGTGAGGAGAGAGTAAGAATGGGACCGTTTGTGAGGAGAGAGGGGGAATGGGACAGTGAGTGAGGAGAGAGTGAGGGAATGGGACAGTGAGTGAGGAGTGCTTGAGGGTACGGTACAGTGAGTGAGGAGAGAGAGGGAATGGGACAGTGAGTGAGGAGAGAGGTAGAATGGGACAGTGAGTGAGGAGAGAGTGAGAATGGGACCGTGTGTGAGGAGAGAGGGGGAATGGGACAGTGAGTGAGGTGAGAGTGAGGGAATGGGACAGTGAGTGAGGAGTGCTTGAGGGTACGGTACAGTGAGTGAGGAGAGAGAGGGAATGGGACAGTGAGTGAGGAGGGTTTTGAAATGGGACAGTATGTGAGGAGAGATTGGGAATGGGACAGAGAATGAGGAGAGAGGGTGAATGGGACAGTGAGTGAGGAGAGAGGGTGAATGGGACAGTGAGTGATTAGAGAGGCGGAATGGGACAGTGTGTTAGGAGAGAGACGGAATGGCACAGTGAGTGAGGAGATAGAGGGAATGGGACAGTGATTGAGGACATGGGGAAATGGGACAGTGAGTGAGGAGAGAGGGGGAATGGGACAGTGAGTGAGGAGAGAGGGGGAATGGGACAGTGAGTGAGTAGAGAGGGGGAATGGGACAGTGAGTGAGGAGGGAGGGGGAATGGGATAGTGAGTGAGGAGAGATGGGGAATGGGACCGTTTGTGAGGAGAGAGACGGAATGGGACAGTGAGTGAGGAGAGAGGGAGAATGGGACCGTGAGGGAGGAGAGAATGAGAATGGGTCAGTTTGTGAGGAGAGAGGGGGAATGGAACAGTGAGTGAGGAGAAAGGGGGAATGGGGCAGTGAATGAGGAGATAGGGGGAATGGGTTAGTGAGAGCGGAGAGAGGGGGAATGGGACAGTGAGTGAGGAGTGAGGGGGAATGGGACAGTGAGTGAGGAGAGAGGGGGAATGGGACAGTGAGTGAGGAGAGAGGGAGCGAATGGGACAGTGAATGAGGGGAGAGTGAGAATGGGACCGTGTGTGAGGAGAGAGTGAGAATGGGTCCGTGTGTGAGGAGAGAGGGGGAATGGGACAGTGAGTGAGGAGTGCTTGAGGGTACAACACAGTGAGTGAGGAGAGTGAGGGAATTGGACAATGTGTGATCAGAGAGGGAGAATGGGACAGTGAGTGAGGAGAGAGGGGGAATAGGACAGTGAGTGAGAAGAGAGGGAAATGGGACAGTGAGTGAGAAGAGAGGGGGAATCGGACAGTGTGTGATCAGAGAAGGAGAATGAGAGATATGATTGAGGAGAGAGGGGGAATGGGACCGTGTGTGAGGAGAGAGAGGGAATGGGACAGTGAGTGAGGAGAGTGGGGGAATGGGACCGTGTGTGAGGAGAGTGGGGGAATGGGACAGTGAGTGAGGAGAGAGTAAGAATGGGACCGTGTGTGAGGAGAGAGGGGGAATGGGACAGTGAGTGAGGAGAGAGTGAGGGAACGGGACAGTGAGTGAGGAGTGCTTGAGGGTACGGTACAGTGAGTGAGGTGAGAGAGGGAATGGGACAGTGAGTGAGGAGAGAGAGGGAATGGGACAGTGAGTGAGGAGAGAGGGGGAATGGGACCGTGTGTGAGGAGAGAGGCGGAATGGGACAGTGAGTGAGGAGAGAGCGGGAATGGGACAGTGAGTGAGGAGAAAGGTGCAATTGGACAGTGAGTGAGGAGAGAGGGGGAATGTGACAGTGAGTGAGGAGAGAGGGGGAATGGGACAGAGTGTGAGGAGAGAGAGGGAATGGGACAGTGAGTGAGGAGAGAGGGGGAATGGGACAGCGAGTGAGGAGAGAGGGGGAATGGGATAGTGAGTGAGGGGAGAGGGGGAATGGGACAGTGAGTGAGGAGAGAGGGGGAATGGGACGGTGAGTGAGGGGAGAGGGAGGGAATGGGACCGTGACTGAGGAGAGCTTGAGGGAATGGGGTAGTGAGTAAGGAGAGAGGGGGAATGGGACAGTGAGTGAGGAGAGAGGGGGAATGGGATAGTGAGTGAGGAGAGAGGGGGAATGGGACAGTGAGTGAGGAGAGGGGGGAATGGGATAGTGAGTGAGGGGAGAGGGGGAATGGGACAGTGAGTGAGGAGCGAGGGGGAATGGGATAGTGAGTGAGGAGAGAGGGAGGGAATGGGAACGTGAGTGAGGAGAGCTTGAGGGAATGGGATAGTGAGTGAGGAGAGGGGGGAATGGGACAGTGTGTGAGGAGAGAGGGGGAATGGGACAGTGAGTGAGGAGAGAGGGGGAATGGGACAGTGAGTGAGGAGAGTTTGGGAATGGGACAGTGAGTGAGGAGAGATTGGGAATGGGACAATGATTGAGGAGAGAGGGGAAATGGGACAGTGAGTGAGGAGAGAGGCGGAATGGGACAGTGAGTGAGGAGAGAGAGAAAGGGACAGTGAGTGAGGAGAGAGGGGGAATTGGACATTGAGTGAGGAGAGAGGGGGAATGTGACAGTGAGTGAAGAGAGAGGGAGGCACTGGGTCAGTGAGTTAGGAGAGAGGGCGAATGGGACAGTGTTTGCGGAGAGAGAGGAAATGGGACAGTGAGTGAGAATAGAGGGGGAATGGGATAGTGAGTGAGGAGAGAGGGGGAATGGGGCAGTGAAGTCAGAGAGAGGGGGAATGGGATAGTGAGTGAGGAGAGAGGGATGGAATGGGACTGTGAGTGAGGGGAGAGGGGGAATGGGACAGTGAGTGAGGAGAGAGGGGGAATGGGATAGTGAGTGAGGAGAGAGGGAGGGAATGGGACCGTGAGTGAGGAGAGCTTGAGGGAATGGGATAGTGAGTAAGGAGAGAGGGGGAATGGGACAGTGAGTGAGGAGACAGTGGGAACGGGACAGTGTGTGAGGAGAGACCAGGAATCGTACAGTGAGTGAGGATAGAGGGGGAATGGGACAGTGAGTGTGGAGAGAGGGATGGAATGGGACAGTGTGTGTGGAGAGAGGGGGAATGGGACAGTGTGTGAGGAGAGAGGGGGAATGGGACAGTGAGTGAGGAGAGAGCAGGAATCGTACAGTGAGTGAGGATAGAGGGGGAATGGGACTGTGAGTGAGGAGAGAGGGATGGAATGGGACAGTGTGTGTGGAGAGAGGGGGAATGGGACAGTGAGTGAGGAGAGAGGGGGAATGGGACAGTGAGTGTGGTGAGAGGGGGAATGTGACAGTGAGTGTGGAGAGAGGGGGAATGGGACAGTGAGTGAGGAGAGAGGGGGAATGGGACAGTGAGTGTGGAGAGAGGGATGGAATGGGACAGTGAGTGTGGAGAGAGGGGGAATGGGACAGTGTGTGAGGAGAGAGGTGGAATGGGACAGTGAGTGAGGAGAGAAGGGGAATGGGACAGTGAGTGAGGATAGAGGGGGAATGGGACAGTGAGTGAGGAGAGAGGGGGAATGGGACAGTGAGTTAGGATAGAGGGGGAATGGGACAGTGAGTGTGGAGAGAGGGGGAATGGGACAGTGTGTGTGGAGAGAGGGGGAATGGGACAGTGTGTGAGGAGAGAGGGGGAATGGGACAGTGAGTGAGGAGAGAGCAGGAATCGTACAGTGAGTGAGGATAGAGGGGGAATGGGACTGTGAGTGAGGAGAGAGGGGGAATGGGACAGTGAGTTTGGAGAGAGGGAGTGAATGGGACAGTGAATGAGGAGCCTGCGAGGGAATGTGGCAGTGAGTGAGGAGAGAGTGAGAATGGGACCGTGTGTGAGGAGAGAGGGGGATTGGGACAGTGAGTGAGGAGAGAGGGAGGGAATGGGACAGTGAGTGAGGAGTGCTTGAGGGTACGGTACAGTGAGTGAGCAGAGAGGAGGAATGGGACAGAAAATGAGGAGTGAGTGAGTGAATGGGACAGTGAGTGAGGAGAGATTGTGAATGGGACAGTGAGTAAGGAGTGAGTGGGAATTGGACAATGTGTGAGGAGAGAGGGGGAATGGCACAGTGAGTGAGGAGAGAGGGGGAATGGGACAGTGAGTGAGGAGAGAGGGGGAATGGGACAGTGAGTGAGGAGAGTGGGGGAATGGGACAGTGATGGAGGAGATGGGGAAATGGTACAGTGAGTGAGGAAAAAAGGGTAATGGGACAGTGAGTGAGGAGATAGGGGGAGTGGGACAGTGAGTGAGGAGAGAGTGAGAATGGGACAGTGAGTGAGGAGAGAGGGGGAATGGGACAGTGAGTGAGGAGAGAGGGGGAATGGGACAGTGAGTGAGGAGAGAGGGAGCGAATGGGACAGTGAATGAGGAGAGAGTGAGAATGGGACCGTGTGTGAGGAGAGAGGGGGAATGGGACAGTGAGTGAGGAGAGAGAGAGGGAATGGGACAGTGAGTGAGGAGTGCTTGAGGGTACGGTACAATGACTGAGGAGAGAGAGGGAATGGGACAGGGAGAGAGGAGAGATGTAGAATGGGACAGTGAGTGAGGAGGGAGGGGGAATGGGATAGTGAATGAGGAGAGATGAGGAAATGGGACAGTGAGTGAGGAGAGAGGGGGAATGGGACAGTGAGTGAGGAGAGAGGGGGAATGGGACAGTGAGTGTGGTGAGAGGGGGAATGGGACAGTGAGTGTGGAGAGAGGGGGAATGGGACAGTGAGTGAGGAGAGAGGGGGAATGGGACAGTGAGTGTGGAGAGAGGGATGGAATGGGACAGTGAGTGTGGAGAGAGGGGGAATGGGACAGTGTGTGAGGAGAGAGGTGGAATGGGACAGTGACTGAGGAGAGAAGGGGAATGGGACAGTGAGTGAGGATAGAGGGGGAATGGGACAGTGAGTGAGGAGAGAGGGGGAATGGGACAGTGAGTTAGGATAGAGGGGGAATGGGACAGTGAGTGTGGAGAGAGGGGGAATGGGACAGTGTGTGTGGAGAGAGGGGGAATGGGACAGTGTGTGAGGAGAGAGGGGGAATGGGACAGTGAGTGAGGAGAGAGCAGGAATCGTACAGTGAGTGAGGATAGAGGGGGAATGGGACTGTGAGTGAGGAGAGAGGGATGGAATGGGACAGTGTGTGTGGAGAGAGGGGGAATGGGACAGTGAGTGAGGAGAGAGGGGGAATGGGACAGTGAGTGTGGTGAGAGGGGGAATGGGACAGTGAGTGTGGAGAGAGGGGGAATGGGACAGTGAGTGAGGAGAGAGGGGGAATGGGACAGTGAGTGTGGAGAGAGGGGGAATGGGACAGTGAGTGTGGAGAGAGGGGGAATGGGACAGTGTGTGAGGAGAGACGGGGAATGGGACAGTGAGTGAGGAGAGAGGTGGAATGGGACAGTGAGTGAGGATAGAGAGGGAATGGGACAGTGAGTGAGGAGAGAGGGGGAATGTGACAGTGAGTGAGGAGAGAGGGAGGGAATGGGAAAGTGAGTGAGGAGAGAGTGAGATTGGGTCAGTGAGTTAGGAGAGAGGGGGAATGGGACAGTGTGTGAGGAGAGAGTGGGAATGGGACAGTGAGTGAGGAGAGAGGGGGAATGGGACAGTGTGTGAGGAGAGAGAGGGAATGGGACAGTGAATGAGGAGAGAGGGCGAATGGGACAGTGAGTGAGGAGAGAGGGGGAATGGGATAGTGAGTGAGGAGAGAGGTGGAATGGGACAGTGAGGGCGGAGAGAGCGGGAATGGGATAGTGAGTGAGGAGAGAGGGAGGGAATGGGACCGTGAGTGAGGAGAGAGAGGGAATGGGACAGGGAGTGAGGAGAGAGTGGGAATGGGATAGTTTGTGAGCAGAGTGGGGGAATGGAAGATGTGAGTGAGGAGAGAGGGGAATGGGACTCTGAGTGTGGAGAGAGGGGGCATGGGACAGTGAATGAGGAGCCTGCGAGGGAATGTGGCAGTGAGTGAGGAGAGAGTGAGAATGGGACCGTGTGTGAGGAGAGAGGGGGATTGGGACAGTGAGTGAGGAGAGAGGGAGGGAATGGGACAGTGAGTGAGGAGTGCTTGAGGGTACGGTACAGTGAGTGAGCAGAGAGGGGGAATGGGACAGAAAATGAGGAGTGAGTGAGTGAATGGGACAGTGAGTGAGGAGAGATTGTGAATGGGACAGTGAGTAAGGAGTGAGTGGGAATTGGACAATGTGTGAGGAGAGAGGGGGAATGGCACAGTGAGTGAGGAGAGAGGGGGAATGGGACAGTGAGTGAGGAGATGGGGAAATGGTACAGTGAGTGAGGAAAAAAGGGTAATGGGACAGTGAGTGAGGAGATAGGGGGAGTGGGACAGTGAGTGAGGAGAGAGTGAGAATGGGACAGTGAGTGAGGAGAGAGGGGGAATGGGACAGTGAGTGAGGAGAGAGGGGGAATGGGACAGTGAGTGAGGAGAGAGGGAGCGAATGGGACAGTGAATGAGGAGAGAGTGAGAATGGGGCCGTGTGTGAGGAGAGAGGGGAAATGGGACAGTGAGTGAGGAGAAAGTGAGGGAATGGGACAGTGAGTGAGGAGTGCTTGAGGGTACGGTACAGTGAGTGAGGAGAGAGAGGGAATGGGACAGTGAGTGAGGAGGGTTTTGTAATGGGACAGTATGTGAGGAGAGATTGGGAATGGGCAGAGAATGAGGAGACAGTGGGAATGGGACAGTGTGTGAGGAGAGAGGGGGAATGGGACAGTGAGTGAGGATAGAGGGGGAATGGGACAGTGAGTGAGGAGACAGTGGGAATGGGACAGTGTGTGAGGAGAGAGGGGGAATGGGACAGTGAGTGAGGAGAGAGGGGGAATGGGACAGTGAGTGAGGAGAGAGGGGGAATGGGACAGTGAGTGAGTAGAGAGGGGGAATGCGACAGTGAGTGAGGAGGGAGGGGGAATGGGATAGTGAGTCAGGAGAGATGGGGAATGGGACCGTGTGTGAGGAGAGAGACGGAATGGGACAGTGAGTGAGGAGAGAGGGGGAATGGCACAGTGAGTGAGGAAAGAGGCGGAATGGGACAGTGAGTGAGGAGAGAGGGGGAATGGGACAGTGAGTGAGGAGAGAGTGAGGGAACGGGACAGTGAGTGAGGAGTGCTTGAGGGTACGGTACAGTGAGTGAGGTGAGAGAGGGAATGGGACAGTGAGTGAGGAGAGAGAGGGAATGGGACAGTGAGTGAGGAGAGAGGGGGAATGGGACCGTGTGTGAGGAGAGAGGCGGAATGGGACAGTGAGTGAGGAGAGAGCGGGAATGGGACAGTCAGTGAGGAGAGAGAGAAGGAATGGGACAGTCAGTGAGGAGAGAGAGGGACTGGGACAGTGAGTGAGGAGAAAGGTGCAATTGGACAGTGAGTGAGGAGAGAGGGGGAATGTGACAGTGAGTGAGGAGAGAGGGGGAATGGGACAGTGTGTGAGGAGAGAGAGGGAATGGGACAGTGAGTGAGGAGAGAGGGGGAATGGGACAGCGAGTGAGGAGAGAGGGGGAATGGGATAGTGAGTGAGGGGAGAGGGGGAATGGGACAGTGAGTGAGGAGAGAGGGGGAATGGGACAGTGAGTGAGGGGAGAGGGAGGGAATGGGACCGTGAGTGAGGAGAGCTTGAGGGAATGGGATAGTGAGTAAGGAGAGAGGGGGAATGGGACAGTGAGTGAGGAGAGAGGGGGAATGGGATAGTGAGTGAGGAGAGAGGGGGAATGGGACAGTGAGTGAGGAGAGGGGGGAATGGGATAGTGAGTGAGGGGAGAGGGGGAATGGGACAGTGAGTGAGGAGAGAGGGGGAATGGGATAGTGAGTGAGGAGAGAGGGAGGGAATGGGAACGTGAGTGAGGAGAGCTTGAGGGAATGGGATAGAGAGTGAGGAGAGGGGGGAATGAAAGATGTGAGTGAGGAGAGAGGGGAAATGGGACAGTGTGTGAGGAGAGAGGGGGAATGGGACAGTGAGTGAGGAGAGAGGGGGAATGGGACATTGAGTGAGGAGAGAGGGGGATTGGGACAGTGAGTGAGGAGAGATTGGGAATGGGACAGTGAGTGAGGAGAGATTGGGAATGGGACAATGAGTGAGGAGAGAGGGGGAATGGGACAGTGAGTGTGGAGAGAGGGGAAATGGGACAGTGAGTGAGGAGAGAGGCGGAATGGGACAGTGAGTGAGGAGAGAGAGAAAGGGACAGTGAGTGAGGAGAGAGGGGGAATTGGACATTGAGTGAGGAGAGAGGGGGAATGTGACAGTGAGTGAAGAGAGAGGGAGGTACTGGGTCAGTGAGTTAGGAGAGAGGGCGAATGGGACAGTGTGTGCGGAGAGAGAGGAAATGGGACAGTGAGTGAGAATAGAGGGGGAATGGGATAGTGAGTGAGGAGAGAGGGGGAATGGGGCAGTGAAGTCAGAGAGAGGGGGAATGGGATAGTGAGTGAGGAGAGAGGGATGGAATGGGACTGTGAGTGAGGGGAGAGGGGGAATGGGACAGTGAGTGAGGATGAGGGGGAATGGGATAGTGAGTGAGGAGAGAGGGAGGGAATGGGACAGTGAGTGTGGAGAGAGGGATGGAATGGGACAGTGTGTGTGGAGAGAGGGGGAATGGGACAGTGTGTGAGGAGAGAGGGGGAATGGGACAGTGTGTGAGGAGAGAGCAGGAATCGTACAGTGAGTGAGGATAGAGGGGGAATGGGACTGTGAGTGAGGAGAGAGGGATGGAATGGGACAGTGTGTGTGGAGAGAGGGGGAATGGGACAGTGAGTGAGGAGAGAGGGGGAATGGGACAGTGAGTGTGGTGAGAGGGGGAATGGGACAGTGAGTGTGGAGAGAGGGGGAATGGAACAGTGAGTGAGGATAGAGGGGGAATGGGACAGTGAGTGTGGAGAGAGGGGGAATGGGACAGTGTGTGAGGATAGAGAGGGAATGGGACAGTGAGTGTGGAGAGAGAGGGAATGTGACAGTGAGTGAGGAGAGAGGGAGGGAATGGGAAAGTGAGTGAGGAGAGAGTGAGATTGGGTCAGTGAGTTAGGAGAGAGGGGGAATGGGACAGTGTGTGAGGAGAGAGAGGGAATGGGACAGAGAATGAGGAGAGAGGGCGAATGGGACAGTGAGTGAGGAGAGAGGGGGAATGGGATAGTGAGTGAGGAGAGAGGTGGAATGGGACAGTGAGTGAGGATAGAGGGGGAATGGGATAGTGAGTGAGGAGAGAGGGAGGGAATGGGACCGTGAGTGAGGAGAGAGAGGGAATGGGACAGGGAGTGAGGAGAGAGTGGGAATGGGATAGTTTGTGAGCAGAGTGGGGGAATGGAAGATGTGAGTGAGGAGAGAGGGGAATGGGACTCTGAGTGAGGAGCGAGGGGGCATGGGACAGTGAGTGAGGAGAGAGCGGGAATCGTACAGTGAGTGAGGAGAGAGGGGGAATGGGACAGTGAGTTTGGAGAGAGGGAGTGAATGGGACAGTGAATGAGGAGCCTGCGAGGGAATGTGGCAGTGAGTGAGGAGAGAGTGAGAATGGGACCGTGTGTGAGGAGAGAGGGGGATTGGGACAGTGAGTGAGGAGAGAGGGAGGGAATGGGACAGTGAGTGAGGAGTGCTTGAGGGTACGGTACAGTGAGTGAGCAGAGAGGAGGAATGGGACAGAAAATGAGGAGTGAGTGAGTGAATGGGACAGTGAGTGAGGAGAGATTGTGAATGGGACAGTGAGTAAGGAGTGAGTGGGAATTGGACAATGTGTGAGGAGAGAGGGGGAATGGCACAGTGAATGAGGAGAGAGGGGGAATGGGACAGTGAGTGAGGAGAGAGGGGGAATGGGACAGTGAGTGAGGAGAGTGGGGGAATGGGACAGTGATGGAGGAGATGGGGAAATGGTACAGTGAGTGAGGAAAAAAGAGTAATGGGACAGTGAGTGAGGAGATAGGGGGAGTGGGACAGTGAGTGAGGAGAGAGTGAGAATGGGACAGTGAGTGAGGAGAGAGGGGGAATGGGACAGTGAGTGAGGAGAGAGGGGGAATGGGACAGTGAGTGAGGAGAGAGGGAGCGAATGGGACAGTGAATGAGGAGAGAGTGAGAATGGGACCGTGTGTGAGGAGAGAAGGGGAATGTGACAGTGAGTGAGGAAAGAATGAGAATGGGTCAGTTTGTGAGGAGAGAGAGGGAATGGAACAGTGAGTGAGGAGAAAGGGGGAATGGGGCAGTGAATGAGGAGATAGGGGGAATGGGATAGTGAGTGAGGAGAGAGGGGGAATGGGATAGTGAGTGAGGAGAGAAGGGGATTGTGATAGTGAGTGAGGAGAGAGGGGGAATGGGTCAGTGAGAGCGGAGAGAGGGGGAATGGGATAGTGAGTGTGGAGAGAGAGTGGGAATGGGACAGTGAGTGAGGAGAGCGTGAGGGAATGGTACAGTTAGTGAGATGAGTGGGGGAATGGGACAGGGAGAGAGGAGAGAGTGGGAATGGGATAGTGAGTGAGCAGAGAGGGGGAATGGAAAAGTGAGTGAGGAGAGTGAGGGAATTGGACAATGTGTGAGGAGAGAGGGGGAATGGGACAGTGAGTGAGGAGAGAGGGGGAATGGGACAGTGAATGAGGAGAGAGGGGGAATTGGACAATGTGTGAGGAGAGAGGGGGAATGGGACAGTGAGTGAGGAGAGAGGGGGAATTGGACAATGTGTGAGGAGAGAGGGGGAATGGGAAAGTGAGTGAGCAGAGAGTGAGAATGGGTCAGTGAGTTAGGAGTGAGGGGGAATGGTACAGTGAGTGAGGAGAGAGCGGGAATGGGACAGTGAGTGAGGAGAGAGGGAGGGAATGGGAAAGTGACTGAGGAGAGAGAGGGAATGGGACAGTGAGTGAGGAGAGAGAGGGAATGGGACTGTGAGTGAGGAGAGAGAGGGAATGGGACAGTGAGTGAGGAGAAAGGTGCAATTGGACAGTGAGTGAGGAGAGAGGGGGAATGTGACAGTGAGAGAGGAGAGAGGGAGGGAATGGGAAAGTGAGTGAGGAGAGAGTGAGAATGGGTCAGTGAGTTAGGAGTGAGGGGGAATG
Organism: Isurus oxyrinchus; assembly: GCA_026770705.1. Taxonomy (NCBI): domain Eukaryota; kingdom Metazoa; phylum Chordata; class Chondrichthyes; order Lamniformes; family Lamnidae; genus Isurus; species Isurus oxyrinchus. The sequence continues at coordinate 10,784,777 of JANJGN010000014.1, forward strand.
GTACAGTGAGTGAGGAGAGAGCGGGAATGGGACAGTGAGTGAGGAGAGAGGTGCAATTGGAGAGTGAGTGAGGAGAGAGTGAGAATGGGTCAGTGAGTGAGGAGAGAGGGGGAATGTGACAGTGAGTGAGGAGAGAGGGAGGGAATGGGAAAGTGAGTGAGGAGAGAGTGAGAATGGGTCAGTGAGTTAGGAGAGAGCGGGAATGGGACGGTGAGTGAGGAGAGAGAGGGAATGGGACAGTGAGTGAGGAGAGAGGGGGAATGGGATAGTGAGTGCGGGGAGAGGGGGAATGGGACAGTGAGTGAGGAGAGAGCGGGAATGGTACATTGAGTGAGGAGAAAGAGGGAATTGGACTGTGAGTGAGGAGAGCGTGAGGGAATGGGACAGTGAGTGAGGAGAGAGAGGGAATGGGACAGGGAGTGAGGAGAGAGTGGGAATGGGATAATGTGTGAGGAGACAGTGGGAACGGGACAGTGTGTGAGGAGAGAGAGGGAATGGGAGAGTGAGTGAGGAGAGAGGGGGAATGGGACAGTGAGTGAGGAGAGAGGGGGAATGGGATAGTGAGTGCAGGGAGAGGGGGAATGGGACAGTGAGTGAGGAGAGAGGGGGAATGGGACATTGAGTGAGGAGAAAGAGGGAATTGGACTGTGAGTGAGGAGAGCGTGAGGGAATGGGACAGTGAGTGAGGAGAGAGAGGGAATGGGACAGGGAGTGAGGAGAGAGTGGGAATGGGACAGTGAGTGAGGAGTGCTTGAGGGTACGGTACAGTGAGTGAGGAGAGAGAGGGAATGGGACAGTGAGAGAGGAGCGAGGGAGAATGGGACAGTGAGTGAGCAGAGAGGGGGAATGGGACAGTGAGTGATCAGAGAGGGAGAATGAGAGATGTGTGTGAGGAGAGAGTGAGCGAATGGGACAGTGAGTGATGTGAGAGGGTGAATGGGACAGTGAGTGAGGTGAGAGGGTGAATGGGACAGTGAGTGAGGAGAGAGGGTGAATGGGACAGTGAGTGAGGAGTGAGGGGGAATTGGACATTGTGTGACGAGAGAGGGACAGAATGGGACAGAGAATGAGGAGAGAGTGAGGGAATGGGGCAGTGAGTGAGGAGAGAGCGGGAATTGGAAACTGTGTGAGGAGAGAGGGGGAATGGGACAGTGAGTGAGGAGAGAGGGGGAATGGGATAGTGAATGAGGAGAGAGAGAAAGGGACAGTGAGTGAGGAGAGAGGGGGAATGTGACAGTGAGTGAGGAGAGAGGGGGAATGGGACAGTGAGTGAGGAGTGAGGGGGAATTGGACATTGTGTGACGAGAGAGGGACAGAATGGGACAGAGAATGAGGAGAGAGTGAGGGAATGGGGCAGTGAGTGAGGAGAGAGCGGGAATTGGAAACTGTGTGAGGAGAGAGGGGGAATGGGACAGTGAGTGAGGAGAGAGGGGGAATGGGACAGTGAGTGAGAAGAGAGGGGGAATGGGACATTGTGTGACGAGAGAGGGACGGAATGGGACAGAGAATGAGGAGTGAGTGAGGGAATGGGGCAGTGAGTGAGGAGAGAGCGGGAATGGGACAGTGAGTGAGGAGAGATTGGGAATGGGACAGTGAATGAGGAGAGAGGGGGAATGGGACGGTGAGTGAGGAGAGAGTGGGAATGGGATAATGTGTGAGGAGACAGTGGGAACGGGACAGTGTGTGAGGAGAGAGAGGGAATGGGAGAGTGAGTGAGGAGAGAGGGGGAATGGGACAGTGAGTGAGGAGAGAGGGGGAATGGGATAGTGAGTGCAGGGAGAGGGGGAATGTGACAGTGAGTGAGGAGAGAGGGGGAATGGGACATTGAGTGAGGAGAAAGAGGGAATTGGACTGTGAGTGAGGAGAGCGTGAGGGAATGGGACAGTGAGTGAGGAGAGAGAGGGAATGGGACAGGGAGTGAGGAGAGAGTGGGAATGGGATAGTGTGTGAGGAGACAGTGGGAACGGGACAGTGTATGAGGAGAGAGCGGGAATCGTACAGTGAGTGAGGAGAGAGGGGGAATGTGACATTGAGTGAGGAGTGAGGGAGCGAATGGGACAGTGAAATAGGAGACATAGAGGGAATGGGACAGTGATTGAGGAGAGGGGGAATGGGACAGTGAGTGAGGAGAGAGTGAGAATGGGACCGTGTGTGAGGAGAGAGGGGGAATGGGACAGTGAGTGAGGAGAGAGAGGGAATGGGACAGTGAGAGAGGAGAGAGGGAGAATGGGACAGTGAGTGAGCAGAGAGGGGGAATGGGACAGTGACTGATCAGAGAGGGAGAATGAGAGATGTGTGTGAGGAGAGAGTGAGCGAATGGGACAGTGAGTGAGGTGAGAGGGTGAATGGGACAGTGAGTGAGGTGAGAGGGTGAATGGGACAGTGAGTGAGGAGAGAGGGTGAATGGGACAGTGAGTGAGGAGTGAGGGGGAATTGGACATTGTGTGACGAGAGAGGGACAGAATGGGACAGAGAATGAGGAGAGAGTGAGGGAATGGGGCAGTGAGTGAGGAGAGAGCGGGAATTGGAAACTGTGTGAGGAGAGAGGGGGAATGGGACAGTGAGTGAGGAGAGAGGGGGAATGGGATAGTGAATGAGGAGAGAGAGAAAGGGACAGTGAGTGAGGAGAGAGGGGGAATGTGACAGTGAGTGAGGAGAGAGGGGGAATGGGACAGTGAGTGAGGAGTGAGGGGGAATTGGACATTGTGTGACGAGAGAGGGACAGAATGGGACAGAGAATGAGGAGTGAGTGAGGGAATGGGGCAGTGAGTGAGGAGAGAGCGGGAATTGGAAACTGTGTGAGGAGAGAGGGGGAATGGGACAGTGAGTGAGGAGAGAGGGGGAATGGGACAGTGAGTGAGAAGAGAGGGGGAATGGGACATTGTGTGACGAGAGAGGGACGGAATGGGACAGAGAATGAGGAGAGAGTGAGGGAATGGGGCAGTGAGTGAGGAGAGAGCGGGAATGGGACAGTGAGTGAGGAGAGATTGGGAATGGGACAGTGAATGAGGAGAGAGGGGGAATGGGATGGTGAGTGAGGATAGAGGGGGAATGGGACAGTGAGTGAGGAGAGAGGGGGAATGGGACAGTGAGTGAGGAGAGAGTGAGAATGGGTCAGTGAGTTTGGAGAGAGGGGGAATGTGACAGTGAGTGAGGAGGGTGAGGGAATGGGATAGTGAGTCAGGAAAGAGGGGGAATGAGACAGTGAGTGAGGAGAGAGGCGGAATGGGACAGTGAGTGAGGAGAGAGAGAAAGGGACAGTGAGTGAGGAGAGAGGGGGAATTGGACATTGAGTGAGGAGAGAGGGGGAATGTGACAGTGAGTGAAGAGAGAGGGAGGTACTGGGTCAGTGAGTTAGGAGAGAGGGCGAATGGGACAGTGTGTGCGGAGAGAGAGGAAATGGGACAGTGAGTGAGAATAGAGGGGGAATGGGATAGTGAGTGAGGAGAGAGGGGGAATGGGGCAGTGAAGTCAGAGAGAGGGGGAATGGGATAGTGAGTGAGGAGAGAGGGATGGAATGGGACTGTGAGTGAGGGGAGAGGGGGAATGGGACAGTGAGTGAGGATGAGGGGGAATGGGATAGTGAGTGAGGAGAGAGGGAGGGAATGGGACAGTGAGTGTGGAGAGAGGGATGGAATGGGACAGTGTGTGTGGAGAGAGGGGGAATGGGACAGTGTGTGAGGAGAGAGGGGGAATGGGACAGTGTGTGAGGAGAGAGCAGGAATCGTACAGTGAGTGAGGATAGAGGGGGAATGGGACTGTGAGTGAGGAGAGAGGGATGGAATGGGACAGTGTGTGTGGAGAGAGGGGGAATGGGACAGTGAGTGAGGAGAGAGGGGGAATGGGACAGTGAGTGTGGTGAGAGGGGGAATGGGACAGTGAGTGTGGAGAGAGGGGGAATGGAACAGTGAGTGAGGATAGAGGGGGAATGGGACAGTGAGTGTGGAGAGAGGGGGAATGGGACAGTGTGTGAGGATAGAGGGGGAATGGGACAGTGAGTGTGGAGAGAGGGGGAATGGGACAGTGTGTGTGGAGAGAGGGGGAATGGGACAGTGAGTGAGGAGAGAGAGGGAATGGGACAGTGAGTGTGGAGAGAGAGGGAATGTGACAGTGAGTGAGGAGAGAGGGAGGGAATGGGAAAGTGAGTGAGGAGAGAGTGAGATTGGGTCAGTGAGTTAGGAGAGAGGGGGAATGGGACAGTGTGTGAGGAGAGAGAGGGAATGGGACAGAGAATGAGGAGAGAGGGCGAATGGGACAGTGAGTGAGGAGAGAGGGGGAATGGGATAGTGAGTGAGGAGAGAGGTGGAATGGGACAGTGAGGGCGGAGAGAGCGGGAATGGGATAGTGAGTGAGGAGAGAGGGAGGGAATGGGACCGTGAGTGAGGAGAGAGAGGGAATGGGACAGGGAGTGAGGAGAGAGTGGGAATGGGATAGTTTGTGAGCAGAGTGGGGGAATGGAAGATGTGAGTGAGGAGAGAGGGGAATGGGACTCTGAGTGAGGAGCGAGGGGGCATGGGACAGTGAGTGAGGAGAGAGCGGGAATCGTACAGTGAGTGAGGAGAGAGGGGGAATGGGACAGTGAGTTTGGAGAGAGGGAGTGAATGGGACAGTGAATGAGGAGCCTGCGAGGGAATGTGGCAGTGAGTGAGGAGAGAGTGAGAATGGGACCGTGTGTGAGGAGAGAGGGGGATTGGGACAGTGAGTGAGGAGAGAGGGAGGGAATGGGACAGTGAGTGAGGAGTGCTTGAGGGTACGGTACAGTGAGTGAGCAGAGAGGAGGAATGGGACAGAAAATGAGGAGTGAGTGAGTGAATGGGACAGTGAGTGAGGAGAGATTGTGAATGGGACAGTGAGTAAGGAGTGAGTGGGAATTGGACAATGTGTGAGGAGAGAGGGGGAATGGCACAGTGAATGAGGAGAGAGGGGGAATGGGACAGTGAGTGAGGAGAGAGGGGGAATGGGACAGTGAGTGAGGAGAGTGGGGGAATGGGACAGTGATGGAGGAGATGGGGAAATGGTACAGTGAGTGAGGAAAAAAGAGTAATGGGACAGTGAGTGAGGAGATAGGGGGAGTGGGACAGTGAGTGAGGAGAGAGTGAGAATGGGACAGTGAGTGAGGAGAGAGGGGGAATGGGACAGTGAGTGAGGAGAGAGGGGGAATGGGACAGTGAGTGAGGAGAGAGGGAGCGAATGGGACAGTGAATGAGGAGAGAGTGAGAATGGGACCGTGTGTGAGGAGAGAAGGGGAATGTGACAGTGAGTGAGGAAAGAATGAGAATGGGTCAGTTTGTGAGGAGAGAGAGGGAATGGAACAGTGAGTGAGGAGAAAGGGGGAATGGGGCAGTGAATGAGGAGATAGGGGGAATGGGATAGTGAGTGAGGAGAGAGGGGGAATGGGATAGTGAGTGAGGAGAGAAGGGGATTGTGATAGTGAGTGAGGAGAGAGGGGGAATGGGTCAGTGAGAGCGGAGAGAGGGGGAATGGGATAGTGAGTGTGGAGAGAGAGTGGGAATGGGACAGTGAGTGAGGAGAGCGTGAGGGAATGGTACAGTTAGTGAGATGAGTGGGGGAATGGGACAGGGAGAGAGGAGAGAGTGGGAATGGGATAGTGAGTGAGCAGAGAGGGGGAATGGAAAAGTGAGTGAGGAGAGTGAGGGAATTGGACAATGTGTGAGGAGAGAGGGGGAATGGGACAGTGAGTGAGGAGAGAGGGGGAATGGGACAGTGAATGAGGAGAGAGGGGGAATTGGACAATGTGTGAGGAGAGAGGGGGAATGGGACAGTGAGTGAGGAGAGAGGGGGAATTGGACAATGTGTGAGGAGAGAGGGGGAATGGGAAAGTGAGTGAGCAGAGAGTGAGAATGGGTCAGTGAGTTAGGAGTGAGGGGGAATGGTACAGTGAGTGAGGAGAGAGCGGGAATGGGACAGTGAGTGAGGAGAGAGGGAGGGAATGGGAAAGTGACTGAGGAGAGAGAGGGAATGGGACAGTGAGTGAGGAGAGAGAGGGAATGGGACTGTGAGTGAGGAGAGAGAGGGAATGGGACAGTGAGTGAGGAGAAAGGTGCAATTGGACAGTGAGTGAGGAGAGAGGGGGAATGTGACAGTGAGAGAGGAGAGAGGGAGGGAATGGGAAAGTGAGTGAGGAGAGAGTGAGAATGGGTCAGTGAGTTAGGAGTGAGGGGGAATGGTACAGTGAGTGAGGAGAGAGCGGGAATGGGACAGTGAGTGAGGAGAGAGGTGCAATTGGAGAGTGAGTGAGGAGAGAGTGAGAATGGGTCAGTGAGTGAGGAGAGAGGGGGAATGTGACAGTGAGTGAGGAGAGAGGGAGGGAATGGGAAAGTGAGTGAGGAGAGAGTGAGAATGGGTCAGTGAGTTAGGAGAGAGCGGGAATGGGACGGTGAGTGAGGAGAGAGAGGGAATGGGACAGTGAGTGAGGAGAGAGGGGGAATGGGATAGTGAGTGCGGGGAGAGGGGGAATGGGACAGTGAGTGAGGAGAGAGCGGGAATGGTACATTGAGTGAGGAGAAAGAGGGAATTGGACTGTGAGTGAGGAGAGCGTGAGGGAATGGGACAGTGAGTGAGGAGAGAGAGGGAATGGGACAGGGAGTGAGGAGAGAGTGGGAATGGGATAATGTGTGAGGAGACAGTGGGAACGGGACAGTGTGTGAGGAGAGAGAGGGAATGGGAGAGTGAGTGAGGAGAGAGGGGGAATGGGACAGTGAGTGAGGAGAGAGGGGGAATGGGATAGTGAGTGCAGGGAGAGGGGGAATGGGACAGTGAGTGAGGAGAGAGGGGGAATGGGACATTGAGTGAGGAGAAAGAGGGAATTGGACTGTGAGTGAGGAGAGCGTGAGGGAATGGGACAGTGAGTGAGGAGAGAGAGGGAATGGGACAGGGAGTGAGGAGAGAGTGGGAATGGGACAGTGAGTGAGGAGTGCTTGAGGGTACGGTACAGTGAGTGAGGAGAGAGAGGGAATGGGACAGTGAGAGAGGAGCGAGGGAGAATGGGACAGTGAGTGAGCAGAGAGGGGGAATGGGACAGTGAGTGATCAGAGAGGGAGAATGAGAGATGTGTGTGAGGAGAGAGTGAGCGAATGGGACAGTGAGTGATGTGAGAGGGTGAATGGGACAGTGAGTGAGGTGAGAGGGTGAATGGGACAGTGAGTGAGGAGAGAGGGTGAATGGGACAGTGAGTGAGGAGTGAGGGGGAATTGGACATTGTGTGACGAGAGAGGGACAGAATGGGACAGAGAATGAGGAGAGAGTGAGGGAATGGGGCAGTGAGTGAGGAGAGAGCGGGAATTGGAAACTGTGTGAGGAGAGAGGGGGAATGGGACAGTGAGTGAGGAGAGAGGGGGAATGGGATAGTGAATGAGGAGAGAGAGAAAGGGACAGTGAGTGAGGAGAGAGGGGGAATGTGACAGTGAGTGAGGAGAGAGGGGGAATGGGACAGTGAGTGAGGAGTGAGGGGGAATTGGACATTGTGTGACGAGAGAGGGACAGAATGGGACAGAGAATGAGGAGAGAGTGAGGGAATGGGGCAGTGAGTGAGGAGAGAGCGGGAATTGGAAACTGTGTGAGGAGAGAGGGGGAATGGGACAGTGAGTGAGGAGAGAGGGGGAATGGGACAGTGAGTGAGAAGAGAGGGGGAATGGGACATTGTGTGACGAGAGAGGGACGGAATGGGACAGAGAATGAGGAGTGAGTGAGGGAATGGGGCAGTGAGTGAGGAGAGAGCGGGAATGGGACAGTGAGTGAGGAGAGATTGGGAATGGGACAGTGAATGAGGAGAGAGGGGGAATGGGACGGTGAGTGAGGAGAGAGTGGGAATGGGATAATGTGTGAGGAGACAGTGGGAACGGGACAGTGTGTGAGGAGAGAGAGGGAATGGGAGAGTGAGTGAGGAGAGAGGGGGAATGGGACAGTGAGTGAGGAGAGAGGGGGAATGGGATAGTGAGTGCAGGGAGAGGGGGAATGTGACAGTGAGTGAGGAGAGAGGGGGAATGGGACATTGAGTGAGGAGAAAGAGGGAATTGGACTGTGAGTGAGGAGAGCGTGAGGGAATGGGACAGTGAGTGAGGAGAGAGAGGGAATGGGACAGGGAGTGAGGAGAGAGTGGGAATGGGATAGTGTGTGAGGAGACAGTGGGAACGGGACAGTGTATGAGGAGAGAGCGGGAATCGTACAGTGAGTGAGGAGAGAGGGGGAATGTGACATTGAGTGAGGAGTGAGGGAGCGAATGGGACAGTGAAATAGGAGACATAGAGGGAATGGGACAGTGATTGAGGAGAGGGGGAATGGGACAGTGAGTGAGGAGAGAGTGAGAATGGGACCGTGTGTGAGGAGAGAGGGGGAATGGGACAGTGAGTGAGGAGAGAGAGGGAATGGGACAGTGAGAGAGGAGAGAGGGAGAATGGGACAGTGAGTGAGCAGAGAGGGGGAATGGGACAGTGACTGATCAGAGAGGGAGAATGAGAGATGTGTGTGAGGAGAGAGTGAGCGAATGGGACAGTGAGTGAGGTGAGAGGGTGAATGGGACAGTGAGTGAGGTGAGAGGGTGAATGGGACAGTGAGTGAGGAGAGAGGGTGAATGGGACAGTGAGTGAGGAGTGAGGGGGAATTGGACATTGTGTGACGAGAGAGGGACAGAATGGGACAGAGAATGAGGAGAGAGTGAGGGAATGGGGCAGTGAGTGAGGAGAGAGCGGGAATTGGAAACTGTGTGAGGAGAGAGGGGGAATGGGACAGTGAGTGAGGAGAGAGGGGGAATGGGATAGTGAATGAGGAGAGAGAGAAAGGGACAGTGAGTGAGGAGAGAGGGGGAATGTGACAGTGAGTGAGGAGAGAGGGGGAATGGGACAGTGAGTGAGGAGTGAGGGGGAATTGGACATTGTGTGACGAGAGAGGGACAGAATGGGACAGAGAATGAGGAGTGAGTGAGGGAATGGGGCAGTGAGTGAGGAGAGAGCGGGAATTGGAAACTGTGTGAGGAGAGAGGGGGAATGGGACAGTGAGTGAGGAGAGAGGGGGAATGGGACAGTGAGTGAGAAGAGAGGGGGAATGGGACATTGTGTGACGAGAGAGGGACGGAATGGGACAGAGAATGAGGAGAGAGTGAGGGAATGGGGCAGTGAGTGAGGAGAGAGCGGGAATGGGACAGTGAGTGAGGAGAGATTGGGAATGGGACAGTGAATGAGGAGAGAGGGGGAATGGGATGGTGAGTGAGGATAGAGGGGGAATGGGACAGTGAGTGAGGAGAGAGGGGGAATGGGACAGTGAGTGAGGAGAGAGTGAGAATGGGTCAGTGAGTTTGGAGAGAGGGGGAATGTGACAGTGAGTGAGGAGGGTGAGGGAATGGGATAGTGAGTCAGGAAAGAGGGGGAATGAGACAGTGAGTGAGGAGAGAGCGGGAATGGGATAGTGAGTGAGGAGAGAGAGGGAATGGGACTGTGAATGAGGAGAGAAAGGGAATGGGACAGTGAGTGAGGAGAGAGAGGGAATGGGACTGTGAGTGAGGAGAGAGAGGGAATGGGACAGTGAGTGAGGAGAAAGGTGCAATTGGACAGTGAGTGAGGAGAGAGGGGGAATGTGACAGTGAGTGAGGAGAGAGGGAGGGAATGGGAAAGTGAGTGAGGAGAGAGTGAGAATGGGTCAGTGAGTTAGGAGTGAGGGGGAATGGTACAGTGAGTGAGGAGAGAGCGGGAATGGGACAGTGAGTGAGGAGAGAGGTGCAATTGGAGAGTGAGTGAGGAGAGAGGGGGAATGTGACAGTGAGTGAGGAGAGAGGGAGGGAATGGGAAAGTGAGTGAGGAGAGAGTGAAAATGGGTCAGTGAGTTAGGAGAGAGGGGGAATGGGCCAGTGAGTGAGGAGAAAGGTGCAATTGGAGAGTGAGTGAGGAGAGAGGGGGAATGTGACAGTGAGTGAGGAGAGAGGGAGGGAATGGGAAAGTGAGTGAGGAGAGAGTGAGAATGGGTCAGAGAGTGAGGAGAGAGGGGGAATGTGACAGTGAGTGAGGAGAGAGGGAGGGAATGGGAAAGTGAGTGAGGAGAGAGTGAGAATGGGTCAGTGAGTTAGGAGAGAGCGGGAATGGGACGGTGAGTGAGGAGAGAGAGGGAATGGGACAGTGAGTGAGGAGAGAGGTGGAATGGGATAGTGAGTGCGGGGAGAGGGGGAATGGGACAGTGAGTGAGGAGAGAGGGGGAATGGTGCATTGAGTGAGGAGAAAGAGGGAATTGGACTGTGAGTGAGGATAGCGTGAGGGAATGGGACAGTGAGTGAGGAGAGAGAGAGAATGGGACAGGGAGTGAGGAGAGAGTGGGAATGGGATAATGTGTGAGGAGACAGTGGGAACGGGACAGTGTGTGAGGAGAGAGAGGGAATGGGAGAGTGAGTGAGGAGAGAGGGGGAATGGGACAGTGAGTGAGGAGAGAGGGGGAATGGGATAGTGAGTGCGGGGAGAGGGGGAATGGGACAGTGAGTGAGGAGAGAGGGGGAATGGGACATTGAGTGAGGAGAAAGAGCGAATTGGACTGTGAGTGAGGAGAGCTTGAGGGAATGGGACAGTGAGTGAGGAGAGAGAGGGATTGGGACAGTGAGTGAGGAGAGAGGGGAAATGGGACAGTGAGTGAGGAGACAGTGGGAATGGGACAGTGTGTGAGGAGAGAGGGGGAATGGGACAGTGAGTGAGGATAGAGGGGGAATGGGACAGTGAGTGAGGAGACAGTGGGAATGGGACAGTGTGTGAGGAGAGAGGGGGAATGGGACAGTGAGTGAGGAGAGAGGGGGAATGTGACAGTGAGTGAGGAGAGAGGGGGAATGGGACAGTGAGTGAGTAGAGAGGGGGAATGGGACAGTGAGTGAGGAGAGAGGGGGAATGGGACAGTGAGTGAGGAGAGAGGGGGAATGGGACAGTGAGTGAGGAGAGAGGGGGAATGGGACAGTGAGTGAGGAGAGAGGGGGAATGTGACAGTGAGTGAGGAGAGAGGGAGGGAATGGGACAGTGAGTGAGGAGAGAGAGGGAATGTGACAGTGAGTGAGGAGTGAGGTTGTGTGAGGAGAGAGGGACGGAATGGGACAGAGAATGACGAGAGAGTGAGGGAATGGGACAGTGAGTGATTAGAGAGGCAGAATGGGACAGTGTGTGAGGAGAGAGGGGGAATGGAACAGTGAGTGAGGATAGAGGGGGAATGGGACAGTGAGTGTGGAGAGAGGGGGAATGGGACAGTGTGTGAGGATAGAGGGGGAATGGGACAGTGAGTGTGGAGAGAGGGGGAATGGGACAGTGTGTGTGGAGAGAGGGGGAATGGGACAGTGAGTGAGGAGAGAGAGGGAATGGGACAGTGAGTGAGGAGAGAGAGGGAATGTGACAGTGAGTGAGGAGAGAGGGAGGGAATGGGAAAGTGAGTGAGGAGAGAGTGAGATTGGGTCAGTGAGTTAGGAGAGAGGGGGAATGGGACAGTGTGTGAGGAGAGAGGGAGGGAATGGGACAGTGAGTGAGGAGAGAGAGGGAATGGGACAGTGAGTGAGGAGAGAGAGGGAATGTGACAGTGAGTGAGGAGAGAGGGAGGGAATGGGACAGTGAGTGAGGAGAGAGAGGGAATGGGACAGTGAGTGAGGAGAGAGAGGGAATGTGACAGTGAGTGAGGAGAGAGGGAGGGAATGGGAAAGTGAGTGAGGAGAGAGTGAGAATGGGTCAGTGAGTTAGGAGAGAGGGGGAATGGCACAGTGTGTGAGGAGAGAGAGGGAATGGGACAGAGAATGAGGAGAGAGGGCGAATGGGACAGTGAGTGAGGAGAGAGGGGGAATGGGATAGTGAGTGAGGAGAGAGGTGGAATGGGACAGTGAGGGCGGAGAGAGCGGGAATGGGATAGTGAGTGAGGAGAGAGGGAGGGAATGGGACCGTGAGTGAGGAGAGAGAGGGAATGGGACAGGGAGTGAGGAGAGAGTGGGAATGGGATAGTTTGTGAGCAGAGTGGGGGAATGGAAGATGTGAGTGAGGAGAGAGGGGAATGGGACTCTGAGTGAGGAGCGAGGGGGCATGGGACAGTGAGTGAGGAGAGAGCGGGAATCGTACAGAGAGTGAGGAGAGAGGGGGAATGGGACAGTGAGTTTGGAGAGAGGGAGTGAATGGGACAGTGAATGAGGAGCCTGCGAGGGAATGTGGCAGTGAGTGAGGAGAGAGTGAGAATGGGACCGTGTGTGAGGAGAGAGGGGGATTGGGACAGTGAGTGAGGAGAGAGGGAGGGAATGGGACAGTGAGTGAGGAGTGCTTGAGGGTACGGTACAGTGAGTGAGCAGAGAGGAGGAATTGGACAGAAAATGAGGAGTGAGTGAGTGAATGGGACAGTGAGTGAGGAGAGATTGTGAATGGGACAGTGAGTAAGGAGTGAGTGGGAATTGGACAATGTGTGAGGAGAGAGGGGGAATGGCACAGTGAGTGAGGAGAGAGGGGGAATGGGACAGTGAGTGAGGAGAGAGGGGGAATGGGACAGTGAGTGAGGAGAGAAGGGGATTGTGATAGTGAGTGAGGAGAGAGGGGGAATGGGTCAGTGAGAGCGGAGAGAGGGGGAATGGGATAGTGAGTGTGGAGAGAGAGTGGGAATGGGACAGTGAGTGAGGAGAGCGTGAGGGAATGGTACAGTTAGTGAGATGAGTGGGGGAATGGGACAGGGAGAGTGGAGAGAGTGGGAATGGGATAGTGAGTGAGCAGAGAGGGGGAATGGAAAAGTGAGTGAGGAGAGTGAGGGAATTGGACAATGTGTGAGGAGAGAGGGGGAATGGGACAGTGAGTGAGGAGAGAGGGGGAATGGGACAGTGAGTGAGGAGAGAGGGGGAATTGGACAATGTGTGAGGAGAGAGGGGGAATGGGACAGTGAGTGAGGAGAGAGGGGGAATTGGACAATGTGTGAGGAGAGAGGGGGAATGGGAAAGTGAGTGAGGAGAGAGTGAGAATGGGTCAGTGAGTTAGGAGTGAGGGGGAATGGTACAGTGAGTGAGGAGAGAGAGGGAATGGGACAGTGAGTGAGGAGAGAGGGAGGGAATGGGAAAGTGACTGAGGAGAGAGAGGGAATGGGACAGTGAGTGAGGAGAGAGAGGGAATGGGACTGTGAGTGAGGAGAGAGAGGGAATGGGACAGTGAGTGAGGAGAAAGGTGCAATTGGACAGTGAGTGAGGAGAGAGAGGGAATGGGACAGTGAGTGAGGAGAGAGAGGGAATGGGACTGTGAGTGAGGAGAGAGAGGGAATGGGACAGTGAGTGAGGAGAAAGGTGCAATTGGACAGTGAGTGAGGAGAGAGGGGGAATGTGACAGTGAGAGAGGAGAGAGGGAGGGAATGGGAAAGTGAGTGAGGAGAGAGTGAGAATGGGTCAGTGAGTTAGGAGTGAGGGGGAATGGTACAGTGAGTGAGGAGAGAGCGGGAATGGGACAGTGAGTGAGGAGAGAGGTGCAATTGGAGAGTGAGTGAGGAGAGAGTGAGAATGGGTCAGTGAGTGAGGAGAGAGGGGGAATGTGACAGTGAGTGAGGAGAGAGGGAGGGAATGGGAAAGTGAGTGAGGAGAGAGTGAGAATGGGTCAGTGAGTTAGGAGAGAGCGGGAATGGGACGGTGAGTGAGGAGAGAGAGGGAATGGGACAGTGAGTGAGGAGAGAGGGGGAATGGGATAGTGAGTGCGGGGAGAGGGGGAATGGGACAGTGAGTGAGGAGAGAGCGGGAATGGTACATTGAGTGAGGAGAAAGAGGGAATTGGACTGTGAGTGAGGAGAGCGTGAGGGAATGGGACAGTGTTTGAGGAGAGAGAGGGAATGGGACAGGGAGTGAGGAGAGAGTGGGAATGGGATAATGTGTGAGGAGACAGTGGGAACGGGACAGTGTGTGAGGAGAGAGAGGGAATGGGAGAGTGAGTGAGGAGAGAGGGGGAATGGGACAGTGAGTGAGGAGAGAGGGGGAATGGGATAGTGAGTGCAGGGAGAGGGGGAATGGGACAGTGAGTGAGGAGAGAGGGGGAATGGGACATTGAGTGAGGAGAAAGAGGGAATTGGACTGTGAGTGAGGAGAGCGTGAGGGAATGGGACAGTGAGTGAGGAGAGAGAGGGAATGGGACAGGGAGTGAGGAGAGAGTGGGAATGGGATAGTGTGTGAGGAGACAGTGGGAACGGGACAGTGTATGAGGAGAGAGCGGGAATCGTACAGTGAGTGAGGAGAGAGGGGGAATGTGACAGTGAGTGAGGAGTGAGGGAGCGAATGGGACAGTGAAATAGGAGACATAGAGGGAATGGGACAGTGATTGAGGAGAGGGGGAATGGGACAGTGAGTGAGGAGAGAGTGAGAATGGGACCATGTGTGAGGAGAGAGGGGGAATGGGACAGTGAGTGAGGAGAGAGGGAGGGAATGGGACAGTGAGTGAGGAGTGCTTGAGGGTACGGTACAGTGAGTGAGGAGAGAGAGGGAATGGGACAGTGAGAGAGGAGAGAGGGAGAATGGGACAGTGAGTGAGCAGAGAGGGGGAATGGGACAGTGAGTGATCAGAGAGGGAGAATGAGAGATGTGTGTGAGGAGAGAGTGAGCGAATGGGACAGTGAGTGAGGTGAGAGGGTGAATGGGACAGTGAGTGAGGTGAGAGGGTGAATGGGACAGTGAGTGAGGAGAGAGGGTGAATGGGACAGTGAGTGAGGAGTGAGGGGGAATTGATCATTGTGTGACGAGAGAGGGACAGAATGGGACAGAGAATGAGGAGAGAGTGAGGGAATGGGGCAGTGAGTGAGGAGAGAGCGGGAATTGGAAACTGTGTGAGGAGAGAGGGGGAATGGGACAGTGAGTGAGGAGAGAGGGGGAATGGGATAGTGAATGAGGAGAGAGAGAAAGGGACAGTGAGTGAGGAGAGAGGGGGAATGTGACAGTGAGTGAGGAGAGAGGGGGAATGGGACAGTGAGTGAGGAGTAAGGGGGAATTGGACATTGTGTGACGAGAGAGGGACAGAATGGGACAGAGAATGAGGAGAGAGTGAGGGAATGGGGCAGTGAGTGAGGAGAGAGCGGGAATTGGAAACTGTGTGAGGAGAGAGGGGGAATGGGACAGTGAGTGAGGAGAGAGGGGGAATGGGACAGTGAGTGAGAAGAGGGGGGGAATGGGACATTGTGTGACGAGAGAGGGACGGAATGGGACAGAGAATGAGGAGAGAGTGAGGGAATGGGGCAGTGAGTGAGGAGAGAGCGGGAATGGGACAGTGAGTGAGGAGAGATTGGGAATGGGACAGTGAATGAGGAGAGAGGGGGAATGGGACGGTGAGTGAGGAGAGAGTGGGAATGGGATAATGTGTGAGGAGACAGTGGGAACGGGACAGTGTGTGAGGAGAGAGAGGGAATGGGAGAGTGAGTGAGGAGAGAGGGGGAATGGGACAGTGAGTGAGGAGAGAGGGGGAATGGGATAGTGAGTGCAGGGAGAGGGGGAATGTGACAGTGAGTGAGGAGAGAGGGGGAATGGGACATTGAGTGAGGAGAAAGAGGGAATTGGACTGTGAGTGAGGAGACCGTGAGGGAATGGGACAGTGAGTGAGGAGAGAGAGGGAATGGGACAGGGAGTGAGGAGAGAGTGGGAATGGGATAGTGTGTGAGGAGACAGTGGGAACGGGACAGTGTATGAGGAGAGAGCGGGAATCGTACAGTGAGTGAGGAGAGAGGGGGAATGTGACAGTGAGTGAGGAGTGAGGGAGCGAATGGGACAGTGAAATAGGAGACATAGAGGGAATGGGACAGTGATTGAGGAGAGGGGGAATGGGACAGTGAGTGAGGAGAGAGTGAGAATGGGACCGTGTGTGAGGAGAGAGGGGGAATGGGACAGTGAGTGAGGAGAGAGGGAGGGAATGGGACAGTGAGTGAGGAGTGCTTGAGGGTAGGGTACAGTGAGTGAGGAGAGAGAGGGAATGGGACAGTGAGAGAGGAGAGAGGGAGAATGGGACAGTGAGTGAGCAGAGAGGGGGAATGGGACAGTGAGTGATCAGAGAGGGAGAATGAGAGATGTGTGTGAGGAGAGAGTGAGCGAATGGGACAGTGAGTGAGGTGAGAGGGTGAATGGGACAGTGAGTGAGGTGAGAGGGTGAATGGGACAGTGAGTGAGGAGAGAGGGTGAATGGGACAGTGAGTGAGGAGTGAGGGGGAATTGGACATTGTGTGACGAGAGAGGGACAGAATGGGACAGAGAATGAGGAGAGAGTGAGGGAATGGGGCAGTGAGTGAGGAGAGAGCGGGAATTGGAAACTGTGTGAGGAGAGAGGGGGAATGGGACAGTGAGTGAGGAGAGAGGGGGAATGGGATAGTGAATGAGGAGAGAGAGAAAGGGACAGTGAGTGAGGAGAGAGGGGGAATGTGACAGTGAGTGAGGAGAGAGGGGGAATGGGACAGTGAGTGAGGAGTGAGGGGGAATTGGACATTGTGTGACGAGAGAGGGACAGAATGGGACAGAGAATGAGGAGAGAGTGAGGGAATGGGGCAGTGAGTGAGGAGAGAGCGGGAATTGGAAACTGTGTGAGGAGAGAGGGGGAATGGGACAGTGAGTGAGGAGAGAGGGGGAATGGGACAGTGAGTGAGAAGAGAGGGGGAATGGGACATTGTGTGACGAGAGAGGGACGGAATGGGACAGAGAATGAGGAGAGAGTGAGGGAATGGGGCAGTGAGTGAGGAGAGAGCGGGAATGGGACAGTGAGTGAGGAGAGATTGGGAATGGGACAGTGAATGAGGAGAGAGGGGGAATGGGACGGTGAGTGAGGATAGAGGGGGAATGGGACAGTGAGTGAGGAGAGAGGGGGAATGGGACAGTGAGTGAGGAGAGAGTGAGAATGGGTCAGTGAGTTTGGAGAGAGGGGGAATGTGACAGTGAGTGAGGAGGGTGAGGGAATGGGATAGTGAGTGCAGGAAAGAGGGGGAATGAGACAGTGAGTGAGGAGAGTGCGGGAATGGGACAGTGAGTGAGGAGAGAGAGGGAATGGGACTGTGAATGAGGAGAGAGAGGGAATGGGACAGTGAGTGAGGAGAGAGAGGGAATGGGACTGTGAGTGAGGAGAGAGAGGGAATGGGACAGTGAGTGAGGAGAAAGGTGCAATTGGACAGTGAGTGAGGAGAGAGGGGGAATGTGACAGTGAGTGAGGAGAGAGGGAGGGAATGGGAAAGTGAGTGAGGAGAGAGTGAGAATGGGTCAGTGAGTTAGGAGTGAGGGGGAATGGTACAGTGAGTGAGGAGAGAGCGGGAATGGGACAGTGAGTGAGGAGAGAGGTGCAATTGGAGAGTGAGTGAGGAGAGAGGGGGAATGTGACAGTGAGTGAGGAGAGAGGGAGGGAATGGGAAAGTGAGTGAGGAGAGAGTGAAAATGGGTCAGTGAGTTAGGAGAGAGGGGGAATGGGCCAGTGAGTGAGGAGAAAGGTGCAATTGGAGAGTGAGTGAGGAGAGAGGGGGAATGTGACAGTGAGTGAGGAGAGAGGGAGGGAATGGGAAAGTGAGTGAGGAGAGAGTGAGAATGGGTCAGAGAGTGAGGAGAGAGGGGGAATGTGACAGTGAGTGAGGAGAGAGGAAGGGAATGGGAAAGTGAGTGAGGAGAGAGTGAGAATGGTTCAGTGAGTTAGGAGAGAGCGGGAATGGGACGGTGAGTGAGGAGAGAGAGGGAATGGGACAGTGAGTGAGGAGAGAGGTGGAATGGGATAGTGAGTGCGGGGAGAGGGGGAATGGGACAGTGAGTGAGGAGAGAGGGGGAATGGTACATTGAGTGAGGAGAAAGAGGGAATTGGACTGTGAGTGAGGATAGCGTGAGGGAATGGGACAGTGAGTGAGGAGAGAGAGGGAATGGGACAGGGAGTGAGGAGAGAGTGGGAATGGGATAATGTGTGAGGAGACAGTGGGAACGGGACAGTGTGTGAGGAGAGAGAGGGAATGGGAGAGTGAGTGAGGAGAGAGGGGGAATGGGACAGTGAGTGAGGAGAGAGGGGGAATGGGATAGTGAGTGCGGGGAGAGGGGGAATGGGACAGTGAGTGAGGAGAGAGGGGGAATGGGACATTGAGTGAGGAGAAAGAGGGAATTGGACTATGAGTGAGGAGAGCGTGAGGGAATGGGACATTGAGTGAGGAGAGAGAGGGAATGGGACAGGGAGTGAGGAGAGAGTGGGAATGGGACAGTGAGTGAGGAGAGAGCGGGAATCGTACAGTGAGTGAGGAGAGAGGGGGAATGTGACAGTGAGTGAGGAGTGAGGGAGCGAATGGGACAGTGAAATAGGAGACATAGAGGGAATGGGACAGTGATTGAGGAGAGAGGGGGAATGGGACAGTGAGTGAGGAGAGAGTGAGAATGGGACCGTGTGTGAGGAGAGAGGGGGATTGGGACAGTGAGTGAAGAGAGAGGGAGGGAATGGGACA
Source organism: Isurus oxyrinchus (assembly GCA_026770705.1). Classification (NCBI taxonomy): domain Eukaryota; kingdom Metazoa; phylum Chordata; class Chondrichthyes; order Lamniformes; family Lamnidae; genus Isurus; species Isurus oxyrinchus. The sequence goes on from JANJGN010000014.1 coordinate 10,803,170, forward strand.
GTGACTGAGGAGTGCTTGAGGGTATGGTACAGTGAGTGAGGAGAGAGAGGGAATGGGACAGTGAGAGAGGAGAGAGGGAGAATGGGACAGTGAGTGAGCAGAGAGGGGGAATGGGACAGTGAGTGATCAGAGAGGGAGAATGAGAGATGTGTGTGAGGAGAGAGAGGGAATGGGACAGTGTGTGAGGAGAGAGTGAGCGAATGGGACAGTGAGTGAGGAGAGAGGGTGAATGGGACAGTGAGTGAGGAGAGAGGGTGAATGGGACAGTGAGTGAGGAGAGAGGGGGAATGGGACAGTGAGTGAGGAGAGAGGGGGAATGGGATAGTGAGTGCAGGGAGAGGGGGAATGGGACAGTGAGTGAGGAGAGAGGGGGAATGGGACATTGAGTGAGGAGAAAGAGGGAATTGGACTGTGAGTGAGGAGACCGTGAGGGAATGGGACAGTGAGTGAGGAGAGAGAGGGAATGGGACAGGGAGTGAGGAGAGAGTGGGAATGGGATAGTGTGTGAGGAGACAGTGGGAACGGTACAGTGTGTGAGGAGAGAGCGGGAATCGTACAGTGAGTGAGGAGAGAGGGTGAATGGGACAGTGAGTGAGGAGTGAGGGGGAATTGGACATTGTGTGACGAGAGAGGGACAGAATGGGACAGAGAATGAGGAGAGAGTGAGGGAATGGGGCAGTGAGTGAGGAGGGAGCGGGAATTGGAAACTGTGTGAGGAGAGAGGGGGAATGGGACAGTGAGTGAGGAGAGAGGGGGAATGGGATAGTGAGTGAGGAGAGAGAGAAAGGGACAGTGAGTGAGGAGAGAGGGGGAATGTGACAGTGAGTGAGGAGAGAGGGGGAATGGGACAGTGAGTGAGGAGTGAGGGGGAATTGGACATTGTGTGACGAGAGAGGGACAGAATGGGACAGAGAATGAGGAGAGAGTGAGGGAATGGGGCAGTGAGTGAGGAGAGAGCGGGAATTGGAAACTGTGTGAGGAGAGAGGGGGAATGGGACAGTGAGTGAGGAGAGAGGGGGAATGGGACAGTGAGTGAGAAGAGAGGGGGAATGGGACATTGTGTGACGAGAGAGGGACGGAATGGGACAGAGAATGAGGAGAGAATGAGGGAATGGGGCAGTGAGTGAGGAGAGAGCGGGAATGGGACAGTGAGTGAGGAGAGATTGGGAATGGGACAGTGAATGAGGAGAGAGGGGGAATGGGACGGTGAGTGAGGATAGAGGGGGAATGGGACAGTGAGTGAGGAGAGAGGGGGAATGGGACAGTGAGTGAGGAGAGAGTGAGAATGGGTCAGTGAGTTTGGAGAGAGGGGGAATGTGACAGTGAGTGAGGAGAGTGAGGGAATGGGATAGTGAGTCAGGAAAGAGGGGGAATGAGACAGTGAGTGAGGAGAGAGCGGGAATGGGACAGTGAGTGAGGAGAGAGAGGGAATGGGACTGTGAATGAGGAGAGAGAGGGAATGGGACAGTGAGTGAGGAGAGAGAGGGAATGGGACAGTGAGTGAGGAGAAAGGTGCAATTGGACAGTGAGTGAGGAGAGAGGGGGAATGTGACAGTGAGTGAGGAGAGAGGGAGGGAATGGGAAAGTGCGTGAGGAGAGAGTGAGAATGGGTCAGTGAGTTAGGAGTGAGGGGGAATGGTACAGTGAGTGAGGAGAGAGCGGGAATGGGACAGTGAGTGAGGAGAGAGGTGCAATTGGAGAGTGAGTGAGGAGAGAGGGGGAATGTGACAGTGAGTGAGGAGAGAGGGAGGGAATGGGAAAGTGAGTGAGGAGAGAGTGAAAATGGGTCAGTGAGTTAGGAGAGAGGGGGAATGGGACAGTGAGTGAGGAGAAAGGTGCAATTGGAGAGTGAGTGAGGAGAGAGGGGGAATGTGACAGTGAGTGAGGAGAGAGGGAGGGAATGGGAAAGTGAGTGAGGAGAGAGTGAGAATGGGTCAGAGAGTGAGGAGAGAGGGGGAATGTGACAGTGAGTGAGGAGAGAGGGAGGGAATGGGAAAGTGAGTGAGGAGAGAGTGAGAATGGGTCAGTGAGTTAGGAGAGAGCGGGAATGGGACGGTGAGTGAGGAGAGAGAGGGAATGGGACAGTGAGTGAGGAGAGAGGTGGAATGGGATAGTGAGTGCGGGGAGAGGGGGAATGGGACAGTGAGTGAGGAGAGAGGGGGAATGGTACATTGAGTGAGGAGAAAGAGGGAATTGGACTGTGAGTGAGGAGAGCGTGAGGGAATGGGACAGTGAGTGAGGAGAGAGAGGGAATTGGACAGGGAGTGAGGAGAGAGTGGGAATGGGATAATGTGTGAGGAGACAGTGGGAACAGGACAGTGTGTGAGGAGAGAGAGGGAACGGGAGAGTGAGTGAGGAGAGAGGGGGAATGGGACAGTGAGTGAGGAGAGAGGGGGAATGGGATAGTGAGTGCGGGGAGAGGGGGAATGGGACAGTGAGTGAGGAGAGAGGGGGAATGGGACATTGAGTGAGGAAAAAGAGGGAATTGGACTGTGAGTGAGGAGAGCGTGAGGGAATGGGACAGTGAGTGAGGAGAGAGAGGGAATGGGACAGGGAGTGAGGAGAGAGTGGGAATGGGACAGTGAGTGAGGAGAGAGCGGGAATCGTACAGTGAGTGAGGAGAGAGGGGGAATGTGACAGTGAGTGAGGAGTGAGGGAGCGAATGGGACAGTGAAATAGGAGACATAGAGGGAATGGGACAGTGATTGAGGAGAGAGGGGGAATGGGACAGTGAGTGAGGAGAGAGTGAGAATGGGACCGTGTGTGAGGAGAGAGGGGGATTGGGACAGTGAGTGAAGAGAGAGGGAGGGAATGGGACAGTGACTGAGGAGTGCTTGAGGGTATGGTACAGTGAGTGAGGAGAGAGAGGGAATGGGACAGTGAGAGAGGAGAGAGGGAGAATGGGACAGTGAGTGAGCAGAGAGGGGGAATGGGACAGTGAGTGATCAGAGAGGGAGAATGAGAGATGTGTGTGAGGAGAGAGAGGGAATGGGACAGTGTGTGAGGAGAGAGTGAGCGAATGGGACAGTGAGTGAGGAGAGAGGGTGAATGGGACAGTGAGTGAGGAGAGAGGGTGAATGGGACAGTGAGTGAGGAGAGAGGGTGAATGGGACAGTGAGTGAGGAGTGAGGGGGAATTGGACATTGTGTGACGAGAGAGGGATGGAATGGGACAGAGAATGAGGAGAGAGTGAGGGAATGGGGCAGTGAGTGAGGAGAGAGCAGGAATGGGACAGTGAGTGAGGAGAGATTGGGAATGGGACAGTGAATGAGGAGAGAGGGGGAACGGGACAGTGAGTGAGGAGAGAGGGGGAATTGGAAACTGTGTGAGGAGAGAGGGGGAATGGGACAGTGAGTGAGGAGAGAGGGGGAATGGGATAGTGAATGAGGAGAGAGAGAAAGGGACAGTGAGTGAGGAGAGAGGGGGAATGGGACAGTGAGTGAGGAGAGAGGGGGAATGGGACAGTGAGTGAGAAGAGAGGGGGAATGGGACATTGTGTGACGAGAGAGGGACGGAATGGGACAGAGAATGAGGAGAGAGTGAGGGAATGGGGCAGTGAGTGAGGAGAGAGCGGGAATGGGACAGTGAGTGAGGAGAGATTGGGAATGGGACAGTGAATGAGGAGAGAGGGGGAACGGGACAGTGAGTGAGGAGAGAGGGGGAATTGGAAACTGTGTGAGGAGAGAGGGGGAATGGGATAGTGAATGAGGAGAGAGAGAAAGGGACAGTGAGTGAGGAGAGAGGGGGAATGGGACAGTAATTGAGAAGAGAGGGAAATGGGACAGTGTGTGAGGAGAGAGGGGAAATGGGACGGTGAGTGAGGAGAGAGGGGGAATGGGACAGTGAGTGAGGAGAGAGAGGGAATGGCACAGTGAGTGAGGAGAGAGAGGGAATGGGACAGTGATTGAGGAGATGGGGAAATGGTACAGTGAGTGAGGAAAAAAGGGTAATGGGACAGTGAGTGAGGAGAGAGTGAGAATGGGACAGTGTGTGAGGAGAGAGGCGGAATGGGACAGTGAGTGAGGAGAGAGGGGGAATGGGACAGTGATTGAGGAGAAAGGTGCAATTGGACAGTGAGTGAGGAGAGATTTGGAATGGGACAGTGAATGAGGAGACTGCGAGGGAATGGGACAGTGAGTGAGGAGAGACGGGGAATGGGACAGTGAGTGAGGAGAGAGGGGGAATGAGACAGTGAGTGAGGAGAGAGGGAAATGGGACAGTGAGTGAGGGGAAAGGTGCAATTGGACAGTGAGTGAAGAGAGAAGGTGAATGGGATAGTGAGTGAAGAGAGAGGGGGAATGGGACAGTGAGGGCAGAGAGAGGGGGAATGGAAAAGTGAGTGAGGAGAGAGGGAGGGAATGGGACCGTGAGTGAGGAGAGCGTGAGGGAATGGGACAGGGAGTGAGGAGAGAGTGGGAATGGGATAGTGAGTGAGCAGAGTGGGAGGGAATGTGAACGTGAGTGAGGAGAGCTGGAGGGAATGGGACAGTGAGTGAGGAGAGAGAGGGAATGTGACAGTGAGTGAGGAGTGAGGTTGTGTGAGGAGAGAGGGACGGAATGGGACAGAGAATGACGAGAGAGTGAGGGAATGGGACAGTGAGTGAGGAGAGAGGGTGAATGGGACAGTGAGTGATTAGAGAGGCAGAATGGGACAGTGTGTGAGGAGATAGAGGGAATGGCACAGTGAGTGAGGAGAGAGAGGGAATGGGACAGTGAGTGAGGAGATAGGGGGAGTAGGACAGTGAGTGAGGAAAGATTGGGAATGGGATAGTGAGAGCGGAGAAAGGGGAATGGGACAATGAGTGAGGAAAGAGAGAAAGGGACAGTGAGTGAAGAGAGAGGGGGAATGGGACAGTGAGTGAGGAGAGAGAGGGAATGGCACAGTGAGTGAGGAGAGAGAGGGAATGGGACAGTGATTGAGGAGATGGGGAAATGGTACAGTGAGTGAGGAAAAAAGGGTAATGGGACAGTGAGTGAAGAGATAGGGGGAGTGGGATAGTGAGTGAGGAGAGAGTGAGAATGGGACAGTGTGTGAGGAGGGAGGCGGAATGGGACAGTGAGTGAGGAGAGATTTGGAAAGGGACAGTGAGTGAGGAGAGAGGGAGCGAATGGGACAGTGAATGAGGAGACTGCGAGGGAATGGGACAGTGAGTGAGGAGAGAGGGGGAATAGGACAGTGAGTGAGGAGAGAGGGGGAATGGGACAGTGAGTGAGGAGAGAGTGAGAATGGGTCAGTGAGTTTGGAGAGAGGGGGAATGTGACAGTGAGTGAGGAGGGTGAGGGAATGGGATAGTGAGAGAGGAGAGAGGGAGAATGGGACAGTGAGTGAGCAGAGAGGGGGAATGGGACAGTGAGTGATCAGAGAGGGAGAATGAGAGATGTGTGTGAGGAGAGAGAGGGAATGGGACAATGTGTGAGGAGAGAGTGAGCGAATGGGACAGTGAGTGAGGAGAGAGGGTGAATGGGACAGTGAGTGAGGAGAGAGGGTGAATGGGACAGTGAGTGAGGAGAGAGGGGGAATGGGACAGTGAGTGAGGAGAGAGGGGGAATGGGATAGTGAGTGCAGGGAGAGGGGGAATGGGACAGTGAGTGAGGAGAGAGGGGGAATGGGACATTGAGTGAGGAGAAAGAGGGAATTGGACTGTGAGTGAGGAGAGCGTGAGGGAATGGGACAGTGAGTGAGGAGAGAGAGGGAATGGGACAGGGAGTGAGGAGAGAGTGGGAATGGGATAGTGTGTGAGGAGACAGTGGGAACGGGACAGTGTGTGAGGAGAGAGCGGGAATCGTACAGTGAGTGAGGAGAGAGGGTGAATGGGACAGTGAGTGAGGAGTGAGGGGGAATTGGACATTGTGTGACGAGAGAGGGACAGAATGGGACAGAGAATGAGGAGAGAGTGAGGGAATGGGGCAGTGAGTGAGGAGGGAGCGGGAATTGGAAACTGTGTGAGGAGAGAGGGGGAATGGGACAGTGAGTGAGGAGAGAGGGGGAATGGGATAGTGAGTGAGGAGAGAGAGAAAGGGACAGTGAGTGAGGAGAGAGGGGGAATGTGACAGTGAGTGAGGAGAGAGGGGGAATGGGACAGTGAGTGAGGAGTGAGGGGGAATTGGACATTGTGTGACGAGAGAGGGACAGAATGGGACAGAGAATGAGGAGAGAGTGAGGGAATGGGGCAGTGAGTGAGGAGAGAGCGGGAATTGGAAACTGTGTGAGGAGAGAGGGGGAATGGGACAGTGAGTGAGGAGAGAGGGGGAATGGGACAGTGAGTGAGAAGAGAGGGGGAATGGGACATTGTGTGACAAGAGAGGGACGGAATGGGACAGAGAATGAGGAGAGAATGAGGGAATGGGGCAGTGAGTGAGGAGAGAGCGGGAATGGGACAGTGAGTGAGGAGAGATTGGGAATGGGACAGTGAATGAGGAGAGAGGGGGAATGGGACGGTGAGTGAGGATAGAGGGGGAATGGGACAGTGAGTGAGGAGAGAGGGGGAATGGGACAGTGAGTGAGGAGAGAGTGAGAATGGGTCAGTGAGTTTGGAGAGAGGGGGAATGTGACAGTGAGTGAGGAGAGTGAGGGAATGGGATAGTGAGTCAGGAAAGAGGGGGAATGAGACAGTGAGTGAGGAGAGAGCGGGAATGGGACAGTGAGTGAGGAGAGAGAGGGAATGGGACTGTGAATGAGGAGAGAGAGGGAATGGGACAGTGAGTGAGGAGAGAGAGGGAATGGGACTGTGAGTGAGGAGAGAGAGGGAATGGGACTGTGAATGAGGAGAGAGAGGGAATGGGACAGTGAGTGAGGAGAGAGAGGGAATGGGACTGTGAGTGAGGAGAGAGAGGGAATGGGACAGTGAGTGAGGAGAAAGGTGCAATTGGACAGTGAGTGAGGAGAGAGGGGGAATGTGACAGTGAGTGAGGAGAGAGGGAGGGAATGGGAAAGTGCGTGAGGAGAGAGTGAGAATGGGTCAGTGAGTTAGGAGTGAGGGGGAATGGTACAGTGAGTGAGGAGAGAGCGGGAATGGGACAGTGAGTGAGGAGAGAGGTGCAATTGGAGAGTGAGTGAGGAGAGAGGGGGAATGTGACAGTGAGTGAGGAGAGAGGGAGGGAATGGGAAAGTGAGTGAGGAGAGAGTGAAAATGGGTCAGTGAGTTAGGAGAGAGGGGGAATGGGACAGTGAGTGAGGAGAAAGGTGCAATTGGAGAGTGAGTGAGGAGAGAGGGGGAATGTGACAGTGAGTGAGGAGAGAGGGAGGGAATGGGAAAGTGAGTGAGGAGAGAGTGAGAATGGGTCAGAGAGTGAGGAGAGAGGGGGAATGTGACAGTGAGTGAGGAGAGAGGGAGGGAATGGGAAAGTGAGTGAGGAGAGAGTGAGAATGGGTCAGTGAGTTAGGAGAGAGCGGGAATGGGACGGTGAGTGAGGAGAGAGAGGGAATGGGACAGTGAGTGAGGAGAGAGGTGGAATGGGATAGTGAGTGCGGGGAGAGGGGGAATGGGACAGTGAGTGAGGAGAGAGGGGGAATGGTACATTGAGTGAGGAGAAAGAGGGAATTGGACTGTGAGTGAGGAGAGCGTGAGGGAATGGGACAGTGAGTGAGGAGAGAGAGGGAATTGGACAGGGAGTGAGGAGAGAGTGGGAATGGGATAATGTGTGAGGAGACAGTGGGAACAGGACAGTGTGTGAGGAGAGAGAGGGAATGGGAGAGTGAGTGAGGAGAGAGGGGGAATGGGACAGTGAGTGAGGAGAGAGGGGGAATGGGATAGTGAGTGCGGGGAGAGGGGGAATGGGACAGTGAGTGAGGAGAGAGGGGGAACGGGACATTGAGTGAGGAAAAAGAGGGAATTGGACTGTGAGTGAGGAGAGCGTGAGGGAATGGGACAGTGAGTGAGGAGAGAGAGGGAATGGGACAGGGAGTGAGGAGAGAGTGGGAATGGGACAGTGAGTGAGGAGAGAGCGGGAATCGTACAGTGAGTGAGGAGAGAGGGGGAATGTGACAGTGAGTGAGGAGTGAGGGAGCGAATGGGACAGTGAAATAGGAGACATAGAAGGAATGGGACAGTGATTGAGGAGAGAGGGGGAATGGGACAGTGAGTGAGGAGAGAGTGAGAATGGGACCGTGTGTGAGGAGAGAGGGGGATTGGGACAGTGAGTGAAGAGAGAGGGAGGGAATGGGACAGTGACTGAGGAGTGCTTGAGGGTATGGTACAGTGAGTGAGGAGAGAGAGGGAATGGGACAGTGAGAGAGGAGAGAGGGAGAATGGGACAGTGAGTGAGCAGAGAGGGGGAATGGGACAGTGAGTGATCAGAGAGGGAGAATGAGAGATGTGTGTGAGGACAGAGAGGGAATGGGACAGTGTGTGAGGAGAGAGTGAGCGAATGGGACAGTGAGTGAGGAGAGAGGGTGAATGGGACAGTGAGTGAGGAGAGAGGGTGAATGGGACAGTGAGTGAGGAGAGAGGGTGAATGGGACAGTGAGTGAGGAGTGAGGGGGAATTGGACATTGTGTGACGAGAGAGGGACGGAATGGGACAGAGAATGAGGAGAGAGTGAGGGAATGGGGCAGTGAGTGAGGAGAGAGCAGGAATGGGACAGTGAGTGAGGAGAGATTGGGAATGGGACAGTGAATGAGGAGAGAGGGGGAACGGGACAGTGAGTGAGGAGAGAGGGGGAATTGGAAACTGTGTGAGGAGAGAGGGGGAATGGGACAGTGAGTGAGGAGAGAGGGGGAATGGGATAGTGAATGAGGAGAGAGAGAAAGGGACAGTGAGTGAGGAGAGAGGGGGAATGGGACAGTGAGTGAGGAGAGAGGGGGAATGGGACAGTGAGTGAGAAGAGAGGGGGAATGGGACATTGTGTGACGAGAGAGGGACGGAATGGGACAGAGAATGAGGAGAGAGTGAGGGAATGGGGCAGTGAGTGAGGAGAGAGCGGGAATGGGACAGTGAGTGAGGAGAGATTGGGAATGGGACAGTGAATGAGGAGAGAGGGGGAACGGGACAGTGAGTGAGGAGAGAGGGGGAATTGGAAACTGTGTGAGGAGAGAGGGGGAATGGGATAGTGAATGAGGAGAGAGAGAAAGGGACAGTGAGTGAGGAGAGAGGGGGAATGGGACAGTAATTGAGAAGAGAGGGAAATGGGACAGTGTGTGAGGAGAGAGGGGAAATGGGACGGTGAGTGAGGAGAGAGGGGGAATGGGACAGTGAGTGAGGAGAGAGAGGGAATGGCACAGTGAGTGAGGAGAGAGAGGGAATGGGACAGTGATTGAGGAGATGGGGAAATGGTACAGTGAGTGAGGAAAAAAGGGTAATGGGACAGTGAGTGAGGAGAGAGTGAGAATGGGACAGTGTGTGAGGAGAGAGGCGGAATGGGACAGTGAGTGAGGAGAGAGGGGGAATGGGACAGTGATTGAGGAGAAAGGTGCAATTGGACAGTGAGTGAGGAGAGATTTGGAATGGGACAGTGAATGAGGAGACTGCGAGGGAATGGGACAGTGAGTGAGGAGAGACGGGGAATGGGACAGTGAGTGAGGAGAGAGGGGGAATGAGACAGTGAGTGAGGAGAGAGGGAAATGGGACAGTGAGTGAGGGGAAAGGTGCAATTGGACAGTGAGTGAAGAGAGAAGGTGAATGGGATAGTGAGTGAAGAGAGAGGGGGAATGGGACAGTGAGGGCAGAGAGAGGGGGAATGGAAAAGTGAGTGAGGAGAGAGGGAGGGAATGGGACCGTGAGTGAGGAGAGCGTGAGGGAATGGGACAGGGAGTGAGGAGAGAGTGGGAATGGGATAGTGAGTGAGCAGAGTGGGAGGGAATGTGAACGTGAGTGAGGAGAGCTTGAGGGAATGGGACAGTGAGTGAGGAGAGAGAGGGAATGTGACAGTGAGTGAGGAGTGAGGTTGTGTGAGGAGAGAGGGACGGAATGGGACAGAGAATGACGAGAGAGTGAGGGAATGGGACAGTGAGTGAGGAGAGAGGGTGAATGGGACAGTGAGTGATTAGAGAGGCAGAATGGGACAGTGTGTGAGGAGATAGAGGGAATGGCACAGTGAGTGAGGAGAGAGAGGGAATGGGACAGTGAGTGAGGAGATAGGGGGAGTAGGACAGTGAGTGAGGAAAGATTGGGAATGGGATAGTGAGAGCGGAGAAAGGGGAATGGGACAATGAGTGAGGAAAGAGAGAAAGGGACAGTGAGTGAAGAGAGAGGGGGAATGGGACAGTGAGTGAGGAGAGAGAGGGAATGGCACAGTGAGTGAGGAGAGAGAGGGAATGGGACAGTGATTGAGGAGATGGGGAAATGGTACAGTGAGTGAGGAAAAAAGGGTAATGGGACAGTGAGTGAAGAGATAGGGGGAGTGGGATAGTGAGTGAGGAGAGAGTGAGAATGGGACAGTGTGTGAGGAGGGAGGCGGAATGGGACAGTGAGTGAGGAGAGATTTGGAAAGGGACAGTGAGTGAGGAGAGAGGGAGCGAATGGGACAGTGAATGAGGAGACTGCGAGGGAATGGGACAGTGAGTGAGGAGAGAGTGAGAATGGGTCAGTGAGTTTGGAGAGAGGGGGAATGTGACAGTGAGTGAGGAGGGTGAGGGAATGGGATAGTGAGTGCAGGAAAGAGGGGGAATGAGACAGTGAGTGAGGAGAGTGCGGGAATGGGACAGTGAGTGAGGAGAGAGAGGGAATGGGACTGTGAATGAGGAGAGAGAGGGAATGGGACAGTGAGTGAGGAGAGAGAGGGAATGGGACTGTGAGTGAGGAGAGAGAGGGAATGGGACAGTGAGTGAGGAGAAAGGTGCAATTGGACAGTGAGTGAGGAGAGAGGGGGAATGTGACAGTGAGTGAGGAGAGAGGGAGGGAATGGGAAAGTGAGTGAGGAGAGAGTGAGAATGGGTCAGTGAGTTAGGAGTGAGGGGGAATGGTACAGTGAGTGAGGAGAGAGCGGGAATGGGACAGTGAGTGAGGAGAGAGGTGCAATTGGAGAGTGAGTGAGGAGAGAGGGGGAATGTGACAGTGAGTGAGGAGAGAGGGAGGGAATGGGAAAGTGAGTGAGGAGAGAGTGAAAATGGGTCAGTGAGTTAGGAGAGAGGGGGAATGGGCCAGTGAGTGAGGAGAAAGTTGCAATTGGAGAGTGAGTGAGGAGAGAGGGGGAATGTGACAGTGAGTGAGGAGAGAGGGAGGGAATGGGAAAGTGAGTGAGGAGAGAGTGAGAATGGGTCAGAGAGTGAGGAGAGAGGGGGAATGTGACAGTGAGTGAGGAGAGAGGAAGGGAATGGGAAAGTGAGTGAGGAGAGAGTGAGAATGGGTCAGTGAGTTAGGAGAGAGCGGGAATGGGACGGTGAGTGAGGAGAGAGAGGGAATGGGACAGTGAGTGAGGAGAGAGGTGGAATGGGATAGTGAGTGCGGGGAGAGGGGGAATGGGACAGTGAGTGAGGAGAGAGGGGGAATGGTACATTGAGTGAGGAGAAAGAGGGAATTGGACTGTGAGTGAGGATAGCGTGAGGGAATGGGACAGTGAGTGAGGAGAGAGAGGGAATGGGACAGGGAGTGAGGAGAGAGTGGGAATGGGATAATGTGTGAGGAGACAGTGGGAACGGGACAGTGTGTGAGGAGAGAGAGGGAATGGGAGAGTGAGTGAGGAGAGAGGGGGAATGGGACAGTGAGTGAGGAGAGAGGGGGAATGGGATAGTGAGTGCGGGGAGAGGGGGAATGGGACAGTGAGTGAGGAGAGAGGGGGAATGGGACATTGAGTGAGGAGAAAGAGGGAATTGGACTGTGAGTGAGGAGAGCGTGAGGGAATGGGACAGTGAGTGAGGAGAGAGAGGGAATGGGACAGGGAGTGAGGAGAGAGTGGGAATGGGACAGTGAGTGAGGAGAGAGCGGGAATCGTACAGTGAGTGAGGAGAGAGGGGGAATGTGACAGTGAGTGAGGAGTGAGGGAGCGAATGGGACAGTGAAATAGGAGACATAGAGGGAATGGGACAGTGATTGAGGAGAGAGGGGGAATGGGACAGTGAGTGAGGAGAGAGTGAGAATGGGACCGTGTGTGAGGAGAGAGGGGGATTGGGACAGTGAGTGAAGAGAGAGGGAGGGAATGGGACAGTGACTGAGGAGTGCTTGAGGGTATGGTACAGTGAGTGAGGAGAGAGAGGGAATGGGACAGTGAGAGAGGAGAGAGGGAGAATGGGACAGTGAGTGAGCAGAGAGGGGGAATGGGACAGTGAGTGATCAGAGAGGGAGAATGAGAGATGTGTGTGAGGAGAGAGAGGGAATGGGACAGTGTGTGAGGAGAGAGTGAGCGAATGGGACAGTGAGTGAGGAGAGAGGGTGAATGGGACAGTGAGTGAGGAGAGAGGGTGAATGGGACAGTGAGTGAGGAGAGAGGGGGGAATGGGACAGTGAGTGAGGAGAGAGGGGGAATGGGATAGTGAGTGCAGGGAGAGGGGGAATGGGACAGTGAGTGAGGAGAGAGGGGGAATGGGACATTGAGTGAGGAGAAAGAGGGAATTGGACTGTGAGTGAGGAGAGCGTGAGGGAATGGGACAGTGAGTGAGGTGAGAGAGGGAATGGGACAGGGACTGAGGAGAGAGTGGGAATGGGATAGTGTGTGAGGAGACAGTGGGAACGGGACAGTGTGTGAGGAGAGAGCGGGAATCGTACAGTGAGTGAGGAGAGAGGGTGAATGGGACAGTGAGTGAGGAGTGAGGGGGAATTGGACATTGTGTGACGAGAGAGGGACAGAATGGGACAGAGAATGAGGAGAGAGTGAGGGAATGGGGCAGTGAGTGAGGAGGGAGCGGGAATTGGAAACTGTGTGAGGAGAGAGGGGGAATGGGACAGTGAGTGAGGAGAGAGGGGGAATGGGATAGTGAGTGAGGAGAGAGAGAAAGGGACAGTGAGTGAGGAGAGAGGGGGAATGTGACAGTGAGTGAGGAGAGAGGGGGAATGGGACAGTGAGTGAGGAGTGAGGGGGGAATTGGACATTGTGTGACGAGAGAGGGACAGAATGGGACAGAGAATGAGGAGAGAGTGAGGGAATGGGGCAGTGAGTGAGGAGAGAGCGGGAATGGGACAGTGAGTGAGAAGAGAGGGGGAATGGGACATTGTGTGACGAGAGAGGGACGGAATGGGACAGAGAATGAGGAGAGAATGAGGGAATGGGGCAGTGAGTGAGGAGAGAGCGGGAATGGGACAGTGAGTGAGGAGAGATTGGGAATGGGACAGTGAATGAGGAGAGAGGGGGAATGGGACGGTGAGTGAGGATAGAGGGGGAATGGGACAGTGAGTGAGGAGAGAGGGGGAATGGGACAGTGAGTGAGGAGAGAGTGAGAATGGGTCAGTGAGTTTGGAGAGAGGGGGAATGTGACAGTGAGTGAGGAGAGTGAGGGAATGGGATAGTGAGTCAGGAAAGAGGGGGAATGAGACAGTGAGTGAGGAGAGAGCGGGAATGGGACAGTGAGTGAGGAGAGAGAGGGAATGGGACTGTGAATGAGGAGAGAGAGGGAATGGGACAGTGAGTGAGGAGAGAGAGGGAATGGGACTGTGAGTGAGGAGAGAGAGGGAATGGGACAGTGAGTGAGGAGAAAGGTGCAATTGGACAGTGAGTGAGGAGAGAGGGGGAATGTGACAGTGAGTGAGGAGAGAGGGAGGGAATGGGAAAGTGCGTGAGGAGAGAGTGAGAATGGGTCAGTGAGTTAGGAGTGAGGGGGAATGGTACAGTGAGTGAGGAGAGAGCGGGAATGGGACAGTGAGTGAGGAGTGAGGTGCAATTGGAGAGTGAGTGAGGAGAGAGGGGGAATGTGACAGTGAGTGAGGAGAGAGGGAGGGAATGGGAAAGTGAGTGAGGAGAGAGTGAAAATGGGTCAGTGAGTTAGGAGAGAGGGGGAATGGGACAGTGAGTGAGGAGAAAGGTGCAATTGGAGAGTGAGTGAGGAGAGAGGGGGAATGTGACAGTGAGTGAGGAGAGAGGGAGGGAATGGGACAGTGAGTGAGGAGAGAGAGGGAATGGGACTGTGAGTGAGGAGAGAGAGGGAATGGGACAGTGAGTGAGGAGAAAGGTGCAATTGGACAGTGAGTGAGGAGAGAGGGGGAATGTGACAGTGAGTGAGGAGAGAGGGAGGGAATGGGAAAGTGAGTGAGGAGAGAGTGAGAATGGGTCAGTGAGTTAGGAGTGAGGGGGAATGGTACAGTGAGTGAGGAGAGAGCGGGAATGGGACAGTGAGTGAGGAGAGAGGTGCAATTGGAGAGTGAGTGAGGAGAGAGGGGGAATGTGACAGTGAGTGAGGAGAGAGGGAGGGAATGGGAAAGTGAGTGAGGAGAGAGTGAAAATGGGTCAGTGAGTTAGGAGAGAGGGGGAATGGGCCAGTGAGTGAGGAGAAAGTTGCAATTGGAGAGTGAGTGAGGAGAGAGGGGGAATGTGACAGTGAGTGAGGAGAGAGGGAGGGAATGGGAAAGTGAGTGAGGAGAGAGTGAGAATGGGTCAGAGAGTGAGGAGAGAGGGGGAATGTGACAGTGAGTGAGGAGAGAGGAAGGGAATGGGAAAGTGAGTGAGGAGAGAGTGAGAATGGGTCAGTGAGTTAGGAGAGAGCGGGAATGGGACGGTGAGTGAGGAGAGAGAGGGAATGGGACAGTGAGTGAGGAGAGAGGTGGAATGGGATAGTGAGTGCGGGGAGAGGGGGAATGGGACAGTGAGTGAGGAGAGAGGGGGAATGGTACATTGAGTGAGGAGAAAGAGGGAATTGGACTGTGAGTGAGGATAGCGTGAGGGAATGGGACAGTGAGTGAGGAGAGAGAGGGAATGGGACAGGGAGTGAGGAGAGAGTGGGAATGGGATAATGTGTGAGGAGACAGTGGGAACGGGACAGTGTGTGAGGAGAGAGAGGGAATGGGAGAGTGAGTGAGGAGAGAGGGGGAATGGGACAGTGAGTGAGGAGAGAGGGGGAATGGGATAGTGAGTGCGGGGAGAGGGGGAATGGGACAGTGAGTGAGGAGAGAGGGGGAATGGGACATTGAGTGAGGAGAAAGAGGGAATTGGACTGTGAGTGAGGAGAGCGTGAGGGAATGGGACAGTGAGTGAGGAGAGAGAGGGAATGGGACAGGGAGTGAGGAGAGAGTGGGAATGGGACAGTGAGTGAGGAGAGAGCGGGAATCGTACAGTGAGTGAGGAGAGAGGGGGAATGTGACAGTGAGTGAGGAGTGAGGGAGCGAATGGGACAGTGAAATAGGAGACATAGAGGGAATGGGACAGTGATTGAGGAGAGAGGGGGAATGGGACAGTGAGTGAGGAGAGAGTGAGAATGGGACCGTGTGTGAGGAGAGAGGGGGATTGGGACAGTGAGTGAAGAGAGAGGGAGGGAATGGGACAGTGACTGAGGAGTGCTTGAGGGTATGGTACAGTGAGTGAGGAGAGAGAGGGAATGGGACAGTGAGAGAGGAGAGAGGGAGAATGGGACAGTGAGTGAGCAGAGAGGGGGAATGGGACAGTGAGTGATCAGAGAGGGAGAATGAGAGATGTGTGTGAGGAGAGAGAGGGAATGGGACAGTGTGTGAGGAGAGAGTGAGCGAATGGGACAGTGAGTGAGGAGAGAGGGTGAATGGGACAGTGAGTGAGGAGAGAGGGTGAATGGGACAGTGAGTGAGGAGAGAGGGGGAATGGGACAGTGAGTGAGGAGAGAGGGGGAATGGGATAGTGAGTGCAGGGAGAGGGGGAATGGGACAGTGAGTGAGGAGAGAGGGGGAATGGGACATTGAGTGAGGAGAAAGAGGGAATTGGACTGTGAGTGAGGAGAGCGTGAGGGAATGGGACAGTGAGTGAGGGTGAGAGAGGGAATGGGACAGGGACTGAGGAGAGAGTGGGAATGGGATAGTGTGTGAGGAGACAGTGGGAACGGGACAGTGTGTGAGGGAGAGAGCGGGAATCGTACAGTGAGTGAGGAGAGAGGGTGAATGGGACAGTGAGTGAGGAGTGAGGGGGAATTGGACATTGTGTGACGAGAGAGGGACAGAATGGGACAGAGAATGAGGAGAGAGTGAGGGAATGGGGCAGTGAGTGAGGAGGAGCGGGAATTGGAAACTGTGTGAGGAGAGAGGGGGAATGGGACAGTGAGTGAGGAGAGAGGGGGAATGGGATAGTGAGTGAGGAGAGAGAGAAAGGGACAGTGAGTGAGGAGAGAGGGGGAATGTGACAGTGAGTGAGGAGAGAGGGGGAATGGGACAGTGAGTGAGGAGTGAGGGGGAATTGGACATTGTGTGACGAGAGAGGGACAGAATGGGACAGAGAATGAGGAGAGAGTGAGGGAATGGGGCAGTGAGTGAGGAGAGAGCGGGAATGGGACAGTGAGTGAGAAGAGAGGGGGAATGGGACATTGTGTGACGAGAGAGGGACGGAATGGGACAGAGAATGAGGAGAGAATGAGGGAATGGGGCAGTGAGTGAGGAGAGAGCGGGAATGGGGACAGTGAGTGAGGAGAGATTGGGAATGGGACAGTGAATGAGGAGAGAGGGGGAATGGGACGGTGAGTGAGGATAGAGGGGGAATGGGACAGTGAGTGAGGAGAGAGGGGGGAATGGGACAGTGAGTGAGGAGAGAGTGAGAATGGGTCAGTGAGTTTGGAGAGAGGGGAATGTGACAGTGAGTGAGGAGAGTGAGGGAATGGGATAGTGAGTCAGGAAAGAGGGGGAATGAGACAGTGAGTGAGGAGAGAGCGGGAATGGGACAGTGAGTGGAGGAGAGAGAGGGAATGGGACTGTGAATGAGGAGAGAGAGGGAATGGGACAGTGAGTGAGGAGAGAGAGGGAATGGGACTGTGAGTGAGGAGAGAGAGGGAATGGGACAGTGAGTGAGGAGAAAGGTGCAATTGGACAGTGAGTGAGGAGAGAGGGGGAATGTGACAGTGAGTGAGGAGAGAGGGAGGGAATGGGAAAGTGCGTGAGGAGAGAGTGAGAATGGGTCAGTGAGTTAGGAGTGAGGGGGAATGGTACAGTGAGTGAGGAGAGAGCGGGAATGGGACAGTGAGTGAGGAGTGAGGTGCAATTGGAGAGTGAGTGAGGAGAGAGGGGGAATGTGACAGTGAGTGAGGAGAGAGGGAGGGAATGGGAAAGTGAGTGAGGAGAGAGTGAAAATGGGGTCAGTGAGTTAGGAGAGAGGGGGAATGGGACAGTGAGTGAGGAGAAAGGTGCAATTGGAGAGTGAGTGAGGAGAGAGGGGGAATGTGACAGTGAGTGAGGAGAGAGGGAGGGAATGGGAAAGTGAGTGAGGAGAGAGTGAGAATGGGGTCAGAGAGTGAGGAGAGAGGGGGAATGTGACAGTGAGTGAGGAGAGAGGAGGGAATGGGAAGTGAGTGAGGAGAGAGTGAGAATGGGTCAGTGAGTTAGGAGAGAGCGGGAATGGGACGGTGAGTGAGGAGAGAGAGGGAATGGGACAGTGAGTGAGGAGAGAGGTGGAATGGGATAGTGAGTGCGGGGAGAGGGGGAATGGGACAGTGAGTGGGAGAGAGGGGGAATGGTACATTGAGTGAGGAGAAAGAGGGAATTGGACTGTGGAGTGAGGAGAGCGTGAGGGAATGGGACAGTGAGTGAGGAGAGAGAGGGAATTGGACAGGGAGTGAGGAGAGAGTGGGAATGGGATAATGTGTGAGGAGACAGTGGGAACAGGACAGTGTGTGAGGAGAGAGAGGGAATGGGAGAGTGAGTGAGGAGAGAGGGGGAATGGGACAGTGAGTGAGGAGAGAGGGGGAATGGGATAGTGAGTGCGGGGAGAGGGGGAATGGGACAGTGAGTGAGGAGAGAGGGGGAATGGGACATTGAGTGAGGAAAAAGAGGGAATTGGACTGTGAGTGAGGAGAGCGTGAGGGAATGGGACAGTGAGTGAGGAGAGAGAGGGAATGGGACAGGGAGTGAGGAGAGAGTGGGAATGGGACAGTGAGTGAGGAGAGAGCGGGGAATCGTACAGTGAGTGAGGAGAGAGGGGGAATGTGACAGTGAGTGAGGAGTGAGGGAGCGAATGGGACAGTGAAATAGGAGACATAGAGGGAATGGGACAGTGATTGAGGAGAGAGTGGGAATGGGACAGTGAGTGAGGAGAGAGTGAGAATGGGGACCGTGTGTGAGGAGAGAGGGGGATTGGGACAGTGAGTGAAGAGAGAGGGAGGGAATGGGACAGTGACTGAGGAGTGCTTGAGGGGTATGGTACAGTGAGTGAGGAGAGAGAGGGAATGGGACAGTGAGAGAGGAGAGAGGGAGAATGGGACAGTGAGTGAGCAGAGAGGGGGAATGGGACAGTGAGTGATCAGAGAGGGAGAATGAGAGATGTGTGTGAGGAGAGAGAGGGAATGGGACAGTGTGTGAGGAGAGAGTGAGCGAATGGGACAGTGAGTGAGGAGAGAGGGTGAATGGGACAGTGAGTGAGGAGAGAGGGTGAATGGGACAGTGAGTGAGGAGAGAGGGTGAATGGGACAGTGAGTGAGGAGTGAGGGGGGAATTGGACATTGTGTGACGAGAGAGGGACGGAATGGGACAGAGAATGAGGAGAGAGTGAGGGAATGGGGCAGTGAGTGAGGAGAGAGCAGGAATGGGACAGTGAGTGAGGAGAGATTGGGAATGGGACAGTGAATGAGGAGAGAGGGGGAACGGGACAGTGAGTGAGGAGAGAGGGGGGAATTGGAACTGTGTGAGGAGAGAGGGGGAATGGGACAGTGAGTGAGGAGAGAGGGGGAATGGGATAGTGAATGAGGAGAGAGAGAAAGGGACAGTGAGTGAGGAGAGAGGGGGAATGGGACAGTGAGTGAGGAGAGAGGGGGAATGGGACAGTGAGTGAGAAGAGAGGGGGAATGGGACATTGTGTGACGAGAGAGGGACGGAATGGGACAGAGAATGAGGAGAGAGTCAGGGAATGGGGCAGTGAGTGAGGAGAGAGCGGGAATGGGACAGTGAGTGAGGAGAGATTGGGAATGGGACAGTGAATGAGGAGAGAGGGGGAACGGGACAGTGAGTGAGGAGAGAGGGGGAATTGGAAACTGTGTGAGGAGAGAGAGGGGGAATGGGATAGTGAATGAGGAGAGAGAGAAAGGGGACAGTGAGTGAGGAGAGAGGGGGAATGGGACAGTAATTGAGAAGAGAGGGAAATGGGACAGTGTGTGAGGAGAGAGGGAAATGGGACGGTGAGTGAGGAGAGAGGGGGAATGGGACAGTGAGTGAGGAGAGAGAGGGGAATGGCACAGTGAGTGAGGAGAGAGAGGGAATGGGACAGTGATTGAGGAGATGGGGAAATGGTACAGTGAGTGAGGAAAAAAGGGTAATGGGACAGTGAGTGAGGAGAGAGTGAGAATGGGACAGTGTGTGAGGAGAGAGGCGGAATGGGACAGTGAGTGAGATAGAGGGGGAATGGGACAGTGATTGAGGAGAAAGGTGCAATTGGACAGTGAGTGAGGAGAGATTTGGAATGGGACAGTGAATGAGGAGACTGCGAGGGAATGGGACAGTGAGTGAGGAGAGACGGGGGAATGGGACAGTGAGTGAGGAGAGAGGGGGAATGAGACAGTGAGTGAGGAGAGAGGGAAATGGGACAGTGAGTGAGGGGAAAGGTGCAATTGGACAGTGAGGTGAAGAGAGAAGGTGAATGGGATAGTGAGTGAAGAGAGAGGGGGAATGGGACAGTGAGGGCAGAGAGAGGGGGAATGGAAAAGTGAGTGAGGAGAGAGGGAGGGAATGGGACCGTGAGTGAGGAGAGCGTGAGGGAATGGGACAGGGAGTGAGGAGAGAGTGGGAATGGGATAGTGAGTGAGCAGAGTGGGAGGGAATGTGAACGTGAGTGAGGAGAGCTTGAGGGAATGGGACAGTGAGTGAGGAGAGAGAGGGAATGTGACAGTGAGTGAGGAGTGAGGTTGTGTGAGGAGAGAGGGACGGAATGGGACAGAGAATGACGAGAGAGTGAGGGAATGGGACAGTGAGTGAGGAGAGAGGGTGAATGGGACAGTGAGTGATTAGAGAGGCAGAATGGGACAGTGTGTGAGGAGATAGAGGGAATGGCACAGTGAGTGAGGAGAGAGAGGGAATGGGACAGTGAGTGAGGAGATAGGGGGAGTAGGACAGTGAGTGAGGAAAGATTGGGAATGGGATAGTGAGAGCGGAGAAAGGGGAATGGGACAATGAGTGAGGAAAGAGAGAAAGGGACAGTGAGTGAAGAGAGAGGGGGAATGGGACAGTGAGTGAGGAGAGAGAGGGAATGGCACAGTGAGTGAGGAGAGAGAGGGAATGGGACAGTGATTGAGGAGATGGGGAAATGGTACAGTGAGTGAGGAAAAAAGGGTAATGTGACAGTGAGTGAAGAGATAGGGGGAGTGGGATAGTGAGTGAGGAGAGAGTGAGAATGGGACAGTGTGTGAGGAGGGAGGCGGAATGGGACAGTGAGTGAGGAGAGATTTGGAAAGGGACAGTGAGTGAGGAGAGAGGGAGCGAATGGGACAGTGAATGAGGAGACTGCGAGGGAATGGGACAGTGAGTGAGGAGAGAGGGGGAATAGGACAGTGAGTGAGGAGAGAGGGGGAATGGGACAGTGAGTGAGGAGAGAGGGGGAATGGGACAGTGAGTGAGGAGAGAGGGGGAATGGGACAGTGAGTGAGGAGAGACGGGGAATGTGACAGTGAGTGAGGAGAGAGGGAGCGAATGGGACAGTGAATGAGGAGACTGCGAGGGAATGGGACAGTGAGTGAGGAGAAAGGGGGAATGGGACAGTGAGTGAGGGGAAAGGTGCAATTGGACAGTGAGTGAAGAGAGAAGGTGAATGGGATAGTGAGTGAGGAGAGAGGGGGAATGGGACAGTGAGGGCAGAGAGAGGGGGAATGGAAAAGTGAGTGAGGAGAGAGGGAGGGAATGGGACCGTGAGTGAGGAGAGCGTGAGGGAATGGGACAGGGAGTGAGGAGAGAGTGGGAATGGGATAGTGAGTGAGCAGAGTGGGAGGGAATGTGACCGTGAGTGAGGAGAGCTTGAGGGAATGGGACAGTGAGTGAGGAGAGAGAGGGATTGGGACAGTGAGTGAGGAGAGAGGGGAAATGGGACAGTGAGTGAGGAGACAGTGGGAATGGGACAGTGTGTGAGGAGAGAGGGGGAATGGGACAGTGAGTGAGGATAGAGGGGGAATGGGACAGTGAGTGAGGAGACAGTGGGAATGGGACAGTGTGTGAGGAGAGAGGGGGAATGGGACAGTGAGTGAGGAGAGAGGGGGAATGGGACAGTGAGTGAGGAGAGAGGGGGAATGTGACAGTGAGTGAGAAGAGAGCAGCAATCCTACAGTGAGTGAGGCTAGAGGGGGAATGGGACAGTGAGTGAGGAGAGAGAGGGAATGGGACAGTGAGTGAGAAGAGAGAGGGAATGGGACAGTGAGTGAGGAGAGAGGGGGAATGGGACAGTGAGTGAGGAGAGAGGGGGAATGTGACAGTGAGTGAGGAGAGAGGGAGGGAATGGTAATGTGAGTGAGGAGAGAGTGAGAATGGGTCAGTGAGTTAGGAGAGGGGGAATGGGACAGTGTGTGAGGAGAGGGGGGGAATGGGACAGTGAGTGAGGATAGAGGGGGAATGGGACAATGAGTGAGGAGAGAGGGGGAATGGGATAGTGAGTGAGGAGAGGGGGGAATGGGACAGTGAGTGAGGATAGAGGGGGAATGGGACAGTGTGTGAGGAGAGAGGGGGAATGGGACAGTGAGTGAGGAGAGAGGGGGAATGGGACAGTGAGTGAGGATAGAGGGGGAATGTGACAGTGAGTGAGGAGAGAGAGGGAATGGGACAGTGAGTGAGGAGAGGGGGGGAATGGGACAGTGAGTGTAGAGAGAGGGGGAATGGCACAGTGAGTGAGGAGAGAGGGGGAATGGGACAGTGAGTGTGGAGAGAGGGGGAATGGGACAGTGTGTGAGGAGAGAGGGGGAATGGGACAGTGAGTGAGGAGAGAGGGGGAATGGGACAGTGAGTGAGGATAGAGGGGGAATGTGACAGTGAGTGAGGAGAGAGAGGGAATGGGACAGTGAGTGAGGAGAGGGGGGGAATGGGACAGTGAGTGTAGAGAGAGGGGGAATGGCACAGTGAGTGAGGAGAGAGGGGGATGGTGACAGTGAGTGTGGAGAGAGGGGGAATGGGACAGTGTGTGAGGAGAGAGGGGGAATGGGACAGTGAGTGAGGAGAGAGGGGGAATGGGAAAGTGAGTGAGGAGAGAGGGGGAATGGGACAGTGAGTGAGGAGAGGGGGGGAATGGGACAGTGAGTGTAGAGAGAGGGGGAATGGCACAGTGAGTGAGGAGAGAGGGGGAATGGGACAGTGAGTGTGGAGAGAGGGGGAATGGGACAGTGTGTGAGGAGAGAGGGGGAATGGGACAGTGAGTGAGGAGAGAGGGGGAATGGGACAGTGAGTGAGGATAGAGGGGGAATGTGACAGTGAGTGAGGAGAGAGAGGGAATGGGACAGTGAGTGAGGAGAGGGTGGGAATGGGACAGTGAGTGTAGAGAGAGGGGGAATGGCACAGTGAGTGAGGAGAGAGGGGGATGGTGACAGTGAGTGTGGAGAGAGGGGGAATGGGACAGTGTGTGAGGAGAGAGGGGGAATGGGACAGTGAGTGAGGAGAGAGGGGGAATGGGACAGTGAGTGAGGAGAGAGGGGGATGGTGACAGTGAGTGTGGAGAGAGGGGGAATGGGACATTGTGTGAGGAGAGAGGGGGAATGGGACAGTGAGTGAGGGGAGAGGGGGAATGGGACAGTGAGTGAGGAGAGAGGGGGAATGGGACAGTGAGTGAGGAGAGAGGGGGAATGTGACAGTGAGTGAGGAGAGAGGGAGGGAATGGGAAAGTGAGTGAGGAGAGAGTGAGAATGGGTCAGTGAGTTAGGAGAGAGGGGGAATGGGACAGTGTGTGAGGAGAGAGAGGGAATGGGACGGTGAGTGAGGAGAGAGGGGGAATGGGACAGTGAGTGAGGAGAGAGAGGGAATGGCACAGTGAGTGAGGAGAGAGAGGGAATGGGACAGTGATTGAGGAGATGGGGAAATGGTACAGTGAGTGAGGAAGAAAGGGTAATGGGACAGTGAGTGAGGAGAGAGGCGGAATGGGACAGTGAGTGAGGAGAGAGGGGGAATGGGACAGTGATTGAGGAGAAAGGTGCAATTGGACAGTGAGTGAGGAGAGATTTGGAATGGGACAGTGAATGAGGAGACTGCGAGGGAATGGGACAGTGAGTGAGGAGAGACGGGGAATGGGACAGTGAGTGAGGAGAGAGGGGAATGAGACAGTGAGTGAGGAGAGAGGGAAATGGGACAGTGAGTGAGGGGAAAGGTGCAATTGGACAGTGAGTGAAGAGAGAAGGTGAATGGGATAGTGAGTGAGGAGAGAGGGGGAATGGGACAGTGAGGGCAGAGAGAGGGGGAATTCAAAAGTGAGTGAGGAGAGAGGGAGGGAATGGGACCGTGAGTGAGGAGAGCGTGAGGGAATGGGACAGGGAGTGAGGAGAGAGTGGGAATGGGATAGTGAGTGAGCAGAGTGGGAGGGAATGTGACCGTGAGTGAGGAGAGCTTGAGAGAATGGGACAGTGAGTGAGGAGAGAGAGGGAATGTGACAGTGAGTGAGGAGTGAGGTTGTGTGAGGAGAGAGGGACGGAATGGGACAGAGAATGACGAGAGAGTGAGGGAATGGGACAGTGAGTGAGGAGAGAGGGTGAATGGGACAGTGAGTGATTAGAGAGGCAGAATGGGACAGTGTGTGAGGAGATAGAGGGAATGGCACAGTGAATGAGGAGAGAGAGGGAATGGGACAGTGAGTGAGGAGATAGGGGGAGTAGGACAGTGAGTGAGGAAAGATTGGGAATGGGATAGTGAGAGTGGAGAAAGGGGAATGGGACAATGAGTGAGGAAAGAGAGAAAGGGACAGTGAGTGAGGAGAGAGGGGGAATGGGACAGTGAGTGAAGAGAGAGGGGGAATGGGACAGTGAGTGAGGAGAGAGGGGGAATGTGACAGTGAGTGAGGAGAGAGGGAGGGAATGGGAAAGTGAGTGAGGAGAGAGTGAGAATGGGTCAGTGAGTTAGGAGAGAGGGGGAATGGGACAGTGTGTGAGGAGAGAGAGGGAATGGGACGGTGAGTGAGGAGAGAGGGGGAATGGGACAGTGAGTGAGGAGAGAGAGGGAATGGCACAGTGAGTGAGGAGAGAGAGGGAATCGGACAGTGATTGAGGAGATGGGGAAATGGTACAGTGAGTGAGGAAAAAAGGGTAATGGGACAGTGAGTGAGGAGAGAGGCGGAATGGGACAGTGAGTGAGGAGAGAGGGGGAATGGGACAGTGATTGAGGAGAAAGGTGCAATTGGACAGTGAGTGAGGAGAGATTTGGAATGGGACAGTGAATGAGGAGACTGCGAGGGAATGGGACAGTGAGTGAGGAGAGACGGGGAATGGGACAGTGAGTGAGGAGAGAGGGGAATGAGACAGTGAGTGAGGAGTGAGGGAAATGGGACAGTGAGTGAGGGGAAAGGTGCAATTGGACAGTGAGTGAAGAGAGAAGGTGAATGGGATAGTGAGTGAGGAGAGAGGGGGAATGGCACAGTGAATGAGGAGAGAGAGGGAATGGGACAGTGAGTGAGGAGATAGGGGGAGTAGGACAGTGAGAGAGGAAAGATTGGGAATGGGATCGTGAGAGCGGAGAAAGGGGAATGGGACAATGAGTGAGGAAAGAGAGAAAGGGACAGTGAGTGAAGAGAGAGGGGGAATGGGACAGTGAGTGAGGAGAGAGAGGGAATGGCACAGTGAGTGAGGAGAGAGAGGGAATGGGACAGTGATTGAGGAGATGGGGAAATGGTACAGTGAGTGATGAAAAAAGGGTAATGGGACAGTGAGTGAAGAGATAGGGGGAGTGGGATAGTGAGTGAGGAGAGAGTGAGAATGGGACAGTGTGTGAGGAGGGAGGCGGAATGGGACAGTGAGTGAGGAGAGATTTGGAAAGGGACAGTGAATGAGGAGAGAGGGAGCGAATGGGACAGTGAATGAGGAGACTGCGAGGGAATGGGACAGTGAGTGAGGAGAGAGGGGGAATAGGACAGTGAGTGAGGAGAGAGGGGGAATGGGACAGTGAGTGAGGAGAGAGGGGGAATGGGACAGTGAGTGAGGAGAGAGGGGGAATGGGACAGTGAGTGAGGAGAGACGGGGAATGTGACAGTGAGTGAGGAGAGAGGGAGCGAATGGGACAGTGAATGAGGAGACTGCGAGGGAATGGGACAGTGAGTGAGGAGAAAGGGGGAATGGGACAGTGAGTGAGGGGAAAGGTGCAATTGGACAGTGAGTGAAGAGAGAAGGTGAATGGGATAGTGAGTGAGGAGAGAGGGGGAATGGGACAGTGAGGGCAGAGAGAGGGGGAATGGAAAAGTGAGTGAGGAGAGAGGGAGGGAATGGGACCGTGAGTGAGGAGAGCGTGAGGGAATGGGACAGGGAGTGAGGAGAGAGTGGGAATGGGATAGTGAGTGAGGAGAGAGGGGGAATGGGACAGTGAGTGAGGAGAGAGGGGGAATGGGACAGTGAGTGAGGAGAGAGGGGGAATGTGACAGTGAGTGAGAAGAGAGCAGCAATCCTACAGTGAGTGAGGATAGAGGGGGAATGGGACAGTGAGTGAGGAGAGAGAGGGAATGGGACAGTGATTCAGAAGAAAGAGGGAATGGGACAGTGAGTGAGGAGAGAGGGGGAATGGGACAGTGAGTGAGGAGAGAGGGGGAATGTGACAGTGAGTGAGGAGAGAGGGAGGGAATGGTAATGTGAGTGAGGAGAGAGTGAGAATGGGTCAGTGAGTTAGGAGAGGGGGAATGGGACAGTGTGTGAGGAGAGGGGGGAATGGGACAGTGAGTGAGGATAGAGGGGGAATGGGACAATGAGTGAGGAGAGAGGGGGAATGGGATAGTGAGTGAGGAGAGGGGGGAATGGGACAGTGAGTGAGGATAGAGGGGGAATGGGACAGTGTGTGAGGAGAGAGGGGGAATGGGACAGTGAGTGAGGAGAGAGGGGGAATGGGACAGTGAGTGAGGATAGAGGGGGAATGTGACAGTGAGTGAGGAGAGAGAGGGAATGGGACAGTGAGTGAGGAGAGGGGGGGAATGGGACAGTGAGTGTAGAGAGAGGGGGAATGGCACAGTGAGTGAGGAGAGAGGGGGAATGGGACAGTGAGTGTGGAGAGAGGGGGAATGGGACAGTGTGTGAGGAGAGAGGGGGAATGGGACAGTGAGTGAGGAGAGAGGGGGAATGGGACAGTGAGTGAGGATAGAGGGGGAATGTGACAGTGAGTGAGGAGAGAGAGGGAATGGGACAGTGAGTGAGGAGAGGGTGGGAATGGGACAGTGAGTGTAGAGAGAGGAGGAATGGCACAGTGAGTGAGGAGAGAGGGGGATGGTGACAGTGAGTGTGGAGAGAGGGGGAATGGGACAGTGTGTGAGGAGAGAGGGGGAATGGGACAGTGAGTGAGGAGAGAGGGGGAATGGGACAGTGAGTGAGGAGAGAGGGGGAATTGGACAGTGAGTGAGGAGAGAGGGGGAATGTGACAGTGAGTGAGGAGAGAGGGAGGGAATGGGAAAGTGAGTGAGGAGAGAGTGAGAATGGGTCAGTGAGTTAGGAGAGAGGGGGAATGGGACAGTGTGTGAGGAGAGAGAGGGAATGGGACGGTGAGTGAGGAGAGAGGGGGAATGGGACAGTGAGTGAGGAGAGAGAGGGAATGGCACAGTGAGTGAGGAGAGAGAGGGAATGGGACAGTGATTGAGGAGATGGGGAAATGGTACAGTGAGTGAGGAAAAAAGGGTAATGGGACAGTGAGTGAGGAGAGAGGCGGAATGGGACAGTGAGTGAGGAGAGAGGGGGAATGGGACAGTGATTGAGGTGAAAGGTGCAATTGGACAGTGAGTGAGGAGAGATTTGGAATGGGACAGTGAATGAGGAGACTGCGAGGGAATGGGACAGTGAGTGAGGAGAGACGGGGAATGGGACAGTGAGTGAGGAGAGAGGGGAATGAGACAGTGAGTGAGGAGAGAGGGAAATGGGACAGTGAGTGAGGGGAAAGGTGCAATTGGACAGTGAGTGAAGAGAGAAGGTGAATGGGATAGTGAGTGAGGAGAGAGTGGGAATGGGACAGTGAGGGCAGAGAGAGGGGGAATTCAAAAGTGAGTGAGGAGAGAGGGAGGGAATGGGACCGTGAGTGAGGAGAGCGTGAGGGAATGGGACAGGGAGTGAGGAGAGAGTGGGAATGGGATAGTGAGTGTGCAGAGTGGGAGGGAATGTGACCGTGAGTGAGGAGAGCTTGAGAGAATGGGACAGTGAGTGAGGAGAGAGAGGGAATGTGACAGTGAGTGAGGAGTGAGGTTGTGTGAGGAGAGAGGGACGGAATGGGACAGAGAATGAGGAGAGAGTGAGGGAATGGGACAGTGAGTGAGGAGAGAGTGTGAATGGGACAGTGAGTGATTAGAGAGGCAGAATGGGACAGTGTGTGAGGAGATAGAGGGAATGGCACAGTGAATGAGGAGAGAGAGGGAATGGGACAGTGAGTGAGGAGATAGGGGGAGTAGGACAGTGAGTGAGGAAAGATTGGGAATGGGATAGTGAGAGCGGAGAAAGGGGAATGGGACAATGAGTGAGGAAAGAGAGAAAGGGACAGTGAGTGAAGAGAGAGGGGGAATGGGACAGTGAGTGAGGAGAGAGAGGGAATGGCACAGTGAGTGAGGAGAGAGAGGGAATGGGACAGTGATTGAGGAGATGGGGAAATGGTACAGTGAGTGAGGAAAAAAGGGTAATGGGACAGTGAGTGAAGAGATAGGGGGAGTGGGATAGTGAGTGAGGAGAGAGTGAGAATGGGACAGTGTGTGAGGAGGGAGGCGGAATGGGACAGTGAGTGAGGAGAGATTTGGAAAGGGACAGTGAGTGAGGAGAGAGGGAGCGAATGGGACAGTGAATGAGGAGACTGCGAGGGAATGGGACAGTGAGTGAGGAGAGAGGGGGAATAGGACAGTGAGTGAGGAGAGAGGGGGAATGGGACAGTGAGTGAGGAGAGAGGGGGAATGGGACAGTGAGTGAGGAGAGAGGGGGAATGGGACAGTGAGTGAGGAGAGACGGGGAATGTGACAGTGAGTGAGGAGAGAGGGAGCGAATGGGACAGTGAATGAGGAGACTGCGAGGGAATGGGACAGTGAGTGAGGAGAAAGGGGGAATGGGACAGTGAGTGAGGGGAAAGGTGCAATTGGACAGTGAGTGAAGAGAGAAGGTGAATGGGATAGTGAGTGAGGAGAGAGGGGGAATGGGACAGTGAGGGCAGAGAGAGGGGGAATGGAAAAGTGAGTGAGGAGAGAGGGAGGGAATGGGACCGTGAGTGAGGAGAGCGTGAGGGAATGGGACAGGGAGTGAGGAGAGAGTGCGAATGGGATAGTGAGTGAGCAGAGTGGGAGGGAATGTGACCGTGAGTGAGGAGAGAGCGGGAATGGGACAGTGAGTGAGGAGAGAGGTGCAATTGGAGAGTGAGTGAGGAGAGAGAGGGATTGGGACAGGGAGTGAGGAGAGAGTGGGAATGGGATAGTGACTGAGGAGAGAGGGGAAATGGGACAGTGAGTGAGGAGACAGTGGGAATGGGACAGTGTGTGAGGAGAGAGGGGGAATGGGACAGTGAGTGAGGATAGAGGGGGAATGGGACAGTGAGTGAGGAGACAGTGGGAATGGGACAGTGTGTGAGGAGAGAGGGGGAATGGGACAGTGAGTGAGGAGAGAGGGGGAATGGGACAGTGAGTGAGGAGAGAGGGGGAATGTGACAGTGAGTGAGAAGAGAGCAGCAATCCTACAGTGAGTGAGGATAGAGGGGGAATGGGACAGTGAGTGAGGAGAGAGAGGGAATGGGACAGTGAGTGAGAAGAGAGAGGGAATGGGACAGTGAGTGAGGAGAGAGGGGGAATGGGACAGTGAGTGAGGAGAGAGGGGGAATGTGACAGTGAGTGAGGAGAGAGGGAGGGAATGGTAATGTGAGTGAGGAGAGAGTGAGAATGGGTCAGTGAGTTAGGAGAGGGGGAATGGGACAGTGTGTGAGGAGAGGGGGGAATGGGACAGTGAGTGAGGATAGAGGGGGAATGGGACAATGAGTGAGGAGAGAGGGGGAATGGGATAGTGAGTGAGGAGAGGGGGGAATGGGACAGTGAGTGAGGATAGAGGGGGAATGGGACAGTGTGTGAGGAGAGAGGGGGAATGGGACAGTGAGTGAGGAGAGAGGGGGAATGGGACAGTGAGTGAGGATAGAGGGGGAATGTGACAGTGAGTGAGGAGAGAGAGGGAATGGGACAGTGAGTGAGGAGAGGGGGGGAATGGGACAGTGAGTGAGGAGAGAGGGGGAATGGCACAGTGAGTGAGGAGAGAGGGGGAATGGGACAGTGAGTGACGATAGAGGGGGAATGGGACAGTGAGTGAGGAGACAGTGGGAATGGGACAGTGTGTGAGGAGAGAGGGGGAATGGGACAGTGAGTGAGGAGAGAGGGGGAATGGGACAGTGAGTGAGGAGAGAGGGGGAATGTGACAGTGAGTGAGAAGAGAGCAGTAATCCTACAGTGAGTGAGGATAGAGGGGGAATGGGACAGTGAGTGAGGAGAGAGAGGGAATGGGACAGTGAGTGAGAAGAGAGCGGGAATGGGACAGTGAGTGAGGAGAGAGGGGGAATGGGACAGTGAGTGAGGAGAGAGGGGGAATGTGACAGTGAGTGAGGAGAGAGGGAGGGAATGGTAATGTGAGTGAGGAGAGAGTGAGAATGGGTCAGTGAGTTAGGAGAGGGGGAATGGGACAGTGTGTGAGGAGAGGGGGGAATGGGACAGTGAGTGAGGATAGAGGGGGAATGGGACAATGAGTGAGGAGAGAGGGGGAATGGGATAGTGAGTGAGGAGAGGGGGGAATGGGACAGTGAGTGAGGATAGAGGGGGAATGGGACAGTGTGTGAGGAGAGAGGGGGAATGGGACAGTGAGTGAGGAGAGAGGGGGAATGGGACAGTGAGTGAGGATAGAGGAGGAATGTGACAGTGAGTCAGGAGAGAGAGGGAATGGGACAGTGAGTGAGGAGAGGGGGGGAATGGGACAGTGAGTGTAGAGAGAGGGGGAATGGCACAGTGAGTGAGGAGAGAGGGGGAATGGGACAGTGAGTGTGGAGAGAGGGGGAATGGGACAGTGTGTGAGGAGAGAGGGGGAATGGGACAGTGAGTGAGGAGAGAGGGGGAATGGGACAGTGAGTGAGGATAGAGGGGGAATGTGACAGTGAGTGAGGAGAGAGAGGGAATGGGACAGTGAGTGAGGAGAGGGGGGGAATGGGACAGTGAGTGTAGAGAGAGGGGGAATGGCACAGTGAGTGAGGAGAGAGGGGGAATGTGACAGTGAGTGTGGAGAGAGGGGGAATGGGACAGTGTGTGAGGAGAGAGGGGGAATGGGACAGTGAGTGAGGAGAGAGGGGTAATGGGACAGTGAGTGAGGAGAGAGGGGGAATGGGACAGTGAGTGAGGAGAGAGGGGGAATGTGACAGTGAGTGAGGAGAGAGCGAGGGAATGGGAAAGTGAGTGAGGAGAGAGTGAGAATGGGACAGTGAGTGAGGAGAGAGGGGGAATGGGACATTAAGTGAGGAGAGAGAGGGAATGGCACAGTGAGTGAGGAGAGAGAGGGAATGGGACAGTGATTGAGGAGATGGGGAAATGGTACAGTGTGTGAGGAAAAAAGGGTAATGGGACAGTGAGTGAGGAGAGAGGGGGAATGGGACAGTGAGTGAGGAGAGAGAGGGAATGGGACAGTGAGTGAGGAGAAAGTTTTAATGGGACAGTGAGTGAGGAGAGAGGGGGAATGGGACAGTGAGTGAGGAGAGAGAGGGAATGGGACAGTGAGTGAGGAGAAAGGTTTAATGGGACAGTGAGTGAGGAGAGAGTGAGAATGGGACAGTGTGTGAGGAGAGAGGCGGAATGGGACAGTAAGAGAGGAGAGATTGGGAATGGGATAGTGAGTGAGGAGAGAGGGGGAATGTAAGATGTGAGTGAGGGGAGAGGGGGAATGGGACTGTGAGTGAGGAGAGAGGGGGAATGGGACAGTGAGTGAGGAGCGAGTGAGAATGGGATAGTGAGTGAGGAGAGAGGGGGAATGGGACAGTGAGTGAGGAGAGATTGGGAATGGCACAGTGAGTGAGGAGAGAGAGGGAATGGGACAGTGATTGAGGAGAGAGGGGGAATGGGACAGTGAGTGAGGAGAGAGAGGGAATGGGACAGTGATTGAGGAGATGGGGAAATGGTACAGTGAGTGATGAAAAAAGGGTAATGGGACAGTGAGTGAAGAGATAGGGGGAGTGGGATAGTGAGTGAGGAGAGAGTGAGAATGGGACAGTGTGTGAGGAGGGAGGCGGAATGGGACAGTGAGTGAGGAGAGATTTGGAAAGGGACAGTGAATGAGGAGAGAGGGAGCGAATGGGACAGTGAATGAGGAGACTGCGAGGGAATGGGACAGTGAGTGAGGAGAGAGGGGGAATAGGACAGTGAGTGAGGAGAGAGGGGGAATGGGACAGTGAGTGAGGAGAGAGGGGGAATGGGACAGTGAGTGAGGAGAGAGGGGGAATGGGACAGTGAGTGAGGAGAGACGGGGAATGTGACAGTGAGTGAGGAGAGAGGGAGCGAATGGGACAGTTAATGAGGAGACTGCGAGGGAATGGGACAGTGAGTGAGGAGAAAGGGGGAATGGGACAGTGAGTGAGGGGAAAGGTGCAATTGGACAGTGAGTGAAGAGAGAAGGTGAATGGGATAGTGAGTGAGGAGAGAGGGGGAATGGGACAGTGAGGGCAGAGAGAGGGGGAATGGAAAAGTGAGTGAGGAGAGAGGGAGGGAATGGGACCGTGAGTGAGGAGAGCGTGAGGGAATGGGACAGGGAGTGAGGAGAGAGTGGGAATGGGATAGTGAGTGAGGAGAGAGGGGGAATGGGACAGTGAGTGAGGAGAGAGGGGGAATGGGACAGTGAGTGAGGAGAGAGGGGGAATGTGACAGTGAGTGAGAAGAGAGCAGCAATCCTACAGTGAGTGAGGATAGAGGGGGAATGGGACAGTGAGTGAGGAGAGAGAGGGAATGGGACAGTGATTCAGAAGAAAGAGGGAATGGGACAGTGAGTGAGGAGAGAGGGGGAATGGGACAGTGAGTGAGGAGAGAGGGGGAATGTGACAGTGAGTGAGGAGAGAGGGAGGGAATGGTAATGTGAGTGAGGAGAGAGTGAGAATGGGTCAGTGAGTTAGGAGAGGGGGAATGGGACAGTGTGTGAGGAGAGGGGGGAATGGGACAGTGAGTGAGGATAGAGGGGGAATGGGACAATGAGTGAGGAGAGAGGGGGAATGGGATAGTGAGTGAGGAGAGGGGGGAATGGGACAGTGAGTGAGGATAGAGGGGGAATGGGACAGTGTGTGAGGAGAGAGGGGGAATGGGACAGTGAGTGAGGAGAGAGGGGGAATGGGACAGTGAGTGAGGATAGAGGGGGAATGTGACAGTGAGTGAGGAGAGAGAGGGAATGGGACAGTGAGTGAGGAGAGGGGGGGAATGGGACAGTGAGTGTAGAGAGAGGGGGAATGGCACAGTGAGTGAGGAGAGAGGGGGAATGGGACAGTGAGTGTGGAGAGAGGGGGAATGGGA
Source organism: Isurus oxyrinchus (assembly GCA_026770705.1). Taxonomy (NCBI): domain Eukaryota; kingdom Metazoa; phylum Chordata; class Chondrichthyes; order Lamniformes; family Lamnidae; genus Isurus; species Isurus oxyrinchus. The sequence goes on from JANJGN010000014.1 coordinate 10,835,795, forward strand.
CAGTGTGTGAGGAGAGAGGGGGAATGGGACAGTGAGTGAGGAGAGAGGGGGAATGGGACAGTGAGTGAGGATAGAGGGGGAATGTGACAGTGAGTGAGGAGAGAGAGGGAATGGGACAGTGAGTGAGGAGAGGGTGGGAATGGGACAGTGAGTGTAGAGAGAGGAGGAATGGCACAGTGAGTGAGGAGAGAGGGGGATGGTGACAGTGAGTGTGGAGAGAGGGGGAATGGGACAGTGTGTGAGGAGAGAGGGGGAATGGGACAGTGAGTGAGGAGAGAGGGGGAATGGGACAGTGAGTGAGGAGAGAGGGGGAATTGGACAGTGAGTGAGGAGAGAGGGGGAATGTGACAGTGAGTGAGGAGAGAGGGAGGGAATGGGAAAGTGAGTGAGGAGAGAGTGAGAATGGGTCAGTGAGTTAGGAGAGAGGGGGAATGGGACAGTGTGTGAGGAGAGAGAGGGAATGGGACGGTGAGTGAGGAGAGAGGGGGAATGGGACAGTGAGTGAGGAGAGAGAGGGAATGGCACAGTGAGTGAGGAGAGAGAGGGAATGGGACAGTGATTGAGGAGATGGGGAAATGGTACAGTGAGTGAGGAAAAAAGGGTAATGGGACAGTGAGTGAGGAGAGAGGCGGAATGGGACAGTGAGTGAGGAGAGAGGGGGAATGGGACAGTGATTGAGGTGAAAGGTGCAATTGGACAGTGAGTGAGGAGAGATTTGGAATGGGACAGTGAATGAGGAGACTGCGAGGGAATGGGACAGTGAGTGAGGAGAGACGGGGAATGGGACAGTGAGTGAGGAGAGAGGGGAATGAGACAGTGAGTGAGGAGAGAGGGAAATGGGACAGTGAGTGAGGGGAAAGGTGCAATTGGACAGTGAGTGAAGAGAGAAGGTGAATGGGATAGTGAGTGAGGAGAGAGTGGGAATGGGACAGTGAGGGCAGAGAGAGGGGGAATTCAAAAGTGAGTGAGGAGAGAGGGAGGGAATGGGACCGTGAGTGAGGAGAGCGTGAGGGAATGGGACAGGGAGTGAGGAGAGAGTGGGAATGGGATAGTGAGTGTGCAGAGTGGGAGGGAATGTGACCGTGAGTGAGGAGAGCTTGAGAGAATGGGACAGTGAGTGAGGAGAGAGAGGGAATGTGACAGTGAGTGAGGAGTGAGGTTGTGTGAGGAGAGAGGGACGGAATGGGACAGAGAATGAGGAGAGAGTGAGGGAATGGGACAGTGAGTGAGGAGAGAGTGTGAATGGGACAGTGAGTGATTAGAGAGGCAGAATGGGACAGTGTGTGAGGAGATAGAGGGAATGGCACAGTGAATGAGGAGAGAGAGGGAATGGGACAGTGAGTGAGGAGATAGGGGGAGTAGGACAGTGAGTGAGGAAAGATTGGGAATGGGATAGTGAGAGCGGAGAAAGGGGAATGGGACAATGAGTGAGGAAAGAGAGAAAGGGACAGTGAGTGAAGAGAGAGGGGGAATGGGACAGTGAGTGAGGAGAGAGAGGGAATGGCACAGTGAGTGAGGAGAGAGAGGGAATGGGACAGTGATTGAGGAGATGGGGAAATGGTACAGTGAGTGAGGAAAAAAGGGTAATGGGACAGTGAGTGAAGAGATAGGGGGAGTGGGATAGTGAGTGAGGAGAGAGTGAGAATGGGACAGTGTGTGAGGAGGGAGGCGGAATGGGACAGTGAGTGAGGAGAGATTTGGAAAGGGACAGTGAGTGAGGAGAGAGGGAGCGAATGGGACAGTGAATGAGGAGACTGCGAGGGAATGGGACAGTGAGTGAGGAGAGAGGGGGAATAGGACAGTGAGTGAGGAGAGAGGGGGAATGGGACAGTGAGTGAGGAGAGAGGGGGAATGGGACAGTGAGTGAGGAGAGAGGGGGAATGGGACAGTGAGTGAGGAGAGACGGGGAATGTGACAGTGAGTGAGGAGAGAGGGAGCGAATGGGACAGTGAATGAGGAGACTGCGAGGGAATGGGACAGTGAGTGAGGAGAAAGGGGGAATGGGACAGTGAGTGAGGGGAAAGGTGCAATTGGACAGTGAGTGAAGAGAGAAGGTGAATGGGATAGTGAGTGAGGAGAGAGGGGGAATGGGACAGTGAGGGCAGAGAGAGGGGGAATGGAAAAGTGAGTGAGGAGAGAGGGAGGGAATGGGACCGTGAGTGAGGAGAGCGTGAGGGAATGGGACAGGGAGTGAGGAGAGAGTGCGAATGGGATAGTGAGTGAGCAGAGTGGGAGGGAATGTGACCGTGAGTGAGGAGAGAGCGGGAATGGGACAGTGAGTGAGGAGAGAGGTGCAATTGGAGAGTGAGTGAGGAGAGAGAGGGATTGGGACAGGGAGTGAGGAGAGAGTGGGAATGGGATAGTGACTGAGGAGAGAGGGGAAATGGGACAGTGAGTGAGGAGACAGTGGGAATGGGACAGTGTGTGAGGAGAGAGGGGGAATGGGACAGTGAGTGAGGATAGAGGGGGAATGGGACAGTGAGTGAGGAGACAGTGGGAATGGGACAGTGTGTGAGGAGAGAGGGGGAATGGGACAGTGAGTGAGGAGAGAGGGGGAATGGGACAGTGAGTGAGGAGAGAGGGGGAATGTGACAGTGAGTGAGAAGAGAGCAGCAATCCTACAGTGAGTGAGGATAGAGGGGGAATGGGACAGTGAGTGAGGAGAGAGAGGGAATGGGACAGTGAGTGAGAAGAGAGAGGGAATGGGACAGTGAGTGAGGAGAGAGGGGGAATGGGACAGTGAGTGAGGAGAGAGGGGGAATGTGACAGTGAGTGAGGAGAGAGGGAGGGAATGGTAATGTGAGTGAGGAGAGAGTGAGAATGGGTCAGTGAGTTAGGAGAGGGGGAATGGGACAGTGTGTGAGGAGAGGGGGGAATGGGACAGTGAGTGAGGATAGAGGGGGAATGGGACAATGAGTGAGGAGAGAGGGGGAATGGGATAGTGAGTGAGGAGAGGGGGGAATGGGACAGTGAGTGAGGATAGAGGGGGAATGGGACAGTGTGTGAGGAGAGAGGGGGAATGGGACAGTGAGTGAGGAGAGAGGGGGAATGGGACAGTGAGTGAGGATAGAGGGGGAATGTGACAGTGAGTGAGGAGAGAGAGGGAATGGGACAGTGAGTGAGGAGAGGGGGGGAATGGGACAGTGAGTGAGGAGAGAGGGGGAATGGCACAGTGAGTGAGGAGAGAGGGGGAATGGGACAGTGAGTGACGATAGAGGGGGAATGGGACAGTGAGTGAGGAGACAGTGGGAATGGGACAGTGTGTGAGGAGAGAGGGGGAATGGGACAGTGAGTGAGGAGAGAGGGGGAATGGGACAGTGAGTGAGGAGAGAGGGGGAATGTGACAGTGAGTGAGAAGAGAGCAGTAATCCTACAGTGAGTGAGGATAGAGGGGGAATGGGACAGTGAGTGAGGAGAGAGAGGGAATGGGACAGTGAGTGAGAAGAGAGCGGGAATGGGACAGTGAGTGAGGAGAGAGGGGGAATGGGACAGTGAGTGAGGAGAGAGGGGGAATGTGACAGTGAGTGAGGAGAGAGGGAGGGAATGGTAATGTGAGTGAGGAGAGAGTGAGAATGGGTCAGTGAGTTAGGAGAGGGGGAATGGGACAGTGTGTGAGGAGAGGGGGGAATGGGACAGTGAGTGAGGATAGAGGGGGAATGGGACAATGAGTGAGGAGAGAGGGGGAATGGGATAGTGAGTGAGGAGAGGGGGGAATGGGACAGTGAGTGAGGATAGAGGGGGAATGGGACAGTGTGTGAGGAGAGAGGGGGAATGGGACAGTGAGTGAGGAGAGAGGGGGAATGGGACAGTGAGTGAGGATAGAGGAGGAATGTGACAGTGAGTCAGGAGAGAGAGGGAATGGGACAGTGAGTGAGGAGAGGGGGGGAATGGGACAGTGAGTGTAGAGAGAGGGGGAATGGCACAGTGAGTGAGGAGAGAGGGGGAATGGGACAGTGAGTGTGGAGAGAGGGGGAATGGGACAGTGTGTGAGGAGAGAGGGGGAATGGGACAGTGAGTGAGGAGAGAGGGGGAATGGGACAGTGAGTGAGGATAGAGGGGGAATGTGACAGTGAGTGAGGAGAGAGAGGGAATGGGACAGTGAGTGAGGAGAGGGGGGGAATGGGACAGTGAGTGTAGAGAGAGGGGGAATGGCACAGTGAGTGAGGAGAGAGGGGGAATGTGACAGTGAGTGTGGAGAGAGGGGGAATGGGACAGTGTGTGAGGAGAGAGGGGGAATGGGACAGTGAGTGAGGAGAGAGGGGTAATGGGACAGTGAGTGAGGAGAGAGGGGGAATGGGACAGTGAGTGAGGAGAGAGGGGGAATGTGACAGTGAGTGAGGAGAGAGCGAGGGAATGGGAAAGTGAGTGAGGAGAGAGTGAGAATGGGACAGTGAGTGAGGAGAGAGGGGGAATGGGACATTAAGTGAGGAGAGAGAGGGAATGGCACAGTGAGTGAGGAGAGAGAGGGAATGGGACAGTGATTGAGGAGATGGGGAAATGGTACAGTGTGTGAGGAAAAAAGGGTAATGGGACAGTGAGTGAGGAGAGAGGGGGAATGGGACAGTGAGTGAGGAGAGAGAGGGAATGGGACAGTGAGTGAGGAGAAAGTTTTAATGGGACAGTGAGTGAGGAGAGAGGGGGAATGGGACAGTGAGTGAGGAGAGAGAGGGAATGGGACAGTGAGTGAGGAGAAAGGTTTAATGGGACAGTGAGTGAGGAGAGAGTGAGAATGGGACAGTGTGTGAGGAGAGAGGCGGAATGGGACAGTAAGAGAGGAGAGATTGGGAATGGGATAGTGAGTGAGGAGAGAGGGGGAATGTAAGATGTGAGTGAGGGGAGAGGGGGAATGGGACTGTGAGTGAGGAGAGAGGGGGAATGGGACAGTGAGTGAGGAGCGAGTGAGAATGGGATAGTGAGTGAGGAGAGAGGGGGAATGGGACAGTGAGTGAGGAGAGATTGGGAATGGCACAGTGAGTGAGGAGAGAGAGGGAATGGGACAGTGATTGAGGAGAGAGGGGGAATGGGACAGTGAGTGAGGAGAGATTGGGAATGGGATAGTGAGTGAGGAGAGAGGGGGAATGGGACAGTGAGTGAGGAGAGATTGGGAATGGGACAGTGAATGAGGAGAGAGGGGGAACGGGACAGTGAGTGAGGAGAGAGGGGGAATGGGACAGTGAGTGAGGAGAGAGGCGAAATGGGACAGTGAGTGAGGAGAGATTGGGAATGGGACAGTGAATGAGGAGAGAGGGGGAACGGGACAGTGAGTGAGGAGAGAGGGGGAATTGGAAACTGTGTGAGGAGAGAGGGGGAATGGGAGAGTGAGTGAGGAGAGAGGGGGAATGGGAAAGTGAATGAAGAGAGAGAGAAAGGGACAGTGAGTGAGGAGAAAGGGGGAATGGGACAATGAGTGAGGAGAGAGGGGGAATGGGACAGTGAGTGTAGAGAGAGGGGGAATGGCACAGTGAGTGAGGAGAGAGGGGGAATGGGACAGTGAGTGTGGAGAGAGGGGGAATGGGACAGTGAGTGTGGAGAGAGGGGGAATGGGACAGTGAGTGTGGAGAGAGGGGGAATGGGACAGTGTGTGAGGAGAGAGGGGTAATGGGACAGTGAGTGAGGAGAGAGGGGGAATGGGACAGTGAGTGAGGATAGAGGGGGAATGTGACAGTGAGTGAGGAGAGAGAGAGGGAATGGGACAGTGAGTGAGGAGAGAGAGGGAATGGGACAGTGAGTGAGGAGAGAGGGAGGGAATGGGAAAGTGAGTGAGGAGAGAGTGAGAATGAGTCAGTGAGTTAGGAGAGAGGGGGAATGGGACAGTGTGTGAGGAGAGAGAGGGAATGGGATAGTGAGTGAGGAGAGAGGCCGAATGGGAAGGTGAGTGAGGAGAGAGGGGGAATGGGATAGTGAGTGAGGAGAGAGGGGGAATGGGACATTAAGTGAGGAGAGAGAGGGAATGGCACAGTGAGTGAGGAGAGAGAGGGAATGGGACAGTGATTGAGGAGATGGGGAAATGGTACAGTGTGTGAGGAAAAAAGGGTAATGGGACAGTGAGTGAGGAGAGAGAGGGAATGGGACAGTGAGTGAGGAGAAAGGTTTAATGGGACAGTGAGTGAGGAGAGAGTGAGAATGGGACAGTGTGTGAGGAGAGAGGCGGAATGGGACAGTGAGAGAGGAGAGATTGGGAATGGGATAGTGAGTGAGGAGAGAGGGGGAATGTAAGATGTGAGTGAGGGGAGATGGGGAATGGGACTGTGAGTGAGGAGAGAGGGGGAATGGGACAGTGAGTGAGGAGCGAGTGGGAATGGGATAGTGAGTGAGGAGAGAGGGGGAATGGGATAGTGAATGAGGAGAGAGAGAAAGGGACAGTGAGTGAGGAGAGAGGGGGAATGGGACAGTGAGTGAGGAGAGAGGGGGAATGGGACAGTGAGTGAGGAGCGATTGGGAATGGGATAGTGAGTGAGGAGAGAGGGGGAATGGGACAGTGAGTGAGGAGAGATTGGGAATGGCACAGTGAGTGAGGAGAGAGAGGGAATGGGACAGTGATTGAGGAGAGAGGGGGAATGGGACAGTGAGTGAGGAGTGATTGGGAATGGGATAGTGAGTGAGGAGAGAGGGGGAATGGGACAGTGAGTGAGGAGAGATTGGGAATGGCACAGTGAGTGAGGAGAGAGAGGGAATGGGACAGTGATTGAGGAGAGAGGGGGAATGGGACAGTGAGTGAGGAGAGAGGCGGAATGGGACAGTGAGTGAGGAGAGATTGGGAATGGGACAGTGAATGAGGAGAGAGGGGGAACGGGACAGTGAGTGAGGAGAGTGGGGGAATTGGAAACTGTGTGAGGAGAGAGGGGGAATGGGACAGTGAGTGAGGAGATAGGGGGAATGGGAAAGTGAATGAGGAGAGAGAGAAAGGGACAGTGAGTGAGGAGAAAGGGGGAATGGGACAATGAGTGAGGAGAGAGGGGGAATGGGACAGTTAGTGTAGAGAGAGGGGGAATGGCACAGTGAGTGAGGAGAGAGGGGGAATGGGACAGTGAGTGTGGAGAGAGCGGGAATGGGACAGTGAGTGTGGAGAGAGGGGGAATGGGACAGTGAGTGTGGAGAGAGGGGGAATGGGACAGTGTGTGAGGAGAGAGGGGGAATGGGACAGTGAGTGAGGAGAGAGGGGGAATGGGACAGTGAGTGTGGATAGAGGGGGAATGTGACAGTGAGTGAGGAGAGAGAGAGGGAATGGGACAGTGAGTGAGGAGAGAGAGGGAATGGGACAGTGAGTGAGGAGAGAGGGAGGGAATGGGAAAGTGAGTGAGGAGAGAGTGAGAATGAGTCAGTGAGTTAGGAGAGAGGGGGAATGGGACAGTGTGTGAGGAGAGAGGCTGAATGGGAAGGTGAGTGAGGAGAGAGGGGGAATGGGATAGTGAGTGAGGAGAGAGGGGGAATGGGACATTAAGTGAGGAGAGAGTGGGAATGGCACAGTGAGTGAGGAGAGAGAGGGAATGAGACAGTGATTGAGGAGATGGGGAAATGGTACAGTGTGTGAGGAAAAAAGGGTAATGGGACAGTGAGTGAGGAGAGAGAGGGAATGGGACAGTGAGTGAGGAGAAAGGTTTAATGGCACAGTGAGTGAGGAGAGAGTGAGAATGGGACAGTGTGTGAGGAGAAAGGTGGAATGGGACAGTGAGAGAGGAGAGATTGGGAATGGGATAGTGAGTGAGGAGAGAGGGGGAATGTAAGATGTGAGTGAGGGGAGAGGGGGAATGGGACTGTGAGTGAGGAGAGAGGGGGAATGGGATAGTGAGTGAGGAGAGAGGGGGAATGTAAGATGTGAGTGAGGAGAGAGGGGGAATGGGACAGTGAGTGAGGAGCGAGTGGGAATGGGATAGTGAGTGAGGAGAGAGGGGGAATGGGACAGTGAGTGAGGAGAGATTGGGAATGGCACAGTGAGTGAGGAGAGAGAGGGAATGGGACAGTGATTGAGGAGAGAGGGGGAATGGTACAGTGAGTGAGGAGAGATTGGGAATGGGATAGTGAGTGAGGAGAGAGGGGGAATGGGACAGTGAATGAGGAGAGAGGGGGAACGGGACAGTGAGTGAGGAGAGAGGGGGAATGGGACAGTGAGTGAGGATAGAGGCGGAATGGGACAGTGAGTGAGGAGAGATTGGGAATGGGACAGTGAATGAGGAGAGAGGGGGAACGGGACAGTGAGTGAGGAGAGAGGGGGAATTGGAAACTGTGTGAGGAGAGAGGGGGAATGGGACAGTGAGTGAGGAGAGAGGGGGAATGGGATAGTGAATGAGGAGAGAGAGAAAGGGACAGTGAGTGAGGAGAGAGGGGGAATGGGACAGTGAGTGAGGAGAGAGGGGGAATGGGACAGTGAGTGAGGAGAGAGAGAAAGGGACAGTGAGTGAGGAGAGAGGGGGAATGGGACAGTAATTGAGAAGAGAGGGAAATGGGACAGTGTGTGAGGAGAGAGGGGGAATGGGACAGTAATTGAGAAGAGAGGGAAATGGGACAGTGTGTGAGGAGAGAGGGGGAATGGGACGGTGAGTGAGGAGAGAGGGGGAATGGGACAGTGAGTGAGGAGAGAGGGGGAATGGGACAGTGAGTGAGGAGAGAGGGGGAATGGGACAGTGATTGAGGAGAGAGGGGGAATGGGACAGTGAGTGAGGAGAGAGGGGGAATGGGACAGTGATTGAGGAGAAAGGTGCAATTGGACAGTGAGTGAGGAGAGAGGGGGAATGTGACAGTGAGTGAGGAGAGATGGAGGGAATGGGAAAGTGAGTGAGGAGAGAGTGAGAATGGGACAGTGAGTGAGGAGAGACGGGGAATGTGACAGTGAGTGAGGAGAGAGGGAGCGAATGGGACAGTGAATGAGGAGACTGCGAGGGAATGGGACAGTGAGTGAGGAGAGAGTGAGAATGGGACCGTGTGTGAGGAGAGAGGGGGAATGGGACAGTGAGTGTGGAGAGAGGGAGGGAATGGGACAGTGAGTGAGGAGTGCTTGAGGGTACGGTACAGTGAGTGAGGAGAGAGAGGGAATGGGACAGGGAGAGAGGAGAAAGGTAGAATGGGACAGTGAGTGAGCAGAGAGGGAGAATGAGACAGTGAGTGATCAGAGAGGGAGAATGGGAGATGTGAGTGAAGAGAGAGGGGGAATGGGACAGAGAATGAGGAGAGAGTGAGGGAATGGGACAGTGAGTGAGGAGAGAGGGTGAATGGGACAGTGAGTGATTAGAGAGGCAGAATGGGACAGTGTGTGAGGAGATAGAGGGAATGGCACAGTGAATGAGGAGAGAGAGGGAATGGGACAGTGAGTGAGGAGATAGGGGGAGTAGGACAGTGAGTGAGGAGAGATTGGGAATGGGATAGTGAGAGCGGAGAAAGGGGAATGGGACAGTGAGTGAGGAAAGAGAGAAAGGGACAGTGAGTGAAGAGAGAGGGGGAATGGGACAGTGAGTGAGGAGAGAGAGGGAATGGCACAGTGAATGAGGAGATAGGGGGAGTAGGACAGTGTGTGAGGAGAGAGGGGAATAGGACAGTGAGTGAGTAGAGAGGGGGAATGGGACAGTGAGTGAGGAGAGAGAGAAAGGGACAGTGTGTGAAGTTCGAGGGGGAATGGGACAGTGATTGAGGAGAGAGGGAAATGGGACAGTGAGTGAGGAGAGAGAGGGAATGGGACAGTGAGTGAGGGGAAAGGAGCAATTGGACAGTGAGTGAAGAGAGAAGGTGAATGGGATAGTGAGTGAGGAGAGAGGGGGAATGGGACAGTGAGGGCAGAGAGAGGGGGAATGGAAAAGTGAGTGAGGAGAGAGGGAGGGAATGGGACCGTGAGTGAGGAGAGCGTGAGGGAATGGGACAGGGAGTGAGGAGAGAGTGGGAATGGGATAGTGAGTGAGCAGAGTGGGAGGGAATGTGACCGTGAGTGAGGAGAGCTTGAGGGAATGGGACAGTGTGTGAGGAGAGAGAGGGAATGGGACAGTGAGTGAGGAGAGAGTGAGAATGGGTCAGTGAGTTATGAGAGGGGGGAATGGGACAATGTGTGAGGAGAGAGAGGGAATGGGACAGTGAGTGAGGAGAGAGGGCGAATGGGACAGTGAGTGAGGAGAGAGGGGGAATGGCACAGTGAGTGAGGAGAGAGCGGGAATGGGACAGTGAGTGAGGATAGAGGGGGAATGGGACAGTGAGTGAGGAGAGAGAGGGAATGGGACAGTGAGTGAGGAGAGAGAGGGAATGGGACAATGAGTGAGGAGAGAGGGGGAATGTGATAGTGAGTGAGGAGAGAGGGAGGGAATGGGAAAGTGAGTGAGGAGAGAGTGAGAATGGGTCAGTGAGTTAGGAGAGAGGGGGAATGGGACAGTGAGTGAGGAGAGAGAGGGAATGGGACAGTGAGTGAGGAGAGAGGGCGAATGGGACAGTGAGTGAGGAGAGAGGGGGAATGGGATAGTGAGTGAGGAGAGAGGGGGAATGGGACAGTGAGGGCGGAGAGAGCGGGAATGGGATAGTGAGTGAGGAGAGAGGGAGGGAATGGAACCGTGAGTGAGGAGAGAGAGGGAATGGGACAGGGAGTGAGGAGAGAGTGGGAATGGGATAGTTAGTGAGCAGAGTGGGGGAATGGAAGATGTGAGTGAGGAGAGAGGGGGAATGGGACTGTGAGTGAGGAGAGAGGGAGAATGGGAGTGATTTTGGAGCGAGGGGGAATGGGACAGTGAGTGAGGAGAGAGGGAGTGAATGGGACAGTGAATGAGGAGACTGCGAGGGAATGGGACAGTGAGTGAGGAGAGAGGGGGAATGGGTCGGTGAGTGAGGAGAGAGGGGGAATGGGACAGTGTGTGAGGAGAGAGAGGGAATGGCACAGTGAGTGAGGAGAGAGAGGGAATGGGACAGTGAGTGAGGAGAGAGGGCGAATGGGACAGTGAGTGAGGAGAGAGGGGGAATGGGATAGTGAGTGAGGAGAGAGGGGGAATGGGACATTAAGTGAGGAGAGAGAGGGAATGGCACAGTGAGTGAGGAGAGAGAGGGAATGGGACAGTGATTGAGGAGATGGGGAAATGGTACAATGTGTGAGGAAAAAAGGGTAATGGGACAGTGAGTGAGGAGAGAGGGGGAATGGGACAGTGAGTGAGGAGAGAGAGGGAATGGGACAGTGAGTGAGGAGAAAGGTTTAATGGGACAGTGAGTGAGGAGAGAGTGAGAATGGGACAGTGTGTGAGGAGAGAGGCGGAATGGGACAGTAAGAGAGGAGAGATTGGGAATGGGATAGTGAGTGAGGAGAGAGGGGGAATGTAAGATGTGAGTGAGGGGAGAGGGGGAATGGGACTGTGAGTGAGGTGAGAGGGGGAATGGGACAATGAGTGAGGAGAGAGGGGGAATGGGACAGTGAGTGTAGAGAGAGGGGGAATGGCACAGTGAGTGAGGAGAGAGGGGGAATGGGACAGTGAGTGTGGAGAGAGGGGGAATGGGACAGTGAGTGTGGAGAGAGGGGGAATGGGACAGTGAGTGTGGAGAGAGGGGGAATGGGACAGTGTGTGAGGAGAGAGGGGGAATGGGACAGTGAGTGAGGAGAGAGGGGGAATGGGACAGTGAGTGAGGATAGAGGGGGAATGTGACAGTGAGTGAGGAGAGAGAGAGGGAATGGGACAGTGAGTGAGGAGAGAGAGGGAATGGGACAGTGAGTGAGGAGAGAGGGAGGGAATGGGAAAGTGAGTGAGGAGAGAGTGAGAATGAGTCAGTGAGTTAGGAGAGAGGGGGAATGAAACAGTGTGTGAGGAGAGAGAGGGAATGGGACAGTGAGTGAGGAGAGAGGCCGAATGGGAAGGTGAGTGAGGAGAGAGGGGGAATGGGATAGTGAGTGAGGAGAGAGGGGGAATGGGACATTAAGTGAGGAGAGAGAGGGAATGGCACAGTGAGTGAGGAGAGAGAGGGAATGGGACAGTGATTGAGGAGATGGGGAAATGTTACAGTGTGTGAGGAAAAAAGGGTAATGGGACAGTGAGTGAGGAGAGAGAGGGAATGGGACAGTGAGTGAGGAGAAAGGTTTAAAGGGACAGTGAGTGAGGAGAGAGTGAGAATGGGACAGTGTGTGAGGAGAGAGGCGGAATGGGACAGTGAGAGAGGAGAGATTGGGAATGGGATAGTGAGTGAGGAGAGAGGGGGAATGTAAGATGTGAGTGAGGGGAGAGGGGGAATGGGACTGTGAGTGAGGAGAGAGGGGGAATGGGATAGTGAGTGAGGAGAGAGGGGGAATGTAAGATGTGAGTGAGGAGAGAGGGGGAATGGGACAGTGAGTGAGGAGCGAGTGGGAATGGGATAGTGAGTGAGGAGAGAGGGGGAATGGGACAGTGAGTGAGGAGAGATTGGGAATGGCACAGTGAGTGAGGAGAGGGAATGGGACAGTGATTGAGGAGAGAGGGGGAATGGTACAGTGAGTGAGGAGAGATTGGGAATGGGATAGTGAGTGAGGAGAGAGTGGGAATGGGACAGTGAATGAGGAGAGAGGGGGAACGGGACAGTGAGTGAGGAGAGAGGGGGAATGGGACAGTGAGTGAGGAGAGATTGGGAATGGGACAGTGAATGAGGAGAGAGGGGGAACGGGACAGTGAGTGAGGAGAGAGGGGGAATTGGAAACTGTGTGAGGAGAGAGGGGGAATGGGACAGTGTGTGAGGAGAGAGGGGGAATGGGACAGTGAGTGAGGAGAGAGAGAAAGGGACAGTGAGTGAGGAGAGAGGGGGAATGGGACAGTAATTGAGAAGAGAGGGAAATGGGACAGTGTGTGAGGAGAGAGGGGGAATGGGACAGTAATTGAGAAGAGAGGGAAATGGGACAGTGTGTGAGGAGAGAGGGGGAATGGGACGGTGAGTGAGGAGAGAGGGGGAATGGGACAGTGAGTGAGGAGAGAGGGGGAATGGGACAGTGAGTGAGGAGAGAGGGGGAATGGGACAGTGATTGAGGAGAGAGGGGGAATGGGACAGTGAGTGAGGAGAGAGGGGGAATGGGACAGTGAGTGTGGAGAGAGGGGGAATGGGACAGTGATTGAGGAGAGAGGGGGAATGGGACAGTGAGTGAGGAGAGAGAGGGAATGGGACAGTGATTGAGGAGAAAGGTGCAATTGGACAGTGAGTGAGGAGAGAGGGGGAATGTGACAGTGAGTGAGGAGAGACGGAGGGAATGGGAAAGTGAGTGAGGAGAGAGTTAGAATGGGTCAGTGAGTTTGGAGAGAGGGGGAATGTGACAGTGAGTGAGGAGAGAGAGGGAATTGGACAATGTGTGAGGAGAGAGGGGGAATGGGACAGTGAGTGAGGAGAGACGGGGAATGTGACAGTGAGTGAGGAGAGAGGGAGCGAATGGGACAGTGAATGAGGAGACTGCGAGGGAATGGGACAGTGAGTGAGGAGAGAGTGAGAATGGGACCGTGTGTGAGGAGAGAGGGGGAATGGAACAGTGAGTGTGGAGAGAGGGAGGGAATGGGACAGTGAGTGAGGAGTGCTTGAGGGTACGGTACAGTGAGTGAGGAGAGAGAGGGAATGGGACAGGGAGAGAGGAGAGAGGTAGAATGGGACAGTGAGTGAGCAGAGAGGGAGAATGAGACAGTGAGTGATCAGAGAGGGAGAATGGGAGATGTGAGTGAAGAGAGAGGGGGAATGGGACAGAGAATGAGGAGAGAGTGAGGGAATGGGACAGTGAGTGAGGAGAGAGGGTGAATGGGACAGTGAGTGATTAGAGAGGCAGAATGGGACAGTGTGTGAGGAGATAGAGGGAATGGCACAGTGAATGAGGAGAGAGAGGGAATGGGACAGTGAGTGAGGAGATAGGGGGAGTAGGACAGTGAGTGAGGAGAGATTGGGAATGGGATAGTGAGAGCGGAGAAAGGGGAATGGGACAGTGAGTGAGGAAAGAGAGAAAGGGACAGTGAGTGAAGAGAGAGGGGGAATGGCACAGTGAGTGAGGAGAGAGAGGGAATGGGACAGTGATTGAGGAGATGGGGAAATGGTACAGTGAGTGAGGAAAAAAGGGTAATGGGACAGTGAGTGAAGAGATAGGGGGAGTGGGATAGTGAGTGAGGAGAGAGTGAGAATGGGACAGTGTGTGAGGAGAGAGGCGGAATGGGACAGTGAGTGAGGAGAGATTTGGAAAGGGACAGTGAGTGAGGAGAGAGGGAGCGAATGGGACAGTGAATGAGGAGACTGCGAGGGAATGGGACAGTGAGTGAGGAGAGAGGGGGAATAGGACAGTGTGTGAGGAGAGAGGGGGAATGGGACAGTGAGTGAGGAGATAGGGGGAGTAGGACAGTGTGTGAGGAGAGAGGGGAATAGGACAGTGAGTGAGTAGAGAGGGGGAATGGGACAGTGAGTGAGGAGAGAGAGAAAGGGACAGTGAGTGAAGTTAGAGGGGGAATGGGACAGTGATTGAGGAGAGAGGGAAATGGGACAGTGAGTGAGGAGAGAGAGGGAATGGGACAGTGAGTGAGGGGAAAGGTGCAATTGGACAGTGAGTGAAGAGAGAAGGTGAATGGGATAGTGAGTGAGGAGAGAGGGGGAATGGGACAGTGAGGGCAGAGAGAGGGGGAATGGAAAAGTGAGTGAGGAGAGAGGGAGGGAATGGGACCGTGAGTGAGGAGAGCGTGAGGGAATGGGACAGGGAGTGAGGAGAGAGTGGGAATGGGATAGTGAGTGAGCAGAGTGGGAGGGAATGTGACCGTGAGTGAGGAGAGCTTGAGGGAATGGGACAGTGAGTGAGGAGAGAGAGGGAATGGGACAGTGAGTGAGGAGAGTGTGAGAATGGGTCAGTGAGTTATGAGAGGGGAGAATGGGACAATGTGTGAGGAGAGAGAGGGAATGGGACAGTGAGTGAGGAGAGAGGGCGAATGGGACAGTGAGTGAGGAGAGAGGGGGAATGGCACAGTGAGTGAGGAGAGAGCGGGAATGGGACAGTGAGTGAGGATAGAGGGGGAATGGGACAGTGAGTGAGGAGAGAGAGGGAATGGGACAGTGAGTGAGGAGAGAGAGGGAATGGGACAGTGAGTGAGGAGAGAGGGGGAATGTGATAGTGAGTGAGGAGAGAGGGAGGGAATGGGAAAGTGAGTGAGGAGAGAGTGAGAATGGGTCAGTGAGTTAGGAGAGAGGGGGAATGGGACAGTGAGTGAGGAGAGAGAGGGAATGGGACAGTGAGTGAGGAGAGAGGGCGAATGGGACAGTGAGTGAGGAGAGAGGGGGAATGGGATAGTGAGTGAGGAGAGAGGGGGAATGGGACAGTGAGGGCGGAGAGAGCGGGAATGGGATAGTGAGTGAGGAGAGAGGGAGGGAATGGAACCGTGAGTGAGGAGAGAGAGGGAATGGGACAGGGAGTGAGGAGAGAGTGGGAATGGGATAGTTAGTGAGCAGAGTGGGGGAATGGAAGATGTGAGTGAGGAGAGAGGGTGAATGGGACTGTGAGTGAGGAGAGAGGGAGAATGGGAGTGATTTTGGAGCGAGGGGGAATGGGACAGTGAGTGAGGAGAGAGGGAGTGAATGGGACAGTGAATGAGGAGACTGCGAGGGAATGGGACAGTGAGTGAGGAGAGAGGGGGAATGGGTCGGTGAGTGAGGAGAGAGGGGGAATGGGACAGTGTGTGAGGAGAGAGAGGGAATGGCACAGTGAGTGAGGAGAGAGAGGGAATGGGACAGTGAGTGAGGAGAGAGGGCGAATGGGACAGTGAGTGAGGAGAGAGGGGGAATGGGATAGTGAGTGAGGAGAGAGCGGGAATGGGACAGTGAGGGCGGAGAGAGCGGGAATGGGATAGTGAGTGAGGAGAGAGGGAGGGAATGGAACCGTGAGTGAGGAGAGAGAGGGAATGGGACAGGGAGTGAGGAGAGAGTGGGAATGGGATAGTTAGTGAGCAGAGTGGGGGAATGGAAGATGTGAGTGAGGAGAGAGGGGGAATGGGACTGTGAGTGAGGAGAGAGGGAGAATGGGAGTGATTTTGGAGCGAGGGGGAATGGGACAGTGAGTGAGGAGAGAGGGAGTGAATGGGACAGTGAATGAGGAGACTGCGAGGGAATGGGACAGTGAGTGAGGAGAGAGGGGGAATGGGTCGGTGAGTGAGGAGAGAGGGGGAATGGGACAGTGTGTGAGGAGAGAGAGGGAATGGCACAGTGAGTGAGGAGAGAGAGGGAATGGGACAGTGAGTGAGGAGAGAGGGCGAATGGGACAGTGAGTGAGGAGAGAGGGGGAATGGGATAGTGAGTGAGGAGAGAGGGGGAATGGGACATTAAGTGAGGAGAGAGAGGGAATGGCACAGTGAGTGAGGAGAGAGAGGGAATGGGACAGTGATTGAGGAGATGGGGAAATGGTACAGTGTGTGAGGAAAAAAGGGTAATGGGACAGTGAGTGAGGAGAGAGGGGGAATGGGACAGTGAGTGAGGAGAGAGAGGGAATGGGACAGTGAGTGAGGAGAAAGGTTTAATGGGACAGTGAGTGAGGAGAGAGTGAGAATGGGACAGTGTGTGAGGAGAGAGGCGGAATGGGGCAGTAAGAGAGGAGAGATTGGGAATGGGATAGTGAGTGAAGAGAGAGGGGGAATGTAAGATGTGAGTGAGGGGAGAGGGGGAATGGGACTGTGAGTGAGGAGAGAGGGGGAATGGGACAGTGAGTGAGGAGCGAGTGGGAATGGGATAGTGAGTGAGGAGAGAGGGGGAATGGGACGGTGAGTGAGGAGAGATTGGGAATGGCACAGTGAGTGAGGAGAGAGAGGGAATGGGACAGTGATTGAGGAGAGAGGGGGAATGGGACAGTGAGTGAGGAGAGATTGGGAATGGGATAGTGAGTGAGGAGAGATTGGGAATGGGACAGTGAATGAGGAGAGAGGGGGAACGGGACAGTGAGTGAGGAGAGAGGGGGAATGGGACAGTGAGTGAGGAGAGAGGCGGAATGGGACAGTGAATGAGGAGAGAGGGGGAACGGGACAGTGAGTGAGGAGAGAGGGGGAATTGGAAACTGTGTGAGGAGAGAGGGGGAATGGGACAGTGAGTGAGGAGAGAGGGGGAATGGGAAAGTGAATGAGGAGAGAGAGAAAGGGACAGTGAGTGAGGAGAAAGGGGGAATGGGACAATGAGTGAGGAGAGAGGGGGAATGGGACAGTGAGTGTAGAGAGAGGGGGAATGGCACAGTGAGTGAGGAGAGAGGGGGAATGGGACAGTGAGTGTGGAGAGAGGGGGAATGGGACAGTGAGTGTGGAGAGAGGGGGAATGGGACAGTGAGTGTGGAGAGAGGGGGAATGGGACAGTGTGTGAGGAGAGAGGGGTAATGGGACAGTGAGTGAGGAGAGAGGGGGAATGGGACAGTGAGTGAGGATAGAGGGGGAATGTGACAGTGAGTGAGGAGAGAGAGAGGGAATGGGACAGTGAGTGAGGAGAGAGAGGGAATGGGACAGTGAGTGAGGAGAGAGGGAGGGAATGGGAAAGTGAGTGAGGAGAGAGTGAGAATGAGTCAGTGAGTTAGGAGAGAGGGGGAATGGGACAGTGTGTGAGGAGAGAGAGGGAATGGGACAGTGAGTGAGGAGAGAGGCCGAATGGGAAGGTGAGTGAGGAGAGAGGGGGAATGGGATAGTGAGTGAGGAGAGAGGGGGAATGGGACATTAAGTGAGGAGAGAGAGGGAATGGCACAGTGAGTGAGGAGAGAGAGGGAATGGGACAGTGATTGAGGAGATGGGGAAATGGTACAGTGTGTGAGGAAAAAAGGGTAATGGGACAGTGAGTGAGGAGAGAGAGGGAATGGGACAGTGAGTGAGGAGAAAGGTTTAAAGGGACAGTGAGTGAGGAGAGAGTGAGAATGGGACAGTGTGTGAGGAGAGAGGCGGAATGGGACAGTGAGAGAGGAGAGATTGGGAATGGGATAGTGAGTGAGGAGAGAGGGGGAATGTAAGATGTGAGTGAGGGGAGAGGGGGAATGGGACTGTGAGTGAGGAGAGAGGGGGAATGGGATAGTGAGTGAGGAGAGAGGGGGAATGTAAGATGTGAGTGAGGAGAGAGGGGGAATGGGACAGTGAGTGAGGAGCGAGTGGGAATGGGATAGTGAGTGAGGAGAGAGGGGGAATGGGACAGTGAGTGAGGAGAGATTGGGAATGGCACAGTGAGTGAGGAGAGGGAATGGGACAGTGATTGAGGAGAGAGGGGGAATGGTACAGTGAGTGAGGAGAGATTGGGAATGGGATAGTGAGTGAGGAGAGAGTGGGAATGGGACAGTGAATGAGGAGAGAGGGGGAACGGGACAGTGAGTGAGGAGAGAGGGGGAATGGGACAGTTAGTGAGGAGAGATTGGGAATGGGACAGTGAATGAGGAGAGAGGGGGAACGGGACAGTGAGTGAGGAGAGAGGGGGAATTGGAAACTGTGTGAGGAGAGAGGGGTAATGGGACAGTGAGTGAGGAGAGAGGGGGAATGGGACAGTGAGTGAGGAGAGAGAGAAAGGGACAGTGAGTGAGGAGAGAGGGGGAATGGGACAGTAATTGAGAAGAGAGGGAAATGGGACAGTGTGTGAGGAGAGAGGGGGAATGGGACAGTAATTGAGAAGAGAGGGAAATGGGACAGTGTGTGAGGAGAGAGGGGGAATGGGACGGTGAGTGAGGAGAGAGGGGGAATGGGACAGTGAGTGAGGAGAGAGGGGGAATGGGACAGTGAGTGAGGAGAGAGGGGGAATGGGACAGTGATTGAGGAGAGAGGGGGAATGGGACAGTGAGTGAGGAGAGAGGGGGAATGGGACAGTGAGTGTGGAGAGAGGGGGAATGGGACAGTGATTGAGGAGAGAGGGGGAATGGGACAGTGAGTGAGGAGAGAGAGGGAATGGGACAGTGATTGAGGAGAAAGGTGCAATTGGACAGTGAGTGAGGAGAGAGGGGGAATGTGACAGTGAGTGAGGAGAGACGGAGGGAATGGGAACGTGAGTGAGGAGAGAGTTAGAATGGGTCAGTGAGTTTGGAGAGAGGGGGAATGTGACAGTGAGTGAGGAGAGAGAGGGAATTGGACAATGTGTGAGGAGAGAGGGGGAATGGGACAGTGAGTGAGGAGAGACGGGGAATGTGACAGTGAGTGAGGAGAGAGGGAGCGAATGGGACAGTGAATGAGGAGACTGCGAGGGAATGGGACAGTGAGTGAGGAGAGAGTGAGAATGGGACCGTGTGTGAGGAGAGAGGGGGAATGGGACAGTGAGTGTGGAGAGAGGGAGGGAATGGGACAGTGAGTGAGGAGTGCTTGAGGGTACGGTACAGTGAGTGAGGAGAGAGAGGGAATGGGACAGGGAGAGAGGAGAGAGGTAGAATGGGACAGTGAGTGAGCAGAGAGGGAGAATGAGACAGTGAGTGATCAGAGAGGGAGAATGGGAGATGTGAGTGAAGAGAGAGGGGGAATGGGACAGAGAATGAGGAGAGAGTGAGGGAATGGGACAGTGAGTGAGGAGAGAGGGTGAATGGGACAGTGAGTGATTAGAGAGGCAGAATGGGACAGTGTGTGAGGAGATAGAGGGAATGGCACAGTGAATGAGGAGAGAGAGGGAATGGGACAGTGAGTGAGGAGATAGGGGGAGTAGGACAGTGAGTGAGGAGAGATTGGGAATGGGATAGTGAGAGCGGAGAAAGGGGAATGGGACAGTGAGTGAGGAAAGAGAGAAAGGGACAGTGAGTGAAGAGAGAGGGGGAATGGGACAGTGAGTGAGGAGAGAGAGGGAATGGCACAGTGAGTGAGGAGAGAGAGGGAATGGGACAGTGATTGAGGAGATGGGGAAATGGTACAGTGAGTGAGGAAAAAAGGGTAATGGGACAGTGAGTGAAGAGATAGGGGGAGTGGGATAGTGAGTGAGGAGAGAGTGAGAATGGGACAGTGTGTGAGGAGAGAGGCGGAATGGGACAGTGAGTGAGGAGAGATTTGGAAAGGGACAGTGAGTGAGGAGAGAGGGAGCGAATGGGACAGTGAATGAGGAGACTGCGAGGGAATGGGACAGTGAGTGAGGAGAGAGGGGGAATAGGACAGTGTGTGAGGAGAGAGGGGGAATGGGACAGTGAGTGAGGAGATAGGGGGAGTAGGACAGTGTGTGAGGAGAGAGGGGAATAGGACAGTGAGTGAATAGAGAGGGGGAATGGGACAGTGAGTGAGGAGAGAGAGAAAGGGACAGTGAGTGAAGTTAGAGGGGGAATGGGACAGTGATTGAGGAGAGAGGGAAATGGGACAGTGAGTGAGGAGAGAGAGGGAATGGGACAGTGAGTGAGGGGAAAGGTGCAATTGGACAGTGAGTGAAGAGAGAAGGTGAATGGGATAGTGAGTGAGGAGAGAGGGGGAATGGGACAGTGAGGGCAGAGAGAGGGGGAATGGAAAAGTGAGTGAGGAGAGAGGGAGGGAATGGGACCGTGAGTGAGGAGAGCGTGAGGGAATGGGACAGGGAGTGAGGAGAGAGTGGGAATGGGATAGTGAGTGAGCAGAGTGGGAGGGAATGTGACCGTGAGTGAGGAGAGCTTGAGGGAATGGGACAGTGAGTGAGGAGAGAGAGGGAATGGGACAGTGAGTGAGGAGAGAGTGAGAATGGGTCAGTGAGTTATGAGAGGGGGGAATGGGACAATGTGTGAGGAGAGAGAGGGAATGGGACAGTGAGTGAGGAGAGAGGGCGAATGGGACAGTGAGTGAGGAGAGAGGGGGAATGGCACAGTGAGTGAGGAGAGAGCGGGAATGGGACAGTGAGTGAGGATAGAGGGGGAATGGGACAGTGAGTGAGGAGAGAGAGGGAATGGGACAGTGAGTGAGGAGAGAGAGGGAATGGGACAGTGAGTGAGGAGAGAGGGGGAATGTGATAGTGAGTGAGGAGAGAGGGAGGGAATGGGAAAGTGAGTGAGGAGAGAGTGAGAATGGGTCAGTGAGTTAGGAGAGAGGGGGAATGGGACAGTGAGTGAGGAGAGAGAGGGAATGGGACAGTGAGTGAGGAGAGAGGGCGAATGGGACAGTGAGTGAGGAGAGAGGGGGAATGGGATAGTGAGTGAGGAGAGAGGGGGAATGGGACAGTGAGGGCGGAGAGAGCGGGAATGGGATAGTGAGTGAGGAGAGAGGGAGGGAATGGAACCGTGAGTGAGGAGAGAGAGGGAATGGGACAGGGAGTGAGGAGAGAGTGGGAATGGGATAGTTAGTGAGCAGAGTGGGGGAATGGAAGATGTGAGTGAGGAGAGAGGGGGAATGGGACTGTGAGTGAGGAGAGAGGGAGAATGGGAGTGATTTTGGAGCGAGGGGGAATGGGACAGTGAGTGAGGAGAGAGGGAGTGAATGGGACAGTGAATGAGGAGACTGCGAGGGAATGGGACAGTGAGTGAGGAGAGAGGGAGAATGGGTCGGTGAGTGAGGAGAGAGGGGGCATGGGACAGTGTGTGAGGAGAGAGAGGGAATGGCACAGTGAGTGAGGAGAGAGAGGGAATGGGACAGTGAGTGAGGAGAGAGGGCGAATGGGACAGTGAGTGAGGAGAGAGGGGGAATGGGATAGTGAGTGAGGAGAGAGAGGGAATGGGACAGTGATTGAGGAGATGGGGAAATGGTACAGTGTGTGAGGAAAAAAGGGTAATGGGACAGTGAGTGAGGAGAGAGGGGGAATGGGACAGTGAGTGAGGAGAGAGAGGGAATGGGACAGTGAGTGAGGAGAAAGGTTTAATGGGACAGTGAGTGAGGAGAGAGTGAGAATGGGACAGTGTGTGAGGAGAGAGGCGGAATGGGACAGTAAGAGAGCAGAGATTGGGAATGGGATAGTGAGTGAGGAGAGAGGGGGAATGTAAGATGTGAGTGAGGGGAGAGGGGGAATGGGACTGTGAGTGAGGTGAGAGGGGGAATGGGACAGTGAGTGAGGAGCGAGTGGGAATGGGATAGTGAGTGAGGAGAGAGAGGGAATGGGACAGTGAGTGAGGAGAGATTGGGAATGGCACAGTGAGTGAGGAGAGAGAGGGAATGGGACAGTGATTGAGGAGAGAGGGGGAATGGGACAGTGAGTGAGGAGAGATTGGGAATGGGATAGTGAGTGAGGAGAGATTGGGAATGGGACAGTGAATGAGGAGAGAGGGGGAACGGGACAGTGAGTGAGTAGAGAGGGGGAATGGGACAGTGAGTGAGGAGAGAGGGGGAATGGGACAGTGAGTGAGGAGAGAGAGAAAGGGACAGTGAGTGAGGAGAGAGGGGGAATGGGACAGTAATTGAGAAGAGAGGGAAATGGGACAGTGTGTGAGGAGAGAGGGGGAATGGGACAGTAATTGAGAAGAGAGGGAAATGGGACAGTGTGTGAGGAGAGAGGGGGAATGGGACGGTGAGTGAGGAGAGAGGGGGAATGGGACAGTGAGTGAGGAGAGAGGGGGAATGGGACAGTGAGTGAGGAGAGAGGGGGAATGGGACAGTGATTGAGGAGAGAGGGGGAATGGGACAGTGAGTGAGGAGAGAGGGGGAATGGGACAGTGAGTGTGGAGAGAGGGGGAATGGGACAGTGATTGAGGAGAGAGGGGGAATGGGACAGTGAGTGAGGAGAGAGAGGGAATGGGACAGTGATTGAGGAGAAAGGTGCAATTGGACAGTGAGTGAGGAGAGAGGGGGAATGTGACAGTGAGTGAGGAGAGACGGAGGGAATGGGAACGTGAGTGAGGAGAGAGTTAGAATGGGTCAGTGAGTTTGGAGAGAGGGGGAATGTGACAGTGAGTGAGGAGAGAGAGGGAATTGGACAATGTGTGAGGAGAGAGGGGGAATGGGACAGTGAGTGAGGAGAGACGGGGAATGTGACAGTGAGTGAGGAGAGAGGGAGCGAATGGGACAGTGAATGAGGAGACTGCGAGGGAATGGGACAGTGAGTGAGGAGAGAGTGAGAATGGGACCGTGTGTGAGGAGAGAGGGGGAATGGGACAGTGAGTGTGGAGAGAGGGAGGGAATGGGACAGTGAGTGAGGAGTGCTTGAGGGTACGGTACAGTGAGTGAGGAGAGAGAGGGAATGGGACAGGGAGAGAGGAGAGAGGTAGAATGGGACAGTGAGTGAGCAGAGAGGGAGAATGAGACAGTGAGTGATCAGAGAGGGAGAATGGGAGATGTGAGTGAAGAGAGAGGGGGAATGGGACAGAGAATGAGGAGAGAGTGAGGGAATGGGACAGTGAGTGAGGAGAGAGGGTGAATGGGACAGTGAGTGATTAGAGAGGCAGAATGGGACAGTGTGTGAGGAGATAGAGGGAATGGCACAGTGAATGAGGAGAGAGAGGGAATGGGACAGTGAGTGAGGAGATAGGGGGAGTAGGACAGTGAGTGAGGAGAGATTGGGAATGGGATAGTGAGAGCGGAGAAAGGGGAATGGGACAGTGAGTGAGGAAAGAGAGAAAGGGACAGTGAGTGAAGAGAGAGGGGGAATGGGACAGTGAGTGAGGAGAGAGAGGGAATGGCACAGTGAGTGAGGAGAGAGAGGGAATGGGACAGTGATTGAGGAGATGGGGAAATGGTACAGTGAGTGAGGAAAAAAGGGTAATGGGACAGTGAGTGAAGAGATAGGGGGAGTGGGATAGTGAGTGAGGAGAGAGTGAGAATGGGACAGTGTGTGAGGAGAGAGGCGGAATGGGACAGTGAGTGAGGAGAGATTTGGAAAGGGACAGTGAGTGAGGAGAGAGGGAGCGAATGGGACAGTGAATGAGGAGACTGCGAGGGAATGGGACAGTGAGTGAGGAGAGAGGGGGAATAGGACAGTGTGTGAGGAGAGAGGGGGAATGGGACAGTGAGTGAGGAGATAGGGGGAGTAGGACAGTGTGTGAGGAGAGAGGGGAATAGGACAGTGAGTGAATAGAGAGGGGGAACGGGACAGTGAGTGAGGAGAGAGAGAAAGGGACAGTGAGTGAAATTAGAGGGGGAATGGGACAGTGATTGAGGAGAGAGGGAAATGGGACAGTGAGTGAGGAGAGAGAGGGAATGGGACAGTGAGTGAGGGGAAAGGTGCAATTGGACAGTGAGTGAAGAGAGAAGGTGAATGGGATAGTGAGTGAGGAGAGAGGGGGAATGGGACAGTGAGGGCAGAGAGAGGGGGAATGGAAAAGTGAGTGAGGAGAGAGGGAGGGAATGGGACCGTGAGTGAGGAGAGCGTGAGGGAATGGGACAGGGAGTGAGGAGAGAGTGGGAATGGGATAGTGAGTGAGCAGAGTGGGAGGGAATGTGACCGTGAGTGAGGAGAGCTTGAGGGAATGGGACAGTGAGTGAGGAGAGAGAGGGAATGGGACAGTGAGTGAGGAGAGAGTGAGAATGGGTCAGTGAGTTATGAGAGGGGGGAATGGGACAATGTGTGAGGAGAGAGAGGGAATGGGACAGTGAGTGAGGAGAGAGGGCGAATGGGACAGTGAGTGAGGAGAGAGGGGGAATGGCACAGTGAGTGAGGAGAGAGCGGGAATGGGACAGTGAGTGAGGATAGAGGGGGAATGGGACAGTGAGTGAGGAGAGAGAGGGAATGGGACAGTGAGTGAGGAGAGAGAGGGAATGGGACAGTGAGTGAGGAGAGAGGGGGAATGTGATAGTGAGTGAGGAGAGAGGGAGGGAATGGGAAAGTGAGTGAGGAGAGAGTGAGAATGGGTCAGTGAGTTAGGAGAGAGGGGGAATGGGACAGTGAGTGAGGAGAGAGAGGGAATGGGACAGTGAGTGAGGAGAGAGGGCGAATGGGACAGTGAGTGAGGAGAGAGGGGGAATGGGATAGTGAGTGAGGAGAGAGGGGGAATGGGACAGTGAGGGCGGAGAGAGCGGGAATGGGATAGTGAGTGAGGAGAGAGGGAGGGAATGGAACCGTGAGTGAGGAGAGAGAGGGAATGGGACAGGGAGTGAGGAGAGAGTGGGAATGGGATAGTTAGTGAGCAGAGTGGGGGAATGGAAGATGTGAGTGAGGAGAGAGGGGGAATGGGACTGTGAGTGAGGAGAGAGGGAGAATGGGAGTGATTTTGGAGCGAGGGGGAATGGGACAGTGAGTGAGGAGAGAGGGAGTGAATGGGACAGTGAATGAGGAGACTGCGAGGGAATGGGACAGTGAGTGAGGAGAGAGGGGGAATGGGTCGGTGAGTGAGGAGAGAGGGGGAATGGGACAGTGTGTGAGGAGAGAGAGGGAATGGCACAGTGAGTGAGGAGAGAGAGGGAATGGGACAGTGAGTGAGGAGAGAGGGCGAATGGGACAGTGAGTGAGGAGAGAGGGGGAATGGGATAGTGAGTGAGGAGAGAGAGGGAATGGGACAGTGATTGAGGAGATGGGGAAATGGTACAGTGTGTGAGGAAAAAAGGGTAATGGGACAGTGAGTGAGGAGAGAGGGGGAATGGGACAGTGAGTGAGGAGAGAGAGGGAATGGGACAGTGAGTGAGGAGAAAGGTTTAATGGGACAGTGAGTGAGGAGAGAGTGAGAATGGGACAGTGTGTGAGGAGAGAGGCGGAATGGGACAGTAAGAGAGCAGAGATTGGGAATGGGATAGTGAGTGAGGAGAGAGGGGGAATGTAAGATGTGAGTGAGGGGAGAGGGGGAATGGGACTGTGAGTGAGTTGAGAGGGGGAATGGGACAGTGAGTGAGGAGCGAGTGGGAATGGGATAGTGAGTGAGGAGAGAGAGGGAATGGGACAGTGAGTGAGGAGAGATTGGGAATGGCACAGTGAGTGAGGAGAGAGAGGGAATGGGACAGTGATTGAGGAGAGAGGGGGAATGGGACAGTGAGTGAGGAGAGATTGGGAATGGGATAGTGAGTGAGGAGAGATTGGGAATGGGACAGTGAATGAGGAGAGAGGGGGAACGGGACAGTGAGTGAGTAGAGAGGGGGAATGGGACAGTGAGTGAGGAGAGAGGCGGAATGGGACAGTGAGTGAGGAGAGATTGGGAATGGGACAGTGAATGAGGAGAGAGGGGTAACGGGACAGTGAGTGAGGAGAGAGGGGGAATTGGAAACTGTGTGAGGAGAGAGGGGGAATGGGACAGTGAGTGAGGAGAGAGGGGGAATGGGAAAGTGAATGAGGAGAGAGAGAAAGGGACAGTGAGTGAGGAGAAAGGGGGAATGGGACAATGAGTGAGGAGAGAGGGGGAATGGGACAGTGAGTGTAGAGAGAGGGGGAATGGCACAGTGAGTGAGGAGAGAGGGGGAATGGGACAGTGAGTGTGGAGAGAGGGGGAATGGGACAGTGAGTGTGGAGAGAGGGGGAATGGGACAGTGAGTGTGGAGAGAGGGGGAATGGGACAGTGAGTGTGGAGAGAGGGGGAATGGGACAGTGTGTGAGGAGAGAGGGGGAATGGGACAGTTAGTGAGGAGAGAGGGGGAATGGGACAGTGAGTGAGGATAGAGGGGGAATGTGACAGTGAGTGAGGAGAGAGAGAGGGAATGGGACAGTGAGTGAGGAGAGAGAGGGAATGGGACAGTGAGTGAGGAGAGAGGGAGGGAATGGGAAAGTGAGTGAGGAGAGAGTGAGAATGAGTCAGTGAGTTAGGAGAGAGGGGGAATGGCACAGTGTGTGAGGAGAGAGAGGGAATGGGACAGTGAGTGAGGAGAGAGGCCGAATGGGAAGGTGAGTGAGGAGAGAGGGGGAATGGGATAGTGAGTGAGGAGAGAGGGGGAATGGGACATTAAGTGAGGAGAGAGAGGGAATGGCACAGTGAGTGAGGAGAGAGAGGGAATGGGACAGTGATTGAGGAGATGGGGAAATGGTACAGTGTGTGAGGAAAAAAGGGTAATGGGACAGTGAGTGAGGAGAGAGAGGGAATGGGACAGTGAGTGAGGAGAAAGGTTTAATGGGACAGTGAGTGAGGAGAGAGTGAGAATGGGACAGTGTGTGAGGAGAGAGGCGGAATGGGACAGTGAGAGAGGAGAGATTGGGAATGGGATAGTGAGTGAGGAGAGAGGGGGAATGTAAGATGTGAGTGAGGGGAGAGGGGGAATGGGAAAGTGAGTGAGGAGAGAGGGGGAATGGGATAGTGAGTGAGGAGAGAGGGGGAATGTAAGATGTGAGTGAGGAGAGAGGGGGAATGGGACAGTGAGTGAGGAGCGAGTGGGAATGGGATAGTGGGTGAGGAGAGAGGGGGAATTGGAAACTGTGTGAGGAGAGAGGGGGAATGGGACAGTGAGTGAGGAGAGAGGGGGAATGGGATAGTGAATGAGGAGAGAGAGAAAGGGACAGTGAGTGAGGAGAGAGGGGGAATGGGACAGTGAGTGAGGAGAGAGGGGGAATGGGACACTGAGTGAGGAGAGAGAGAAAGGGACAGTGAGTGAGGAGAGAGGGGGAATGGGACAGTAATTGAGAAGAGAGGGAAATGGGACAGTGTGTGAGGAGAGAGGGGGAATGGGACAGTAATTGAGAAGAGAGGGAAATGGGACAGTGTGTGAGGAGAGAGGGGGAATGGGACGGTGAGTGAGGAGAGAGGGGGAATGGGATAGTGAGTGAGGAGAGAGGGGGAATGGGACATTAAGTGAGGAGAGAGAGGGAATGGCACAGTGATTGAGGAGAGAGAGGGAATGGGACAGTGATTGAGGAGATGGGGAAATGGTACAGTGTGTGAGGAAAAAAGGGTAATGGGACAGTGAGTGAGGAGAGAGAGGGAATGGGACAGTGAGTGAGGAGAAAGGTTTAATGGGACAGTGAGTGAGGAGAGAGTGAGAATGGGACAGTGTGTGAGGAGAGAGGCGGAATGGGACAGTGAGAGAGGAGAGATTGGGAATGGGATAGTGAGTGAGGAGAGAGGGGGAATGTAAGATGTGAGTGAGGGGAGAGGGGGAATGGGACTGTGAGTGAGGAGAGAGGGGGAATGGGATAGTGAGTGAGGAGAGAGGGGGAATGTAAGATGTGAGTGAGGAGAGAGGGGGAATGGGACAGTGAGTGAGGAGCGAGTGGGAATGGGATAGTGAGTGAGGAGAGAGGGGGAATGGGACAGTGAGTGAGGAGAGATTGGGAATGGCACAGTGAGTGAGGAGAGGGAATGGGACAGTGATTGAGGAGAGAGGGGGAATGGTACAGTGAGTGAGGAGAGATTGGGAATGGGATAGTGAGTGAGGAGAGAGGGGGAATGGGACAGTGAATGAGGAGAGAGGGGGAACGGGACAGTGAGTGAGGAGAGAGGGGGAATGGGACAGTGAGTGAGGATAGAGGCGGAATGGGACAGTGAGTGAGGAGAGATTGGGAATGGGACAGTGAATGAGGAGAGAGGGGGAACGGGACAGTGAGTGAGGAGAGAGGGGGAATTGGAAACTGTGTGAGGAGAGAGGGGGAATGGGACAGTGAGTGAGGAGAGAGGGGGAATGGGATAGTGAATGAGGAGAGAGAGAAAGGGACAGTGAGTGAGGAGAGAGGGGGAATGGGACAGTGAGTGAGGAGAGAGGGGGAATGGGACAGTGAGTGAGGAGAGAGAGAAAGGGACAGTGAGTGAGGAGAGAGGGGGAATGGGACAGTAATTGAGAAGAGAGGGAAATGGGACAGTGTGTGAGGAGAGAGGAGGAATGGGACAGTAATTGAGAAGAGAGGGAAATGGGACAGTGTGTGAGGAGAGAGGGGGAATGGGACGGTGAGTGAGGAGAGAGGGGGAATGGGACAGTGAGTGAGGAGAGAGGGGGAATGGGACAGTGATTGAGGAGAGAGGGGGAATGGGACAGTGAGTGAGGAGAGAGGGGGAATGGGACAGTGAGTGTGGAGAGAGGGGGAATGGGACAGTGATTGAGGAGAGAGGGGGAATGGGACAGTGAGTGAGGAGAGAGAGGGAATGGGACAGTGATTGAGGAGAAAGGTGCAATTGGACAGTGAGTGAGGAGAGCGGGGGAATGTGACAGTGAGTGAGGAGAGATGGAGGGAATGGGAAAGTGAGTGAGGAGAGAGTGAGAATGGGTCAGTGAGTTTGGAGAGAGGGGGATTGTGACAGTGAGTGAGGAGAGAGAGGGAATTGGACAATGTGTGAGGAGAGAGGGGGAATGGGACAGTGAGTGAGGAGAGACGGGGAATGTGACAGTGAGTGAGGAGAGAGGGAGCGAATGGGACAGTGAATGAGGAGACTGCGAGGGAATGGGACAGTGAGTGAGGAGAGAGTGAGAATGGGACCGTGTGTGAGGAGAGAGGGGGAATGGGACAGTGAGTGTGGAGAGAGGGAGGGAATGGGACAGTGAGTGACGAATGCTTGAGGGTACGGTACAGTGAGTGAGGAGAGAGAGGGAATGGGACAGGGAGAGAGGAGAGAGGTAGAATGGGACAGTGAGTGAGCAGAGAGGGAGAATGAGACAGTGAGTGATCAGAGAGGGAGAATGGGAGATGTGAGTGAAGAGAGAGGGGGAATGGGACAGAGAATGAGGAGAGAGTGAGGGAATGGGACAGTGAGTGAGGAGAGAGGGTGAATGGGACAGTGAGTGATTAGAGAGGCAGAATGGGACAGTGTGTGAGGAGATAGAGGGAATGGCACAGTGAATGAGGAGAGAGAGGGAATGGGACAGTGAGTGAGGAGATAGGGGGAGTAGGACAGTGAGTGAGGAGAGATTGGGAATGGGATAGTGAGAGCGGAGAAAGGGGAATGGGACAGTGAGTGAGGAAAGAGAGAAAGGGACAGTGAGTGAAGAGAGAGGGGGAATGGGACAGTGAGTGAGGAGAGAGAGGGAATGGCACAGTGAGTGAGGAGAGAGAGGGAATGGGACAGTGATTGAGGAGATGGGGAAATGGTACAGTGAGTGAGGAAAAAAGGGTAATGGGACAGTGAGTGAAGAGATAGGGGGAGTGGGATAGTGAGTGAGGAGAGAGTGAGAATGGGACAGTGTGTGAGGAGAGAGGCGGAATGGGACAGTGAGTGAGGAGAGATTTGGAAAGGGACAGTGAGTGAGGAGAGAGGGAGCGAATGGGACAGTGAATGAGGAGACTGCGAGGGAATGGGACAGTGAGTGAGGAGAGAGGGGGAATAGGACAGTGTGTGAGGAGAGAGGGGGAATGGGACAGTGAGTGAGGAGATAGGGGGAGTAGGACAGTGTGTGAGGAGAGAGGGGAATAGGACAGTGAGTGAGTAGAGAGGGGGAATGGGACAGTGAGTGAGGAGAGAGAGAAAGGGACAGTGAGTGAAGTTAGAGGGGGAATGGGACAGTGATTGAGGAGAGAGGGAAATGGGACAGTGAGTGAGGAGAGAGAGGGAATGGGACAGTGAGTGAGGGGAAAGGTGCAATTGGACAGTGAGTGAAGAGAGAAGGTGAATGGGATAGTGAGTGAGGAGAGAGGGGGAATGGGACAGTGAGGGCAGAGAGAGGGGGAATGGAAAAGTGAGTGAGGAGAGAGGGAGGGAATGGGACCGTGAGTGAGGAGAGCGTGAGGGAATGGGACAGGGAGTGAGGAGAGGGTGGGAATGGGATAGTGAGTGAGCAGAGTGGGAGGGAATGTGACCGTGAGTGAGGAGAGCTTGAGGGAATGGGACAGTGAGTGAGGAGAGAGAGGGAATGGGACAGTGAGTGAGGAGAGAGTGAGAATGGGTCAGTGAGTTATGAGAGGGGGGAATGGGACAATGTGTGAGGAGAGAGAGGGAATGGGACAGTGAGTGAGGAGAGAGGGCGAATGGGACAGTGAGTGAGGAGAGAGGGGGAATGGCACAGTGAGTGAGGAGAGAGCGGGAATGGGACAGTGAGTGAGGATAGAGGGGGAATGGGACAGTGAGTGAGGAGAGAGAGGGAATGGGACAGTGAGTGAGGAGAGAGAGGGAATGGGACAGTGAGTGAGGAGAGAGGGGGAATGTGATAGTGAGTGAGGAGAGAGGGAGGGAATGGGAAAGTGAGTGAGGAGAGAGTGAGAATGGGTCAGTGAGTTAGGAGAGAGGGGGAATGGGACAGTGAGTGAGGAGAGAGAGGGAATGGGACAGTGAGTGAGGAGAGAGGGCGAATGGGACAGTGAGTGAGGAGAGAGGGGGAATGGGATAGTGAGTGAGGAGAGAGGGGGAATGGGACAGTGAGGGCGGAGAGAGCGGGAATGGGATAGTGAGTGAGGAGAGAGGGAGGGAATGGAACCGTGAGTGAGGAGAGAGAGGGAATGGGACAGGGAGTGAGGAGAGAGTGGGAATGGGATAGTTAGTGAGCAGAGTGGGGGAATGGAAGATGTGAGTGAGGAGAGAGGGGGAATGGGACTGTGAGTGAGGAGAGAGGGAGAATGGGAGTGATTTTGGAGCGAGGGGGAATGGGACAGTGAGTGAGGAGAGAGGGAGTGAATGGGACAGTGAATGAGGAGACTGCGAGGGAATGGGACAGTGAGTGAGGAGAGAGGGGGAATGGGTCGGTGAGTGAGGAGAGAGGGGGAATGGGACAGTGTGTGAGGAAAGAGAGGGAATGGCACAGTGAGTGAGGAGAGAGAGGGAATGGGACAGTGAGTGAGGAGAGAGGGCGAATGGGACAGTGAGTGAGGAGAGAGGGGGAATGGGATAGTGAGTGAGGAGAGAGAGGGAATGGGACAGTGATTGAGGAGATGGGGAAATGGTACAGTGTGTGAGGAAAAAAGGGTAATGGGACAGTGAGTGAGGAGAGAGGGGGAATGGGACAGTGAGTGAGGAGAGAGAGGGAATGGGACAGTGAGTGAGGAGAAAGGTTTAATGGGACAGTGAGTGAGGAGAGAGTGAGAATGGGACAGTGTGTGAGGAGAGAGGCGGAATGGGACAGTAAGAGAGGAGAGATTGGGAATGGGATAGTGAGTGAGGAGAGAGGGGGAATGTAAGATGTGAGTGAGGGGAGAGGGGGAATGGGACTGTGAGTGAGGAGAGAGGGGGAATGGGACAGTGAGTGAGGAGCGAGTGGGAATGGGATAGTGAGTGAGGAGAGAGGGGGAATGGGACAGTGAGTGAGGAGAGATTGGGAATGGCACAGTGAGTGAGGAGAGAGAGGGAATGGGACAGTGATTGAGGAGAGAGGGGGAATGGGACAGTGAGTGAGGAGAGATTGGGAATGGGATAGTGAGTGAGGAGAGATTGGGAATGGGACAGTGAATGAGGAGAGAGGGGGAACGGGACAGTGAGTGAGGAGAGAGGGGGAATGGGACAGTGAGTGAGGAGAGAGGCGGAATGGGACAGTGAGTGAGGAGAGATTGGGAATGGGACAGTGAATGAGGAGAGAGGGGGAACGGGACAGTGAGTGAGGAGAGAGGGGGAATTGGAAACTGTGTGAGGAGAGAGGGGGAATGGGAAAGTGAATGAGGAGAGAGAAAAAGGGACAGTGAGTGAGGAGAAAGGGGGAATGGGACAATGAGTGTGGAGAGAGGGGGAATGGGACAGTGAGTGTAGAGAGAGGGGGAATGGCACAGTGAGTGAGGAGAGAGGGGGAATGGGACAGTGAGTGTGGAGAGAGGGGGAATGGGACAGTGAGTGTGGAGAGAGGGGGAATGGGACAGTGAGTGTGGAGAGAGGGGGAATGGGACAGTGTGTGAGGAGAGAGGGGGAATGGGACAGTGAGTGAGGAGAGAGGGGGAATGGGACAGTGAGTGAGGATAGAGGGGGAATGTGACAGTGAGTGAGGAGAGAGAGAGGGAATGGGACAGTGAGTGAGGAGAGAGAGGGAATGGGACAGTGAGTGAGGAGAGAGGGAGGGAATGGGAAGGTGAGTGAGGAGAGAGGGGGAATGGGATAGTGAGTGAGGAGAGAGGGGGAATGGGACATTAAGTGAGGAGAGAGAGGGAATGGCACAGTGAGTGAGGAGAGAGAGGGAATGGGACAGTGATTGAGGAGATGGGGAAATGGTACAGTGTGTGAGGAAAAAAGGGTAATGGGACAGTGAGTGAGGAGAGAGAGGGAATGGGACAGTGAGTGAGGAGAAAGGTTTAATGGGACAGTGAGTGAGGAGAGAGTGAGAATGGGACAGTGTGTGAGGAGAGAGGCGGAATGGGACAGTGAGAGAGGAGAGATTGGGAATGGGATAGTGAGTGAGGAGAGAGGGGGAATGTAAGATGTGAGTGAGGGGAGAGGGGGAATGGGA
Organism: Isurus oxyrinchus; assembly: GCA_026770705.1. NCBI lineage: Eukaryota > Metazoa > Chordata > Chondrichthyes > Lamniformes > Lamnidae > Isurus > Isurus oxyrinchus. The sequence goes on from JANJGN010000014.1 coordinate 10,868,695, forward strand.
CTGTGAGTGAGGAGAGAGGGGGAATGGGATAGTGAGTGAGGAGAGAGGGGGAATGTAAGATGTGAGTGAGGAGAGAGGGGGAATGGGACAGTGAGTGAGGAGCGAGTGGGAATGGGATAGTGAGTGAGGAGAGAGGGGGAATGGGACAGTGAGTGAGGAGAGATTGGGAATGGCACAGTGAGTGAGGAGAGGGAATGGGACAGTGATTGAGGAGAGAGGGGGAATGGTACAGTGAGTGAGGAGAGATTGGGAATGGGATAGTGAGTGAGGAGAGAGGGGGAATGGGACAGTGAATGAGGAGAAAGGGGGAACGGGACAGTGAGTGAGGAGAGAGGGGGAATGGGACAGTGAGTGAGGATAGAGGCGGAATGGGACAGTGAGTGAGGAGAGATTGGGAATGGGACAGTGAATGAGGAGAGAGGGGGAACGGGACAGTGAGTGAGGAGAGAGGGGGAATTGGAAACTGTGTGAGGAGAGAGGGGGAATGGGACAGTGAGTGAGGAGAGAGGGGGAATGGGATAGTGAATGAGGAGAGCGAGAAAGGGACAGTGAGTGAGGAGAGAGGGGGAATGGGACAGTGAGTGAGGAGAGAGGGGGAATGGGACAGTGAGTGAGGAGAGAGAGGAAGGGACAGTGAGTGAGGAGAGAGGGGGAATGGGACAGTAATTGAGAAGAGAGGGAAATGGGACAGTGTGTGAGGAGAGAGGGGGAATGGGACAGTAATTGAGAAGAGAGGGAAATGGGACAGTGTGTGAGGAGAGAGGGGAATGGGACGGTGAGTGAGGAGAGAGGGGGAATGGGCCAGTGAGTGAGGAGAGAGGAGGAATGGGACAGTGAGTGAGGAGAGAGGGGGAATGGGACAGTGATTGAGGAGAGAGGGGGAATGGGACAGTGAGTGAGGAGAGAGGGGGAATGGGACAGTGAGTGAGGAGAGAGGGGGAATGGGACAGTGATTGAGGAGAGAGGGGGAATGGGACAGTGAGTGAGGAGAGAGAGGGAATGGGACAGTGATTGAGGAGAAAGGTGCAATTGGACAGTGAGTGAGGAGAGAGGGGGAATGTGACAGTGAGTGAGGAGAGACGGAGGGAATGGGAAAGTGAGTGAGGAGAGAGTGAGAATGGGTCAGTGAGTTTGGAGAGAGGGGGAATGTGACAGTGAGTGAGGAGAGAGAGGGAATTGGACAATGTGTGAGGAGAGAGGGGGAATGGGACAGTGAGTGAGGAGAGACGGGGAATGTGACAGTGAGTGAGGAGAGAGGGAGCGAATGGGACAGTGAATGAGGAGACTGCGAGGGAATGGGACAGTGAGTGAGGAGAGAGTGAGAATGGGACCGTGTGTGAGGAGAGAGGGGGAATGGGACAGTGAGTGTGGAGAGAGGGAGGGAATGGGACAGTGAGTGAGGAGTGCTTGAGGGTACGGTACAGTGAGTGAGGAGAGAGAGGGAATGGGACAGGGAGAGAGGAGAGAGGTAGAATGGGACAGTGAGTGAGCAGAGAGGGAGAATGAGACAGTGAGTGATCAGAGAGGGAGAATGGGAGATGTGAGTGAAGAGAGAGGGGGAATGGGACAGAGAATGAGGAGAGAGTGAGGGAATGGGACAGTGAGTGAGGAGAGAGGGTGAATGGGACAGTGAGTGATTAGAGAGGCAGAATGGGACAGTGTGTGAGGAGATAGAGGGAATGGCACAGTGAATGAGGAGAGAGAGGGAATGGGACAGTGAGTGAGGAGATAGGGGGAGTAGGACAGTGAGTGAGGAGAGATTGGGAATGGGATAGTGAGAGCGGAGAAAGGGGAATGGGACAGTGAGTGAGGAAAGAGAGAAAGGGACAGTGAGTGAAGAGAGAGGGGGAATGGGACAGTGAGTGAGGAGAGAGAGGGAATGGCACAGTGAGTGAGGAGAGAGAGGGAATGGGACAGTGATTGAGGAGATGGGGAAATGGTACAGTGAGTGAGGAAAAAAGGGTAATGGGACAGTGAGTGAAGAGATAGGGGGAGTGGGATAGTGAGTGAGGAGAGAGTGAGAATGGGACAGTGTGTGAGGAGAGAGGTGGAATGGGACAGTGAGTGAGGAGAGATTTGGAAAGGGACAGTGAGTGAGGAGAGAGGGAGCGAATGGGACAGTGAATGAGGAGACTGCGAGGGAATGGGACAGTGAGTGAGGAGAGAGGGGGAATAGGACAGTGTGTGAGGAGAGAGGGGGAATGGGACAGTGAGTGAGGAGATAGGGGGAGTAGGACAGTGTGTGAGGAGAGAGGGGAATAGGACAGTGAGTGAGTAGAGAGGGGGAATGGGACAGTGAGTGAGGAGAGAGAGAAAGGGACAGTGAGTGAAGTTAGAGGGGGAATGGGACAGTGATTGAGGAGAGAGGGAAATGGGACAGTGAGTGAGGAGAGAGAGGGAATGGGACAGTGAGTGAGGGGAAAGGTGCAATTGGACAGTGAGTGAAGAGAGAAGGTGAATGGGATAGTGAGTGAGGAGAGAGGGGGAATGGGACAGTGAGGGCAGAGAGAGGGGGAATGGAAAAGTGAGTGAGGAGAGAGGGAGGGAATGGGACCGTGAGTGAGGAGAGCGTGAGGGAATGGGTCAGGGAGTGAGGAGAGAGTGGGAATGGGATAGTGAGTGAGCAGAGTGGGAGGGAATGTGACCGTGAGTGAGGAGAGCTTGAGGGAATGGGACAGTGAGTGAGGAGAGAGAGGGAATGGGACAGTGAGTGAGGAGAGAGTGAGAATGGGTCAGTGAGTTATGAGAGGGGGGAATGGGACAATGTGTGAGGAGAGAGAGGGAATGGGACAGTGAGTGAGGAGAGAGGGCGAATGGGACAGTGAGTGAGGAGAGAGGGGGAATGGCACAGTGAGTGAGGAGAGAGCGGGAATGGGACAGTGAGTGAGGATAGAGGGGGAATGGGACAGTGAATGAGGAGAGAGAGGGAATGGGACAGTGAGTGAGGAGAGAGAGGGAATGGGACAGTAAGTGAGGAGAGAGGGGGAATGTGATAGTGAGTGAGGAGAGAGGGAGGGAATGGGAAAGTGAGTGAGGAGAGAGTGAGAATGGGTCAGTGAGTTAGGAGAGAGGGGGAATGGGACAGTGAGTGAGGAGAGAGAGGGAATGGGACAGTGAGTGAGGAGAGAGGGCGAATGGGACAGTGAGTGAGGAGAGAGGGGGAATGGGATAGTGAGTGAGGAGAGAGGGGGAATGGGACAGTGAGGGCGGAGAGAGCGGGAATGGGATAGTGAGTGAGGAGAGAGGGAGGGAATGGAACCGTGAGTGAGGAGAGAGAGGGAATGGGACAGGGAGTGAGGAGAGAGTGGGAATGGGATTGTTAGTGAGCAGAGTGGGGGAATGGAAGATGTGAGTGAGGAGAGAGGGGGAATGGGACTGTGAGTGAGGAGTGAGGGAGAATGGGAGTGATTTTGGAGCGAGGGGGAATGGGACAGTGAATGAGGAGAGAGGGAGTGAATGGGACAGTGAATGAGGAGACTGCGAGGGAATGGGACAGTGAGTGAGGAGAGAGGGGGAATGGGTCGGTGAGTGAGGAGAGAGGGGGAATGGGACAGTGTGTGAGGAGAGAGAGGGAATGGCACAGTGAGTTAGGAGAGAGAGGGAATGGGACAGTGAGTGAGGAGAAAGGTGCAATGGGACAGTGAGTGAGGAGAGAGTGAGAATAGGACAGTGTGTGAGGAGAGAGGGGGAATGGGACAGTGAGTGAGGAGAGAGGCGGAATGGGACAGTGAGAGAGGAGAGATTGGGAATGGGACAGTGAGTGAGGAGAGAGGGGGAATGGGACAGTGAGTGAGGAGAGCGGGAGGGAATGGGACAGTGAGTGAGGAGAGAGCGGGAACAGGACAGTGAGTGAGGAGAGAGGGGGAATGGGACAGTGAGTGAGGAGAGAGGGGAATGGACAGTGCATGAGGAGAGATGGGTATTGGGACACAGAGTGAGGAGAGAGAGGGAATGGGACAGTGAGTGATGAGAGAGCGGGAATGGGACAGTGAGTGAGGAGATAGGGGGAATTGGACAGTGAGTGAGGAGAGAGGGGGATTGGGACACTGAGTGAGGAGAGTGAGGGAACGGGACAGTCTGTGAGGAGAGAGGGGGACTGGGACAGTGTGTGAGGAGAGAGGGGGAATGGAACAGTGAGAGAAGAGAGAGGGGGAATGGAACAGTGTGTGAGGAGAGAGGGGGAATTGGAGAAGATGTGAGGAGTGAGTGGGAATGAGACCGTTAGTGAGGAGAGAGAGGGAATGGGACAGTGAGTGAGGGGAGAGAGGGAATGGAATAGTGAGTGAGGAGAGAGGGGGAATGGGACAGTGTGTGAGCTCAGAGGGGGACTGGGAGATGTGAGTGAGGAGAGAGGGTGATTTGATAAGAGAGTGAGGAGAGAGTGGGAATGGGAAAGTGAGTGAGGAGAGAGTGGGAATCGGACAGTGAGTGAGGAGAGAGGGGGAATGTGACAGTGAGTGAGGAGAGAGGGGGAATGGGACAGTGAGTGAGGAGAGAGGGAGAGAATGGGACAGTGAGTGAGGAGAGAGGGGGAATGGGACAGTGTGTACGGAGAGAGGGAACGAATGGGATAGTGAGTGAGGAGAGAGGTGGAATGGCTCAGTGTGTGAGGAGAGAGAGGGAATGGGACAGCGTGTGAGGAGAGAGAGGGAATGGGACAGTGAGTGAGGAGAGAGGGGGGGAATGGGACAGTGAGTGAGGAGTGAGGGGGGGAATGGGACAGTGAGTGAGGAGTGAGGTGGAATGGGACAGTGTGTGAGGAGAGAGAGGGAATGCGACAGCGAGTGAGGAGAGAGGGGGAATGGGACAGCGAGTGAGGAGAGAGGGGGAATGGGACAGTGAGTGAGGAGAGAGAGGGAATGGGACAGTGAGTGAGGAGAGAGGAGGAATGGGACAGCGAGTGAGGAGAGAGGGGGAATGGGACAGCGAGTGAGGAGAGAGAGGGAATGGGACAGCGAGTGAGGAGAGAGGAGGAATGGGACAATGAGTGAGGAGAGAGGGGGAATGGGACAGCGAGTGAGCAGAGAGGAGGAATGGGACAGCGAGTGAGGTTTAGATTGGGAATGGGAGAGTGTGAGGGTAACAATGTTCCATAAGGTGATATTCCTAAGAGCAGGTATTCTGCTCATCACTCTGTGCCTCGCAGTCTCCTGTTTTCCTCCGGTTGCTCGTAGGAGCCTCTTTTCAATTTCAAGTTATCTTTCTCTTTCTCCCCCTTGGTCTACATCCCTGTAATCTTCCTTCAATCGCCTCCCTCAGCAAGTTCCCATGCCTCAGAATATGGCCAATCCAACCTTGTTGCCTTTTCTTGATGATGTTGACTAATGATCTTTCCTCCTCCACCATCCTGAGAACCACTCCATTGGTCTCGTGTTCTCTCCAGCTGACCCACTCCATCCTTCTCCAGGGCATTTCACAACTTTCTAGTCTGTGGATGTCTGTTTTCCTCTCGGTCCATGTTTCAGCCCCGTACAGCAAGACACTCTAAACCACCGTCTTGACAATTCTTGAGATCTCAACTCATCCCCACGTCGAGTGTTTGGAAAATGCATTCACAGCCATGGCTAATCTGGCTCTGATTTCTTTCTGGCCGTGACGATCTTGTGAGAAGATGCTTCCCAGGTACTTAAGTTGTGATCGCTAATCCAGCTGTTGGCCAATCACCTCGCCCTCTGCCTTCTAAACGTTATTGAAGTTAAGGAAAAGAAGCATCGAATAGCAGCGGCTTTGTGAAGAAAGCTTGTGCCCAGGTAAACTGGCGGAGCTGTTGAAAGCGTTGGAGGTGATTGCAAGGCTGAGACGAGTGAACAAAGAACGATTGTGGTGCTGTTGATGGGACAGATTGCTACAATCAGCTGTATATCTGGGGAAACTGAACCTGCTACAATTGGGCACAGGGTGAGACCAGGCTGTCTAATATCGGCAATGCTCTTTAACATCTACGTCAGGGGTGGGGAACCTTCAGTTCGGGGGCCGGATCTGGCCCATTGCTCCTTTTCACCCAGCTCGCTGGGAGATTTCTAAATCCTGCCAGTGCTGCTAATTGGGCGGTGAAGTGTGACTAACCCAGGGGGGAGGAGGGAGAGGGAGCAGGTCACTTAGCTCCATTGGTGGCTCACACCCCCCCTTACTGCCCCTCCCAGCTTCATTGGTGCCCCAGAACAGGGGCTCATCCCCACACACTGAGGGAGAGGCCCAGGCTCCAGGCCCAGAGGTTCAGCCTCAGACTGGGAGTTGGCCAGAGCCCCGGGTTGTTGAGTCACTGCCCTGGACTGGTTTGGGGGTGAGACAGAGTGGGAAAGGGGAGAGAGAGAGAGAAACAGAGAAAGAGAGTGGGAAAGGAGAAAGAGAGAGAGAGAGAGAAAGAGAGAGAAACAGAGTGGGAAAAGGGAGAGAGATGGAGTGGGAAAGGGGAGAGAGAGAGAGAGAGAGAGAAAGAGAGAGAAACAGAGTGGGAAAGGAGAGAGAGAAAGAGAAACAGAGAAACAGAGTGGGAAAAGAGAAAGAGAGAGAGGGAGGGAGAGAAACAGAGTGGGAAAGGAGAGAGAGGCAGACAGAGTAGGAAAGGAGAGAGAGAAAGAGAGACAGAGAAAGATTGGGAGAGGAGAGAGAGAGAGAAACAGAGTGGGAAAGGAGAGAGAGAGGCAGACAGAGTGGGAGAGAAAAATAAGAGTGGGAAAGGAGAGAGAGAGAAACAGTGAGAAGGAGAGAGAGAGAAACAGAGTGGGAAAGGAAAGAGAGACAGAGAGACAGAGAGAAAGAGCACGTAAATGGGAAAGGAAAGCAAGCAATAATTTGAGCTGAATTTCAGGAGTGCTGTGATTGAAGCTGTGCTACTCATTAGAGAAAAGCAAACTCAGCCTTCACAAGCAGTGGGTGAGATGAACGTTTCTGTATTGGTTTTGTGTGTGTGTGGCCCCCGACTGATTTTGTGTGTGTGTGAGTGGCCCTAGATAAGGAAAAGGTCCCACCCCTGATCTGTACGGAGACCATGATGAAAGAGACACTGGGTGAAGTACAGAAAGAAAGAGATCAGCTGTTGAAGGTAGTGTGATTTGCAGACAGCCAGGCCCTCATGTCTAGAAAAGCAGGAGATCTACAGATACTGATGGATAGAATGAATGAAGCGGCGAAAGCTTACGGAATGAAAATTAATGGAGAAGAGGCAAAAGCTGTGAACACACTGTTCATTGAGCAATTTTTGTGAAAATTCATTGACTTTGAAAATGTACGCTGCCCATGGTCTAGAAAGTTGGGTTCAGGGGAGATTGTAGCTCACCCAGTACAAAAGAGAATTCGGAAAAGCTTATCCCTCTGCAGCTGGTATTAGCCCAGCAGCGGGCAGGGGGGGCATGTCATGTGGGGTCCATAACAAACAAACCCTGGCATATTTGCTAGCAGGTTCCCAGGGCAGGGGGGGGGTGGGGTGGGGGGGGGCGGGGGGGGGTCCCTCACTCAAAGTACTCAGTGCCTGATCGAGGGATCTGGCATCAGAAAGATGGAGCCCACTGAAAGCCACCCACCTGGAGGGCTACCGCCCCCCTTCCTGGCATCACTCACCTCTGGCCTGGGAACCAGCGACAATCCGAGGCCTCAGGTGGCCACTGCCTCCCTTGTGGGCGCTGCCGATCCGAAGAGCTGCTGGCCTCTGATTGGCTGGCAGCTCTCGGTGGATAGGTCTTCTCTCCCCCCCCCAACGCCTCCACAAGCTTCCATCCAATGTAAATAATTGAAGCCCAAAGCACCAGCATACCTTCCAAACTTCCTATTTAAATTTCAACGCTTTAAACATCATGGACACCAGGCACAACAACCTTCAATTAGGGGAGCTGTTCAACTATTAATGCGACTGAGAAAGACGCCATAGAAAATGTATTCAAAGAAAGAGATAATACAGTGATAGTCTGAGAGAGAATAATTTTAAAAAAAACTCTAGAAGATTGCAATTAGAAGACAGGGAAATTGGCTTTACTTCTGTTGGATCCAGTACCCTGGTTTGTAGGGGCTAAAGGAAAGAGTATCTTTCTTGGACTCGAACTCAAGTTCTGTGGAAGGGTCATGAGGACTCGAAACGTCAACTCTTTTCTTCTCCGCCGATGCTGCCAGACCTGCTGAGTTTTTCCAGGTAATTCTGTTTTTGTATCAGTAGATCATTGTTCGAATAAGCACATGCTGCTTATTTACAAATGAAACTCAGCAGCTACACTTGTGTGCTCACAACTCAAAACTCTGTCTTCACTCTTCAGCGTCCCACTCAAGGCTCTCTCACAGAGGTAGTCCATGCTACTCTGCTATTGGGTGTTAAGATCATGTGATTTTACATCACAACACTTGTCTTAAAGGTATAATCCACACCAGGGGCAGGATTTTCTGCCAGTTGGGTGGGCGGGTTTAACCCAATCTCCGGCAGGTGAGGAGCCGATCCCCGCAGGAGAAGTGGGCCCCGCCGCCATTTTATGCCAATTAAGGCCCGCCCAGCGTGATATCCGGCGGGAAGCGCAATGCGCTCCCTGTATGGGCGGCGGTGGGCGGGGGTGGGGCGCGGGGATGATCTCCCCAAAAGCAAGAGTGCGCTCTTTTGCGCATGCGCACAATAGAGCGCACATCTCCCTGAGGCTAAGTGCTGCCTCAGGGAGATCGCTGACACTTTTAAAAACATTAAAAATAGAAAAAGATGTTCCTTAACATGTCCCCCTCATGTGACAATGTTGGGACATGTTCATAATTTACATAATAAGTTTATTAAACTTTTTCAAACCCTACATGATGCCTCATCCTGCCGGTGGATGAGATTTCATGTTTTTTCTATTGCCCGCTGGGGCAATTAATCCTGGCCGACCCACCAGGTTGGACGGGCAGGTCCTTTAATTGTTTAAATGATCCTGTCCATGGCCTCAATTGGCCATTGACAGGTCGGTGAGCCCGCAGCTGATTTAGCTGTGGCCCCGCCTTCCTGAAAATTTAAATGGGGCGGGACAACGTCGGGCCCCGCCCCCTGCTCGCCGATGGTAAAATTCTGCCCCAGGTTACTACAACTTACTGCTGTGCTTGAATACCTGATCACAATGTTGAGAGGCCTAATTTGGAGGCTCCTGTCATTCGAGAGTGATGGGACACATGGCCATACTTGTGGGCGGACTTTTCTTCTGGGGGAGGTTGGTAGTGGACGGTAAGGTGAAAGGTTAAGGAGACCCGGTCATGTTGTTGCTACTGGCTGGATTTTACTTCAGTAGATCGGGTGGGTGACCCCTTCCCCACAACAACACTTCACCACCACCCTCCCCCACCACACGAACATTAAATAGGGTGTGGTGACATCGGATCAGAAGGATGTTAGCACGTCAGTCTCCAAAATGACAGAATTGGAAATTGCAGGTGTGGAAACGGGCAGCCCGCCCGCCATTTTGAAATGACCGATCCACAAGCTATTGAGTTTGTTAACGGCCCAATCGCCTGAACCTTTCCGTTGCCTGGGACGTCGGGCGTTTGAAAACTTTTGCGGGGTTTTATGCCGGCTACGACGAGGCAACAAAAGGTCGCAGTGTCTTTGTTTCAACTTACCTTTGGACTTTGGTTAAAAAAAATCAAAGACGTATTCGGGGAGCAAGGGGCCTTTAAACTTGTAACTGTGACCGTCTCCCTGTTTGCGGCATAACCCCTCTGCCACATGATGCCCCGGCCTACAGTCCCGATTGGGCCCAGAGCCTCCCCTTTGCACCTCTAACTGGCCATCTTTTAGCCAGGCGGCCTCTAATTGGCCACCTTTCAGCCAGGCGGCCTCTAATTGGCCACCCTTCAGCCAGGCGGCCTCTAATTGGCCACCTTTCAGCCAGGCGGCCTCTAATTGGCCACCTTTAACCAGGCGGCCTCTAATTGGTCACCTGGGGGAAGAGGGTGGGGTAGTGGTGATGTCACTGGACGAGTAATCCAGACGCCCAGGCTGATGGCCTGGTGACACGGGTTCAAATCCCACCACGGCAGCTAGCGGAATTTAAATTCAATCAATAAAGTATTTGTAATTGAAAGCTAGTGACCATGGAGCTATGACTGATTGTTGTAAAAACCCATCTGGTTCGCTGATGCCCTTTAGGGAGGGAAATCTGCCATCCTTACCCGGTCTGGCCTACATGTGACTCCAGACCCACAGCAAAGTGGTTGACTCTAAACCGCCCTCCGAAACGGCCGCACAAGCCACTGAGTTCAAGGGCAATTAGGGCTGGGCAACAAATGCTGGCCTTGCCAGTGACAGCCACACCCCATGAAAGAATTTTTAAAAACTGACGCTTGATTGGACGAGCTGAAAGGGGCGGGGGTGGGGTGGGGGGGGGGGCGGGGGGCGAGAGCAAGCGGACCGCTCAGTTTCCATCCCACCTCCCCCGCCCCATCGAGAAGCATAAAACCCCAGGCCTACATGTGCAGCTTACGCCGACAATTCCCCGATCTCTTGAGCTGAATAATTGGTTTGCTTCCAAGATTATGTCGCTGGGCACAAATGCGGAGGTAGCGCCAGCCAAAGTCCCTTCAACAGACGTGGCCTGGGCTCCTGAATCCTGCTGTCGGGGGGGAAGTGGAAATCAGAAACCTGGGAAACAGTCGCCCGTTGTGATTCACCCTGAGTGGCCAATTAAAGGCTGGAGGGCGGTGTCGCCATCCAACTAAATGTGGCGGCTGGTCGCTCGAGCATGGAGGACCGGTCAGGGGTCTTCAGATTCAGAGCAGCAGCAGGATGTAACAGAGGGTGAGTAAGGGAGAGGGTGCTTCAAAATGGAGGCGTCCATCCCACCCACCCACCCGCCCACCCCCCTCCTCCCTCCTCCCTCCCTCCACCCCAGCTTTTTAAAAGAAGTTTATACTGTAAAATAGGTTTCGCAGTCAGGCCACTGCCGTTGTGTTAGGGGCAGGTTGAGGGGAGGGAGCCCCTCTACAAGGTAGCCTGCTGCACCCAGGCAGGCTGGGGAAGGCCTCTAAGCCTGCCTGGAGTGCTGCCCATCACCCCCCCCCACCCCCCAACCCCCGCCAACCCCGGCCTACCGCTGGGAGGCTGTCTCCAGGCATCTGCTCCTGGGCTCTGAAATGGGTCATCCCAGGCGGCCTCTCCGAACGAGCTGCGAGTGGGCCCTTGACGGGCCTGATTTGCTCGCTGCCGTGTGTGGACAGTTAACCCTACTGCCCACTTAAATCTCACCTGCACAGAAATGGCCCGGGTGTGGGATGGAGCGGGGAAACTGCAGGTTATTTTTAGCTCACATCTGCCTCTGATCCTGGACCTGACAGGGGCTAAAAATCCTGCTCTTGGTGTCCAAAGAGTACGGGTGCCAGATTTCAGCCTGCAAAATATAGCAGCCGGTATACTCAGTATAAATGAATACTCGAGTAGCTCAAAACACTATCGCCAGAAACTGTAAACATTTGATGAACAAAATGAACAAAAGCCAAGATTTTATGTTCATACGATAATGGTGCAGCTTTTAATGTTTGAGACTGCTGTCCAGCAGTTAAAGTGTTTAATGGAGCTCTCTCTGATCATCTGTCATCAATCAGAAAGCGCAGTCACTCTCAGGCATCCTGAGATCATTCGTGGTGACTTCTTCACAGTATTGGAGTCTAGCTTTTCCAAATCTACTTTAGCCTTCTGCTAGAGTTAGCTGTCATAATTTAACAAGTGATTAACAATGCAGAGAAAACTGCTGGCTGACCATACCCTACAAGAAATGTTAAGCTGTTGCTATCTTTTTACAAAGATGGTTTGGTGTGAATGCACATTTTACAAAAAATACATACTGATATTCACACACACACACACACACACACACAGACACACTGCTCACAGACACACTGCACACACACACACACAGACACACTGCGCGCGCACACAGACAGATACACTGCGCACACACACACACACACACACACAGATACATTGCTCACAGACACACTGCACACACACACAGACACACTGCGCACACACACAGACAGACACACTGCACGCGCACACACAGACACACTGCGCGCGCACACACACACACACACACACACAGATACATTGCGCACACACACACAGACACACAGACACAATGCGTACACACACAGACACACTGCACACACAGACACACTGCACACACACTGCACACACACTGCACACACACACAGCACACACACACACGGCACACACACACACGGCACACACACACACACTGCACACACACAGACACACTGCACATACACACAGACACACTGCACACACGCAGACATACTGCACATACATGCAGACACACTGCACACACACAGACACACTGCACACACACAGACACACTGCACACACACACTGCACACACACACTGCACACACACACTGCACACACACAGACACACTGCACACACACACTGCACACACACAGACACACTGCACACACACAGACACACAGACACACTGCACACATATACCCCACACAACATTTTTTAGGCACACGTTAGGAGTGCTACATGAAGGATGGCTGTGCTTCACTGGCTGTAAAACACCTTGGAACATCCCGAGGTGGCGAAAGGTTCTGTATAAATGTAAACACTTTCTTTTATATAGACTGAGCTCCTGGAAGCGTTCATGTCACCAAAAAGCTGCATTAGGTTGTTAACTAATGAACTAATTAGCACATTTGAATTCAATTAAGTTTGAATGTGTTTCAGCTGGGCACAGTGTGACTTTGTTAGTTTAAAGAGGTCTATGAAGGTCGCTTGCAGGCAATTCCTTCAACAGTCGAGTCTAAATGAAGTCATTTGTTTCCACTGGAGATGCTTATCCACATGTTACCAGAATTCACTCTGCATGTGCCCGGAAAAGATTTAGAGGGAACGTTGGTCATGGGGCTGGAGGATGATCTGGAGATAGGGAGGGACAATGCCCTGGAGGGATTCGAAAACAAGCATGAGAGTTTTAAATTAGAGGCGTGCTCATCCAGGACACAGTGTTGGCCATTGAGCACAGGGATGCTGGGTGAACGTGACATCAATCACATAAACATTGGTTAAATCAAGGTGAAAGTCCTTTGGGTTCAAATGTTTTGCTTTGGTACAGCTGTCTGTCCTCATAACCTTAGTGATGTGTGTTAGGATCCCCGTGGGCAAATCTCTAAACTAAAATTCACCAAACGACCCTCAAAGAAGAAATTATCAACAAGATTTCACTTTTCGTAACTTGTATTTTAACTTGAATCAAAACCAATGCAAATTAAACATGAATTAACAGGTGACTGATATTTCAAATCAAAGGGTAAATTTCATTTTAAATAGTTAATACAAAGGTACGTCTTACACAACCACCCACATTCTTGTCACTCCCTGTACAAATGTGGCACCGCGTAGCTACACAGTTCCACAATGTGCTGCTCTTTATTCACGCAGGGTAGGTCAGGAGTTCTATCCGACAACAGCTTTCGTGTCACGGTTACGATTATCATCAGCAAGGAACACTTCTATGAACCCTCTCGCCCTCAGGTCATGAGAGTTCTGATGGTGTAGCTTTTCAGAGTTCCATTTCAACAGACCATCCAATAACATCCCAGCTTTGCCACATCTGGGACGCTCAGCAGTGTCTCCACGCTATTTACACAGCTTTCCCGCTTTTAGACCCTTTTAGCCAGCTCACACATTACCACCAAGAACTCCTGTGTCCTTTTCTGCCACACCTAAAAACTGACCTCTTCCTGAGAGAGATTTGCATCTTCTCATCACAAGAATTCTCTGTGTCCCACTTTCTGTCTCTGTCTGCTTTCTCTTTGCGCCCGCATGTGTACATTGATTGCCTCCTGCCTCTGGCCCTGTTGTCTCTGCTTTCCTTTGTGTCTTCCAGCCACATGGCCTATGGCCTTAAATTCCTTCCTGTTGGTACTGTTTCCAGGTCAAATGTCACCAGGTCACATGGACCAGTTTTCTTATTATCCAAGAAAATTACAATCGATCTCTTTATAATTGATGCAGGCCCTTAAAATTCCTTTTCAAACATTCTTAAAAACAACTACAGATTCCACAGGCATTTTAACGAAATTCTCCTTACTGTTCTGCACTTGGGTCAAAGGCTGTCACATACGATGAAGTCATGTGGGACTGATGTGGCATTGGTGGGAGTCAGGACTGGGTCCATTAGGTAGTCTGGGAAGAGGAGGGATGGTTCAAGAGAAGCCCACTCTTTGATTCTCTTCTTGCACCCTGTGCAGATGTTTGCTGCCTCCCTTGCTGACTGGGGAGCCTTAATGGGAATCCCTGCAGTAAGAAACTCCTCCCACAACACCTCCTGCCCGCCACCAATTTGTGGATTGAACGCTTGTCAAAAACGAAGCCCAAAATAAATAAGCCACCACTTATCATAATGGAGGTAAGGATCGTTTTAATTACCACTTGTGAAAGCTTCTGGCCGATCGACTTGCCATGATTAACGTGGCAGGTTTAGGGAGCGAGGTTTCAGGTGTGGGATCATTATTCACATATGTGACTGTGGCCTGCCTTTGTTTCAAGTGCCCTCCATTGACCCAACATGGTGCCTGATGTACTCAGGTGTGGGATGGACCACTGCAACGTCCCACTTTGGACCGAGAAAGCACGTGAAACACAAAGCAAACTCTGGCCCTGGGACTCTGAGCCTTGAAAAGAAATAGATGGAATTATATACGGAGAAAGGTGGCTTCTTTCACAGGAAGTCACAAACCTACTTCACAGCCAATGAGCTATAGTCAACGTCGTGACGAAGGGAATGCAGCAGCCAATTTTCACACAGGAAGATCCCACAAATAACCAGGTAATCTGTGTCAGTGATGTTGGTTGATACATCTTGGCCTGGACACTCAGCGAGGTCTCCCCTGCTCCTCTTCTAAATCGTGCTTCAGGATTTTTTATGTCCCTCTGAGAGAGCAGACAAGGGGCCCCGATTTAGCCTCTTATGTGAAAGGTGGCACTTCTGACAGTACAGCACCCCCTCAGTCCTGGCACTGGCAGTGTTGTCCTAGATTCTGTGCTCACAAACTCGATTTTAATTGCTCCACCACTGGTGGCCTTGCCTTCAATTGCCAAGGCCTAAGCTCTGGAACTTCCTTTCTAAAAACCTCCCTGTCTTTTTCTCCTCTAAGATATTACTTAGAAGCCACCCTTTTGAACAATATCTCCTACGTGGCAGAGATGACACCAGTTTCTACGTGTGCAGGCAGTGTATTTACAGAGTTTTATACCGTGCTTAAAAATGTCTGCACCCGGCTTCAACTCATAGCTTCTAGAGGCTTCTGTGGTGTCTGTTTACTTTGCCCCGAGTCAACACCCAGGCTCAACCAACCAATCAAGCACCGTGAGCATAGATCAGTTACCAGACACACATAATCAAAGGCAGAACAATGGAACACTGCAGTGTGGTGTCAGGTCTTTGTTTGGCTATGCTCTTGTGAAGCCCCATGGGATATTTTACTGGGTGACAGGTGCAGTTTAAAAGTGAGTTGCCCTTCTTCATGCCCCTTGCGTCAGGCTCAGCAACCCTTCGGACTCAGAAGCGAGCGTGCGACGGCTGACCTGAGTGCACTGCGGGATGGTCATTGAGGAGAGTTTCACAGTAACTGGCAGATAAAGTGCTCGATATATTTCTCACTGGGATTGGTTGCCATTCCAGTTTCTGCCCAGCCCAGGCTAAAAGATGTTATTTCGACAGTGGGGGCTGGAAGCAAGCTGCATGATGGGCATCAAACATGAGACGTGCTCCATTGCATCCATTAAGCTAAGCGGAGCAACTCGTGTGCCTGGGGACTCAGACTGTTAATCCTTACACACAGCTCTGCTTGCACATTGCCTGAAGCTAGACTACAATCATATTCACGTTTCTCGCGCAAATCCACTGTAGAAGCGGGTCGGTAGGTCAGTTTTTTTTTGCGAAAGGAGGTGCCAGTCCATCTATTTCTCTCTCTCGGTCCCCGCATTTGAACTGCGTTCGGGGCAGAAGGTCATGGGTTCAGATTCCACCTCAGGGACTGAATCCAGGTGCAGGACTGAAAGGGGGCGGGGGGGGGAGGGGCGGGTGGGGGTGGTGCCGCAGTGTCAGAGGCACCCTCATCCGGGTGAGACATGAAACTGAGGCCTATTTAGTCTTGGCAGGTGGACATAAAAGATCTCAATGCCTGATTTTGAGGAAGAGCAGGAGAGCTCACACCAGCTTCCCAAGCCCATCCTTTATCTCTCACCTGACATCTAACAAGCACGTTATCTGGCTGGCATAACACCACCGTTTCCGGGATCTTGCTGTGCACAGTTTGGCTGCTGCATTTCCTACATTACGACCGCAATTGCACTTCAGAAGCATTTGAGTGGCTGGAAAGCACTTCAGGACACCCTGAGGTTGTGTAAGGTGCTGTTTCAACTGAACGGATGAATTAGTTTCACTTTTTCCATCTTTGCTTCATTGGAATTTATTTTTCCACCACGCAAAGTCCGGAATCGTTCTGCTGGCGTCGGGTGTCATGGTGGATGGGGGAGGTGGGGGTGGGGACAATATGGTGAGAGGGCCAAAACTTGGTTTCATGCCGTTGTGAAACCAGATTGTGATTGTCTGCTCTGCCCGTCACTGACTGGCCCTGTTTCCTGCTGCTACACTTTGGGAACCTAATTTCAATACTTTAGCATCTCATTATAAGTCCTGCTCGCCGGAATCATCCCCCCAATTTACCGCCCACATCACTGTGACTTCAGGACAGCGTGATTCACGACTGCCTTTAGAAGGGGTGTACCTGGCGAGCTGAACTGCGAGGGGAACTCGGAGGTGAGTGCACACACAACCTTACACAGCGCTCGTGAGGATTACCCGAAGGAAGAGGCACTGCGCACTCACAGGGGGGCTGGCAAGTCACTTTCTCCCGGCTGGCTTTCAGTGCGGAGCTGGGGCAGGGGCTCCAGTGTGGGTGAGCTGGGGGGGTGGAGGTGTAGGTGGGAGTGGGGGAGAAGGGGGTGGAGGTCAAGGCAGATCAGACTGAAGGAAGTACACAAGCACATGCTGGGGGATGGGGGGGATGGGAGAGGGGTGGAGGGGGTGAGGGAAGCGGCCATGCGCTTGGAAAAGTTTGTTTAAAGCTTGTCATTCTCCCACAGCTGAGACGTTCAGCAGCAGCTCCATTGACTCGCTGAGAGCTGGGCCTCTGAATC
Source organism: Isurus oxyrinchus (assembly GCA_026770705.1). Classification (NCBI taxonomy): domain Eukaryota; kingdom Metazoa; phylum Chordata; class Chondrichthyes; order Lamniformes; family Lamnidae; genus Isurus; species Isurus oxyrinchus. The sequence continues at coordinate 10,885,857 of JANJGN010000014.1, forward strand.
TTTCTCACCCACTCAAGCAACACAAAAGCATGAAAGTGTCACCAAATGCTCCAGAACATTTCACCCCTCGGGCACAGACTGCAAATTAATATGTGTTTTAGGGGGAAACAGAGCAATTGGCCGAATGAGCGAGTTATACAATCCCCCTGTGAAATGTGCCCATGGCACAGTCACTGGTGGAGGTGCCCACAGCCCCTTGCTGTGTCTTTACTAAGGTTTGGACCAGTGTCCCCCATGGTTCAAGCTAACAGCGCAGCCTTGCAGTGTGGGTTAGGAGAATGCCTGTGCCTGAGCTGAGACCGCAGCATGCAGTCCAATGGGCAAAGCTGCTGTCAATCGGTCAGGTGGAGTGGGGCGGAGGTGGGTGGGGTTTCGGATGCCAATGAGCGCACTACACACTGGTCATCCTAGTGGTGGCCAGGACTCTCCTGCATGCATGAAGGGACCTTCAGGCTTAACCAAGAGAGGTTCTTAGGACACTTATGCTAACCCACGTGTCTCTCTGTTTGACCCTGCAGGAGGAGCTATTAGGATCATGGAGCCTGGTGATTTAGCGGGAAGTCTCATGGTTTACAGGGAGCTGAGAAGAGGAAGTGTGGCGGATGCGCCTAGCTCAGCAAAGGGAGGAGCACCTCCCCCTGGATGAAGGGGTGGCAGGGCCTGCTGAGCACACAGATAAACATCCACAGCGAGCCATCGCTCGTAGGCACCTCACTAGATCCAGGGTCTATAGACAACGCTTGTCATTCCTGCAGATGAGTGAGAACCAGTGTCACTGAAGAGTGCACATGTCTAGAGAACAGGTCAGTCACATCTGCCACCCACTGCAGGATTTGGTGCCACGGGGACATGGAGGGCATCCACTGCCAGTGGCCATGAAAGTGACTGTGGCACTCAATTTCTACACCAGTGGCTCCTTCCAGAGTTGACCTGTGCTGGATCTCACAAGCCTCCACGCACAAGTGTACCCTGGAGGTCACTGATTTCATCTTCACGCAGGTACAGAACTTTGTGCATTTCACCCAGGATCAGGAAAGCCAGGAAGCCAGAGCGCTGGGATTTGCCCAGATCTCGGGTTCCCCACAGCTGCAGGATGCCAGCGACTGCACTCACGTGGAGCTCAGGTCTCCTTGGCAACAAGCAGTCAACTACATCAACCGCAAGGTCTTCCACTCGCTGAATGTTCAGCTGGTGTGTGACCACCACAAACACATCCTGTGTGTCTGTGCACGATTCCCAGGCAGTGTCCACGACTCCTACATCCTTAGCAGGTCTCAGGTCCCGGACATCTTCCAGGGTCCACAGAAGCAGCAGGGTTGGGTCCTCTGGGACAAGGACTACCCACAGAGGCCGTGACTGATGATGCCTGTGCAGCAGCCTCAGACTGCAGCAGAGTGACGGTGAAACGAGGCTCATGCTGCAACCCGGACTTTGATGGAGCAAACTATAGGCATTCGGAAAATGAGGTTCTGGAGCATCGGCAGGTCTGGTGGAGCGCAGCAATACGGTCCACCGAGGGTGTTGCGCATCATTGTCACTTGCTGCGTGACCCACAACCTGGTGCTACAATGGGGGGAGGAGCTGGCTGAGGAGGGGATGGAGGAGCTGCACGTCTCCTCCGATGAGGAGGATGTCAAAGGGGATGACGATGAGGGGTCCTGGAATGTGACGATACCAGTGATGAGGTTATCGCTCTGGCCAGAGAGGACAGGCACGCTCGGGGGGCCCTCATAGCCGCTAGATTCATGCAGGGTGATGCATCTAAATCTTCTTGACCTTCCTAACCCTGTCACTACATCTTGGTGCTCCTGGGACATCCACAGCAGAGGTGGAGGCAGCCTGTGATGACCTAGGTTGTCTCTCTCTCTGGAGGCCTGAGGCCTGGAGGGCCCCGGCCTGCTTCCAGAGTCCTGCTGAGTGGCAGTGGCACCCTTCTCTGCCTGTGGAGCTGGAGCTGCTGGGGTCACAGGAAAAGGGATTCGGATAGGCCGGACATTCCCAGAGTCACCTGGGTGGATAGCCCCAGGGTGTGCATCTGCTGATCCTCCTCCCTAAGGCTGCTTGAGGGCCCCTGGCTGACTCATGGAGGAGAAGGGGAAGCTGGAGTGAGATCAAACTTCCCTGCACTTCTCGCATTGACACTGTTAGAGGCCAACTATGGCGACAGTAGTGCAGGAACGACGTCCTGGACTGAGGTCTCCATAGTGGCCGCCATCCTACCAGTGTTGACCTTGGTGCGTTGACATGCCGGCCCTATCACCTCACACTGAAGACGGACAGACTCCTCCATCATGCCTTGCAATCTGAGGAGTGCAGTGGACATCCCTTCCTGGCAAACCTGAGCTTGCCTTTTGCAGCTCCAGCAGCTGTGACATGACCAAGTCCAGAGGCTCCTCATCTGACTCGGACTCAGCAGATTTTTGGCCTCCAGCAGCCCTCTGAGTACCTGGGCCTGGGAGGTCCCTGCATCCGCCTGCTGTGGATCAGACAGTGCCATATGCTCACCAGACTGTGAGGCTACTCTAAAGCTGGGTCCCATCGAGGAGTGTGTCTCTGCGCTGGTGGAGGGTGTGGGTGAGAGCGGTGTCAATGAGGATGTCATCAGATTCCTCTTCCAAGGTTTTTTCGGGGTTTGATTGGAGGCCCTGGGTCGTGAGCTGTTTCCCAGATGTGTCTGTGAAAGCAAGGAGAGATAATTAATGCATGGCAGTGGCCTGTGAAACAGGACATATCACTCACAGCATGGTTGTCTGATGGATGTTGCACTGCTGGACCCTCACTTGGTAGAGCAGCGCCGACTCACCGTCAGCACAGGACCGGTCCCGGTCATCGCTGGCCAGCTGGATGGCTCTGTTTTCAAAGCCTTTGAGCACCTTGATATCGGGCATTCCTCCACCAGTCTGCGACCTCTCCTTGTTGTTTTGTGCCAGCTTGTCCTGCATGAATAGAAATGGAGAGAGTGTAAGCAGGACGCCTGCCAGGCCAGATGAGAAGGAAGCCTGGCACGTGTGGGTGGTGAGTGGTGCCATGGATGGGCTGAGGACACAGTCCGTGGGGCAGATGAATGTGTGTGTGAGAGAGCGAATGGTGATATCCCTTGAACTGGCAGTGAGTGAGATCCCTGTGGACGTGTGATGGGTTTGTGAGTGTGTGTGGGTGGAGAGTGATGAGAAGAGTGAGTTACCCCAGTGGAACGGAGGAGATCATTCATCCTCTTGCAGCACTGGGTGGCTGTCCTCTTTTGCAGGGCATTGGCACTGACCACGGCTGCCATCTCCTCCCATGCTGGATGGGTGAGCTTGCTTGCTGGTCTTTGCCCAGAGCTGGGGGTAGAGGACTTTGCGATGAGCCTCCACTGTGTCCAGTAGGTGCCTGAGGGAGGCGTCACTAAATCTGGGGGCAGCATGTTTCCTCCCTTTGGCAGCCATGACTTTCCAGCAGCTTCCGACCCCTTGGAGAGCGTGCAGTGGGCCCCCTTTATATATAGTGCCTAGACCACTGAAGGCCAGAAGAGGCGGTGGGGTGTACAAGTCAGTGGCTGTCTGCCAGCGACCTGTAGTGTTTCCCACGAATGCGGGACGCACTGGAAAGGGGGCGATACTGACCCGAAAACCCACCATTGCGGCCGGCAGGTAAAGCGACCTTTTTCATGCCCGTTACCACACACTTGGTGCCAATCTGGGACGACTTTGCCCAAAGGGTTTCTCTCCACTCGCTAACCCAGCCCACGTGGGACTCGCTTTCAAATGATTCCCAACCCGATTTACAGAAGAAAGAACTCCTTTGCGTACCTGGTGTATCGCTGAGCCAGAATCTATGTATCTGTAACAGTGAGGGAGATAAGCTCAAAGCAAACTCAACCTCACAACAAGGGAGACTCAAACGAGGGGGCACAGTGTAAAAATAAGGGGTCTCCCTGTGAAGACGGAGATGAGGAGAATTATTTTTCTCCCAGAGGGTAGTGAGCGTGACGAATTCTCTTCCCCAGAGAGCAGTGGAGGCTGAACATATTCAAGGCCGAGGTAGACAGATTTTTGATCGACAAGGGAGTCACGTGCTATGGGGGGGCCAGACAGGAAGGTAGAGCTGGGACCACAAGCAGATTAACCATGATTTTATCAAATGGCGGAGCGAGCTCAAAGGGCTGAGTGACCCACTCCTGCTCCGAAGTCCAATGTTCCTGGATTTCCAATGTTCACAATGATAAACAGGAGAGGGGTAATGTTCACATGAGAATATATACTGGAGGCAGGTAAATCAATTCCTGGCACAGAAGCAGCAACAAAATTCTGAATAGAACAAGAGTACCACATCTTCCAGGGTCCAGAGACAATGAAGAGGCAAAGTCTCTCCTTTTCAATCTCTATTTGTTCAAATCTGCGTTTGAGAAGTGGGAGGTGCTGCTCTGAGCTGTTCGGAGAAGCAGGTCTTAGAGGGCACTTGCTTCCACCTCTCATGCGTCCCTAGTCATTGTTGTGCGTTGTGTCTGAACTATGAAGTAATGCAGCTTCATAAAGAAAGGTCAGTGCTGTTTGGATTAAGGGAGGAATTTTTTGAACAACAGCGATGATTGACTGCAGCTTGCCTAAATGCCATAAAATCTCCACCAATTGCTCAAATCAATTCTCAACTGGGGTGAGGCAAGCATTAGTCAGTAAGCAAGCAATGACTCAGCCGGAACGCATTTGCCTCTGAGTCAGAAGGATGTGGGGTCGTGACGCCCATCCAAAACCTGGAGCTCAAAACATAGGCTGACACTCTTGCTGCTCCCACTGAAGGGGGACTGCACTGTTGGTCGTGAAAGACCCCCTGACACTTGTTGAAGACGAGCAGAGGAGTTCCTACTAGTGTCCCGCATGATATTTATCCCCCAGCCAACATCCTCTGAAAACAGGTTATCTGGCCATGCCGTTTGTGGGATCTTGCTCTGCGCATTCCCTCCGTGACAGCAGGAACTGCAATTTGAAAGTACTTCACTGGCTGTTTAAGACGCTGTGAGCTTGTGGAAGGTGTGCGTGTGAACGCAAGCCCTTCTTTCAGGAGAGATCACTCCGGAACCAGCTTCTTTCTAGTACTCGACAGGCCGCAGCGTGTAAAGCTGTCAGAGCACTGGCCCCTCACCTCTGGAACCCGCTGATGACCCCAGCTCGAGGTGAGGGAACTGAGACGGCGACGGCGGGGGGGGTTTGGGGGGGTTTCATTCCCAGGAACTGGGCTTCTTCGTGTTGGATGAGATGTTAAAATGTAATGAATTTCAAAGCCAAACACACACTGTCTCAAAGCAACACCAGTCCCAGGATGGGGGGTGGAGCGAGGGGGAGGGGGAGGGTACGGGGTGGGTGGAGGTGGGCTGAGTGGGTGGTGGTGGGGTGGGGGGGGGGTGGTGGGTGAGTGGAGGTGGACCACCAACCTGCTCCTAAGAGGCAGGTGTTTCATTTAAATACTTTACTGAGACCACCCAGCTCATAATTTACCTCTCCTGCAGCATTGACATTGGCCGGCCAGGTTAACCTGTGGGCCAGAGGCAGTAGCAGCTCTTCCCTGGCCTCACAAGCCAACCTGCTTCCCACCCTAAGGTTGAACCCACCTTCCTGTAATTTGAACCCGCCGTGATCATAAACTGCACCCAACCCCTAATCAGTGAGCCCACCCTGTGATCGTACACCCATAGTTAAACCCCACCATGATCCCAAACCCTCCCCAGCTCTGCCCCTGACCTCTCTCCAACCACCCACGATCACCCCCAACACTCCAAACCCCATTGTATCTCTGCCTCTACCCCTTGGAACTGTGAACGCAACAACAGGAACATTCCTTTTAATCGTTCATGGACGCGGGCTTTGCTGACCGGGCCAAAATTTATTGCCCATCCCTAATTGCCCTTGAACAGGTGGTGGTGAGCTGCCTTCTTCAACTGCTATAGTCCGTGTGGTGTAGGTACACTTACTGTAGAGAGTTCCAGGATTTTGTCCCAGCGACTGTGAAGGAACAGCAATGTATTTCAAAGTCAGGATGGTGTGTGGCTTGGAGGGGAACTTGCAGATGGGTGGTGTTCCCATGTAGCGGGCTGCTTTGTCCTGGATGGTGTCAAGCTTCTTGAGTGTTGTGGGAGCTGCACTTATCCAGGCAAGTGGGGAGTATTCCATCACACTCCTGACTTGTGCCTTGTAGATGGTGGACAGGCTTTGGTGAGTCATGAGGTGAGTTACTCACCGCAGGATCCCCAGCCTCTGACCTGCTCTTGTAGCCACAGTATTTATGTGGCTAGTCCAGTTCAGTTTCTGGTCAATGGTAACCCCCAGGATGTTGATAGTGGGGGATTCAGTGATGCTAATGCCATTGAACATCAAAGAGATTAGATTCTCTCTTGTTGGAGATGGTCATTGTCTGACATTTGTGTGGCGTGAATGGTATTTGCCACTTATCAGCCCAAGCCAGAATTTTTTTCCATATCTTTCTGCATACAGGCACAGACTGCTTTAGTAATTGAGGGGCTATGAATGGTGCTGAATATTGTACAATCATCAGCGAACATTGATGAAGCAGCTGAAGATGTTTGGGCCTAGGACACTACCCTGCAGTGATGTCCTTGGGCTGAGATGATTGACCTCCAACAACCACAACCATTTTTCATTATGTTAGGTCAGATTCCAGCCAGTGGAGTGTTTTCATCCTGATTCCCATTGGATCCAGTTTTGCCAGGGCTCCTTGATGCCAAACTTAATCAAATACCGCCTTAATATTAAGGGCAGTCACTCTCACCTCATCTGTGGAGTTCAGCTCTTTTGTCCATGTTTGGGCCAAGGCTGTAGTGAGGTCAGGAGCTGAGTTGGATGTGCTCCTTGGCTGTAGCCTCTTCTGGAACATTCCCCACACCCAATAGGGAGTCAAAATCATCAATCAGGATGGCTTCTGGTCTGGGAACTTGTTGCTAAGAAAAGTGAGCATTGTCAAACCTGGGCCAGAACTCCTCCCACTACTGCCTCTCCCTGTGGCCTGTAACCCTGCCCCAGTAAACATCGGGAACCAGGGGCAGGATTTTTCACTTTAGCGGGCGTGCCCGATCCGCTCGAGTGTGAAATGGCGCGCGTTGACATCGGGCGAGCGTCCTGACGTTAAAGTGCAGTCGCGCGATAGTTCAGTCAGCGGGTAGGCGCGAGAATCGGCAGCGTGCCCGCCGACGATTAAAAGGCCTGTTAAGGCCATTAAAGTATCGGCTGACTTAAATTTTTCCCTGTCCGTCCAGCCTAACGGTCGGCGGGCTGGTGAAAAGGCCAAGCGGCCTTTGCATTTCTTTGAAGCCTCACCCACGGGCGGGATGAGGTTTCCAACAGCAAATACAAATAAAATAAGAATATTTTACATGTCACTTACACCGTGTCCCTAGTCATGCGACAGAGCCGCAAGGTCTATTACATTTTTCAGATCTTGATTGTTTTTGTGGTGCCTCAGCGAGATTCTCAAGCGCGGACTCATGCGCAAAGTTCGTGCTCACCCTCCCCCACCCACCCAAATCCCCCCCCCCCCGCCTCGCCCACCCGACAAGGACAAAATTCTGCCCCCCGGGTCTCTCCGGGGAATGGCTGGTGAGGGGAAAGGGCCCCCATGTCTTTACCCTGTCACGCTGTCCAACCACCTCCTCTGCTCTGGGTCCCTCTGTACGAATCCCGCTCAAAACCAGCTCCCAATCCTCCAGTTCCTCGATCACAATGAGCTTTGCAATCACGTTACCCTTGAGGTGTTTTAAGGTGATTGAAGGATTTCATGAGGTAGCTATGGAGAAACCGCTGGTGGGAGAGTCCAGCACCATAAAGGGCCATAAACAGCATCTGGAAGCAATTCTTCACACAAACAGCGACTGAGGTTGGTGGGGGTGGGGTGGGGCCCAACTGGAAATTTCGGAGCTGAGGTTGATAAGACTTTTCTTGGGTAAGGGGATTAAGCGATGCGGGAGCAAGCCTGGAAAATGGGGAGTGTGACGACACAGATCAGCCGTGACCTATTTGGATGTAACATTGGTAACACGCGGGAAGAGGGGGTAGGGGCTGAAGGACCCACCCATGTCCTCGAGGAGCATACTGGGTGCTCCTACCAGGTTAAATTCTGAGCGCTTCGGAAGTGCTGGACAGTTGCTGGATGGTCAATGTGCAGCGCGGTTGATGCATTCAATAAAGCAGTGAAGAGACAGGGCCTCTGATAATGAAAGGACTTGACATTGATTCTTCTTGTTCACATGACATCCCCATTCCCTGGCAACACACGCATGCACTTCCACGGGGGGATAAATCAAATCTTGAAAGCTCCCCTTGGACAACTGCATACCAGAAATGTTTTATTAGCGTCCACTTAGATAATTAGTGCTATCTGGAGCTTGCTTTTCCAGGCTCCTTAATTTGTTTTAAGTGCACATTATAATTCACAGGGGTAGAGAGTTCAGGTTCAGATCTGCACCAAGGAAATGTTTTGCGATGGTAACGGATGATGTCATCCCGGCACTGGAGAGGCGATCCGCTAACAAACTTTGACCTCAGAGTCCCCGGCAAGGACAGAGGCAGCCACTCCCACTGCGACACAGAGAATGAGACCTTGGGCCCGAATTGATGGCACAACTCCCCCACCACACACCGCCCCCACCCCCCCCAACCTCCCCACAAGGTCGTGCGTCTGTGGAACTCTCATCCTCAAAAGGCAGGGGAAGCAGAGCCTTTGAACATTTTTAAGGCAGAGCTAGATAGATTCACAATAAGCCAGTGGGTGAAAGGTCATGGGGGGGGCTAGGTGGGAATGTAGGGGTTGAGGTTGCAGTCAGATCAGCCATGATCTTATTGAATGGCGGAGCAGGCTCGAGGGGCCGAATGGTCTACTTTTAGTTTGTAAGTTCATCTGAGGAGTTGCTGTCAATGCCTCCCTATTTTAGAAGACACTCCTCTGTCTGCCTCTTAAACACAACCCTTTACCCGTTCAAAATTAACGGTTGGAGTACTAAAGTAGCAGATAAAATACCTCACAGTGCTCACCCACTTACATCAGTCATTCCTAGATTCCTTTGCAGCGTTTGTATTTATTTAATAAAAAAAAAACCACCATGGTAAAAGTGAGGGCATTTAACTCTGTCCAGAGGCTCTTCATTCAACTCCACCCACTGCACTCGGACAGCTTATCTCCGAGACAACAGCTGGAGTAAAGCAGATGGGGAAAAGATTCCAAATGGAAGACTTGCATTTATGTTGCGATTTTCATGATGTCAAAGGACCCCCAAAACACTTTACTGGCCAATGAAATGCTTTTGTAGGGTGGTCTCCGTTGCACCGTGGGAAACACCGCAGCCAATATGCGCACAGCAAGCTCCCACTCCCAGCAATGCGATAATGACCAGATCATTTATTTTATAGATGTGGCCGAGGGATAAATATTGACCGGGGCACCGGGGAGAACTCCCCCGCTCCTCTTCGAGCTAGTGCCCTCGGGATCCTTGGCCTTAGAAGTTCTACAGCAGGGTTGAGAAGGAAACAGTGAATTCTGGTATAAATTAAGGTAACTTAATAAAACAGAGTGGTTTGTGGAAATACAGAGAGCATCCAGTGAATTACCATAGTGACGTACAGAATCTCTCCCTAGGAGAGCTAACACAGTGCAGTGGGTGTCTCGTCAATGAGATCAGCAGATCTATGAGAGAGAGAGAGAGGAAAATGGAACAAATTGTGAAAAGCAAATTACCTGGTCCTTATCACATTCCTTGTTGAAGATGCAATCCATCTAATGTTGGTGTGCAAAGGAAATAGGGAGAGAGACTTGCACTTCCGTGTCACGTTCCACTGGTTTGGGATGTCCTAGCCTGCTTCCGTCCTGTGGAGCCCTTTTGCAAATGTAGTTCCTGTCGCCTGTAGGATGCATGGCATCCAACCTGTGCACAGCAAGATCCCACAAACAGCAATGTGATAAAGACCACGCAATCTACTTTTTAAAAAAAAATGAAGGGCTAAATTTCACCGGAGCACGATAAGAACTCCCCCAACTCTTCCTCAACCCTGAGGGGGTAGACGGGGTCTCAGTCTAACATCGCATCTGAAAGACTGACAATGCAGCAACTCTCTGGTTACTGTAACGGAGCCATTAGCTTAGCTTTTTGTGCTTATTAACGACTTGAACCTGTAATCTTCTGACTTAGAATCGAGAGTGCTGCCTACTGAGACACAGCTGACGCCTAGTTAACATCAGCTACTTCTCAGGTTGCCAACTGTGGTTAAATGGATTCCTGGAGGTTCCATCACATGACTTTGCCCCCACGCTCCAGCCATTAGTCGGCCAACACACCCATCCTAGTGACGCACGGCCTTCCTACACCAATCGGAAAGCACAAAGACTCGTTACCCCCATTGTATAATGCTTGTCAGTCAAACAACCGCTTTTAATGTCCCGATGATTGTTGTACACAGCAACGTCTTGGAGATTGGAGACTCCAGGCCAATCCTGGTGGGTTGGCAACCCTAGTTAACTCCATTAGCTGACATGCAAACAACTTTTGAACCAGCAAACCTGAACACTTCCATTCAGCGGAGAATGTTTGTCATGAGATGTTTCCCTGTGGTTTAGTTGTTCAGTGATTCACTTTTCTTCTCTTCCCAATCTCCAATTGAGGGAAAAAAAGCAAGTGGGAAAGGGGAACAGCTGGCTAGCCTGACAACCCTTTCAGCCTCTCGGTGCTGCTGTTGGAAGCTCTGACTGATGGATTGATGTGAAAATTGTGCAGATTGATGCGGCGTTTAATGGAAGATAATGAGAGAGGAAACACAGCCACCATCTCTGCTAATTACAGCATCACCCTGGAGAGGGGCTTTCTGCAAGTTATCTTCTAATAATTACAGACTATTTCCTGTTTCATGGTCCCGGTCAATCTCTGTAAAGACCTCCAGTTCTCTCAAATGGTCAGACCCATAAAGGAGTTCTGCAGCCCCATCTGCTGTTGGAACACACATACACACACACGCACACACACACGCACTACACACACGCACTACACACACACTACACACACATACACACACGCGCACACACACGCACTACACACACACTACACACAAAAGCACTACACACACACACACACAAACGCATTACACACACACACACACACACTACACACACACGCACTGCACACACTACACACACGCGCACACACACACGCACTACACACACACTACACACAAAAGCACTACACACACACACACACACACACACACAAACGCATTACACACACACACACTACACACACACGCACTGCACACACTACACACACACTACACACACACACACACACATGCACTACACACACACACTATACACACATGCACTACACACACACACTACACACACGCACAAACACACATGCACTACACACACAAACACACACTTCACACATACACTACAAATACACTACACACACACGCACTACACACACACTACACACACATTCACACACACATGCACTACACACACACACACACACTACACACAAACACACTACACACACACGCACACACACATGCACTATATACACACACACTACACACATACGCACTACACACACGCACGCACACACACATGCACTACACACACACACACTACACACACACGCACTACACACACACTACACACACATACTACATACACACGCACACACACATGCACTACACACACACACACACACTACACACACATGCACAACACACATACACTACACACACACTATACACACGCACTACACACATACACTACACACACACGCACACACACGCGCACCACAAACACACACTACACACACACACGCACTACACACACACACATTACACACACACACACACTACACACACGCACACACATGCACTACACACACACACACTACACACACTACACACACACGCGCACTACACACACACACTACACACACACTACACACACACGCACTACACACACACACACTACACACACACGCACACACACGCACTACACACACACATACTACACACACACGCACTATACACACACACTACACACATGCACACACACAAGCACTACACACACACACACTACACACACACGCACGCACACACACACACACACACACATATGCGCAAACTACACACACACATGCGCGCACGCACACACACACACACTACACACACAAACTACACACATACACACGCACATATACATGCACACACACAGACTACACACACATACGCACATACTACATACATACACACACACACATGCGCTATACACACGCATGCACACACTACACACATGCACACACACATGCACACACTACATACACACACGCACACACTGCACACACACATGCACTACACACACACAACACACACACACCCACTACACACATGCACACAGTATACACACACACATACGCACCCACAAACTACACTCACACACGCACATGTGCACACACACACTACACTCACACGCACTCACACTCATACACACAAACACACCCTCACATTCACATACACACATGTGCACATACACGTACACACGCTTACACTCATACACACCCACACACACTCTCACATTCACATTCATACATACACACACACGCACACATTCATACACACACTCACACACACCCACACTCATACACACACATTCACTGACACACACACATTCACTCACGCACACACATTCACTCACACACTCCTGCACACTCACTCACACATACAATCAAACAATCAATCACACACACTCTCGCACACACACACAAACTCTCTCACACAAACACACTCACACTCTCACACACTAACACACACACTCACACACACACTAGCAATCACGCTCACACTCACACACACTCACATGCACACACACACATGCATACACACACACGCTCACACCCACATGCACACACTCACACACACATGCGCTCACACACAAACGCTCACACCCACTCTCACACTCATGCACATACACTCACACACACACTCACACACATAGACACACAGTCACATGCATACACATACACGCACTCCCTCACACACACACCCACGCACACACACACTACACACAGACACACACACACTCACACACACACATACTCACACATATACACTCACACAGACACACACACACACTTACATGCACACTCTCACACTCATACACATACACTCACACACACACACACACACTTACATACACGCTCTCTCACACACACTCACACACATTCACTCACAGACACACACACTCACACACTTACATGCACTCTCTCACAAACACTCACACACACACACACACACACATAGAACAGACTGATGTACTTATTTAATGTTTTCTGGCAGCACTATAGTCCTAGAAAAGTGTGTGCACGTGTGTGTGTGCGTCAAGTAAAATGATACTAAATCAGACAGTATTGGTATCCTTACAGGATCAACACACCATGGGCAGAAGCAAAGAATCTTACAGCTCACAAGGAGGCCATTCAGCCTATTATGCCTGTGCTGGTTTTTGAAGTAGCTATCCAATCAGCTCCACTCCCTTGATCTTTCACCAACCTCCTGCAGTTTCTCCTTTTTAAGTATATATCCAGCCCTCTCGGTTTCCACCATCCTTTGAAGCAGTACATTCCAGATAATAATACCTCACCGCGTTAAACATTTCTCCTCATATTGTCTCTGATTCTTTTGCCATCTGGGTTCTCTGGTTTACGGACCCTCCTGCCACTGGAAACAGCTTCTGCTTATTTACTCGCTCAAACCCCTCACCCATCATAGTTTGTAATGCTTCTATTAAATCTTCCCTTAACCTTCTTTGCTCTGAGAAAAACAACCCCAGTTTCTGCAACCTGTCCACACACCTGAAGTCTCTCATCCCTGATACCATCCTAGTAAATCTCCTCTGCACCAGCACCAAGGCCACGATATCCTTCTTAAAGCGTGGAAGTCGGAAGTGGACACGGTACTCCAGCTTAGGCTTAACTAGTGACTTTTCAAGGTTTAGCAGAACTCACGGCTAAACCAGCGACCTCTGTGCTGGCTCGGGCCACGTCCATCGGGGGATGAACCATTTGCCCAGATGTGCAACCCAAATTTGACCATTTACCCAAAGATCTTCTGTACCATGAGCCAGTGGCTGGGTCACGACCTGCCGGGTGTCCATACCTCAGCGACAAGGACACCTGCACGTGAGGTAAAAGACCTTGACGGACATCGACACTGACGACCGGGAGACGGTCACCCACAGCCGCGGCTTCTGGAGGCCGACAGGAAGGGAACAAGGGAGAGGCGAGCGGAAATGAAAAGCTCAGCTGGCCGAGAGAGAGAGGGCCCAGTGAAAACAGAGGCCTGTGAATCGTGCACCTTCCCAGCCCACCGTCTCCCTCCGCAGCAAATCTGTGGAATTCACTACCTCAGCGTGCGGTGGATGCCGGGACGCTGAGTACATTTAAGGAGCAGACAGACAGATTTTTGATTAGTAACGGGTCGGTAGGTTATGGGGAGAGGGCGGGAAATTGGAGTTGAGGCCCAAATGAGATCAGCCATGATCGTACAGAATGGCGGGGCAGGCCCGAGGGGCTGAATGGCCTACTCCTACTCCTGGTTCTTATGTTCTGAAATGCGGCAGAGACGGCCACGCCAGAGTGAGGACCCTTAGCCACACCCAGGCGATACTGAACATGGAGCTGACCACCATGGGGCCAAGATAGAAGGGCACACAGCAATAAGTTCCCTGCTTTTATATTTTAGGCCCATATTCGAGACCACCGACCCATCTAATCTGTTGCTGCAAAGCCCCTCCCATGTGCGCGCTGCTCACACAACAAGCGTCACCGTCAGAGACAGACGTGTGGTCACTAGCACTGGGCACATCACCCGAGAGACAGATTGCCACCAACAGCTCAGGCCCATTCAACCAAAGACTCCGGGTTTATCGCAAAGTGATCATTCGAATTACGATCGCAATGGTTAAACCAGGTGGTAATCGCATGTGGATTAAGCGGGGTCAGTCCCAGAATAACACGTTTCCCACCTCAAACAGAACACATTGCAGCCACAGCCATTGACGGTATGTCTACTTCTAGCCACAGGCGCTCATTCTGTTTCTGAACGCGTCGCAAGCTTTTACTTTTTTACCCTAAGTAGCTTGTTTATTCGGCCACTCGCTCTCGTGTGATGAGTTAGATCGCGATTACAATGAAGCAAAATAAAAAAGGGGGTGTATGATGCATGCCAAGGTGTGAATTATCCAAAACGAGAACCAGGCCAAACGCAATAAGTTGAGAGGGGAAGCGAAGAGGAGAAACGAAGACCGGCAAAGGGGGAATGAGAACAGAATACATAAAGAGGAAGCCCAAAAATCTCCCAGCGCCAAGCTGATAGTAAGAAGGGAGGGTAGGATGGAATAGCTCCTGCTGGGGGCAAAGAGGGTGCTACATGCTTAGACACGCAGGGCAAGTCTAGAATACTTATCAGTACTTACAAAGGAAGAGCATGCTGACAAAATATTGGTTGAAGATTGTTGGGGGTGGGGGGGGGAGGGGGAGTGAGAATTTTGCCCTCGGCAGGCAGGCTCAGTGGGGGTGGGGAGCTGGTCAGGAATCCGCCCACTATCCACGTCCACCAGTTAGGGCCCGGTCAGCGTGAAGCATGGCTCGTCACGGGCTGGGAAGGGCCTAGCGGCCCCCGGGTCCAATGGCGGCCCACCGGCCTGATTACAAACGGCCCAGCCAGCCCCAGAATGGCTGCCAGGGAAGGATGTCTGTCTGCCGCTGCAGAGATGGAGTCCAGAGTGACAACAAACGCCAGGCGGGAGCTGAGGTCGGCTGGACACTCGGCCCCCCCCCCCCCCCCCCCCCCCCCCCCCGTTTTTCCCATGAGTGCCTCGCCCCCCCCCCTCCTGGAGGAGGTGGCTGCCAGGAGGGACACCCTTGTCCCCAGGGCATGGGAGGAGGTGACAGTCCAGGTGAGCAGCCACGAGGTGGTGTGGCGCACCTGGGTGCAGTGCCAGGAGCGCTTCAAAGACCTGCTGCGCTCAGGAAGGGTGAGTACCGTGCTGGCATGGGTCAGTGTATTGAAGTGTTTTGGGCTGGACATTCCCCCGTGGAGCTCAGGGGTGCTACAGTCCGAGTGCCAAATGTCAATCACACCAGAGCTGGCCAAGGGGCTGAGCCCTGGCCGCTTGGACTGAGTACCTTCCAGCTCGAGGGCCACGACTCGGATGTGCCCTGCGAGGTGCTCCTCAGCTGGGGTTGTCCAGGCTGTAATGGCGCTGCAGATAGAGAGTGGACTCATCAATGCTCCTCTGTCCTTTAAGGAGAAGACATCCCACAACAATATTGAGAGGTTGCGGACCCCCACACCCACTCACCCTATCCCGGTACGAGCAGGAGGCCTTGGAGCTCGAGAGACACCATGCACCTCGGCCGCGGAGAGGCTGGGGTGCCAGACGACGGTAAGAGTGGAGTACACTGAGCTGAGAGTTTCAGATGGTGCAAACGTTCTTGTGTAGTCTCATCAAAGATGATGGCACCATGATTCAGATCTCCATTGTCTCACCAGGGTGCCTGGCATGCACAGTGACATTGTGCTGACTTAAACTAAGGACATGTCCTTCTTCTCCCTTTTAAGTTCACCAGTAGGTGTTCGCACTCAGGACCATGAAGGGCCACCCTGACACCGGAGGACCACCATGGTCCCCAAGGACCTATGTCACACCCATTCTCTGAACCAGGCACCAGCGCAGTTACCAGCATCTTGACGGGCATTCGTTCAGCAGCTATATCTCGGTGCACATTGGTGAGGGCACTTCACACTCGCTTGAGGAGCAGGCAGAGAGTGTCCAGGGCGCCAGTGGTCAGAGGACTGCTGGAGACCAGGATGATGCTCATTCAAAGGCTGAAGATGAGCCTCTGGGCTCGTCCATTATGCAGCATGTCCAGTGGGGTGTCCAGGAGGACAGCGATCTGGCAGAGATCCATGAGTGTATACATGTGGTGGTCTCTGTTGTGGAGGGGTCCCTGCCGAGTGTGAGCACTGTGTTGACCCTCATGGCTGAGCGCACTGCCTCCTCCATTGAGAAAATGGCAACTCTCATGGAGAGACAGTTTCAGGAAGACAATCAGGGGTTCCTGGGGTTGTGCTCGGACCTGCAGCCCTCACATGGACAATGACCTCAGGTGGTCAGTGTCCGTGTGTGAGATGGATGAGACACCCAGTATCCCAGCTAGGTGGCCATCCATCAATGGTGAGCAGGGAGGTCCAGAGTAACCTCACGGCGCACAAGCTGCTTGTCATCTCTGCAAGCTCCTCTCAGGGTGCTCTGGATGACGGCAGCAGCTCCTCCCCCCCTCTGCCAGTGACCGTGGCGTCTGATGAGGCTGTGGTGACTGGGGAGATGCCAGCAGTGGAACTGGCTGCTCCCTCCCAGGCGGGGCCAGCACAGGCTCCAGGGGCCAGAGGATGATCACCAAGGTCATCGAGGCCAACAGGACAGCAGAGTGAGCAGGCTGTCTCCAATGGCAGTGTCAGCGAAGTGGGGGCAGGAGGGTCTGCGTAGAGCTCGCAAATGTAAGTTTAAAACACCTTAAGCTCAAGAAGTCCCGAGTGAAATGCAGCCCACCAGGTACGCGTCGCTTATGCGCCGTTGTGAAACACGTCGGTGTGTTTTCCCACCGATGTGGACAGATGTTCCAGCGGTGGGGGGGTGGGGGTGTGGTGATCCCGGTGGGCTGGCCTTATAATGATATGCCGATGTGTTACAACGAGGCTCCTGATGTCCGATGGCGGGAAATGCGGCCCACCATCAACGGGCTGAGTGGACAACCGTGCCATCATGAAACCGATCGCGCCATATTGGCCAGCTCACACCACCGAACACGTCCAACACCGGCGGGCACGGAAAATCCCGGCCAATGACTTTTGAGGTTTTGCTAACCAACAACAGCGTGCATTTATATAGCATCTTGAATGTAGCAAAATGCCCCGAGGTCTTCGCAGGAGCATAATCAAACAAAGCCTTGACACCCAGCCAAATAAGGAGATGCTAGGGTCAAAAACTTGATCAAAGAGGTGGGTTTGAAGGAGCCTCTAGAAGGGAGAGAGAGAGAGGTGAGGGAGCAGTTCAGGGAAAGAACTCCATAGCCTGGGGGCCTTGGCAGCTCAATGGCGGGAGTCTGGGTTTGACGGGGTGTGGGGGGGGGTGGGAGCCAGCATTGGAGGAGCGCAGAGATCTCAGAGGGTTGAGCTGAAGAAGGTTGCAGATAGAGGGAGGGGTGAGGACACGAAGGGACTGGAACATGATAAGAGTTTACTGCGGGCATTTTCTGGTTTTCTCCTGAAATCATCACCCGTTGACTCCATCATCTTTTTTGGGCGTCATTCAGGAGGTTTAAGCTCCTTCTGTAGTTACTCCTCAATCAGTGTCCTCTGGTGTTTCAGTGCAAGTCTGGTCACGCTATCGTCCCTCGCCTTGATACTCTACCTCACAGTCCAATCAACCAAACAAGGAAACAACCCAAATTTACTGTCCGTCCCGAGCTGGTGGTGAGTCAGCTTCTTGAACCACTGCAGCCCGTGCACTGAAGGGCCTCCCACTGGAGACCACTGAAGATTGGACACCATTGAGTTTGAGCTTCCATCTGGAGAGTTTGCTGAGGGAACGGAAGGAGAATTACAGCACCGTTGTGTGATTTGCGAGGGTTAGTCTAACTGTTCAGAACACATACGGCACCGTCGTATCAAATCCCCTCACCGGCCTGTCCATGCTGACTCAATTGCCATTAAACTAAATGGATCAACTGTGCACTGCAGCACTGAGCCGTAACCCTAGCTCTCCTGCCCACCAACAGCCTCACCTCCAGAGCTCTCATTCTGTGTAGTGCTGGAGTCTCGGCCCACATCCGGGTAAAACTATGGTTGAAGGGGTTGGCGGGGCGGCTAGGGGAAAGGATTGACGGAGTTGCTTGACACTAGAGTGACTGGGTCACCTCCAACAAGTGCAGCTTAAGGATAAGTTGCTCAGTTGCATGAAACATGGAATTTACAGCAGAAACAGGCCGTGGAGCCCAACTGGTCTGTGCTGGTGCTTGCTCTCCACACGAGCCTCATCTCCCCGTATCCTTCTGTTCCTTTCTCTCTCGTTTTCTTATTTCACTTCCCCTTACATACATCCATACTACAGTAAACTCTGTGTTATCCAGCCTGAGTCCTCTCGTAGCCGGAGTTTTGACAGTTCGATTGTTTTCCTAAAAGCCGACCTATTTCAGGGTTCAGATAACATGTACAGAATTACCTGGAAAAACTCAGCAGGTCTGGCAGCATCGGCGGAGAAGAAAAGAGTTGACGTTTCGAGTCCTCGTGACCCTTCGACAGAACTTGATCAACATCATCAAGTTCTGTCGAAGGGTCATGAGGACTCGAAACGTCAACTCTTTTCTTCTCCGCCGATGCTGCCAGACCTGCTGAGTTTTTCCAGGTAATTCTGTTTTTGTTTTGGATTTCCAGCATCCGCAGTTTTGTTTTGTTTTTATTCAGATAACATGTCCTTAAAGAAAAATTAATAATAATAAATCCGCAGAGGTTGTTCTTAAGCTTTACATTCAAATGGTTAAATTATTGGGCCAGTTTTGGTTATTATGCCCGCACCTTGCCTTGTGCCCGGACTAATGTAACTTCGCCACAAGCCGGCGTTTTTGATTAACTGGCAGCACCCATTCCCCGAGCTAGCTGGGTAACAAAGATTTTACCACACTTGCCTCAACTAAACCTCGCTGTGGTGTGTTCCACGTTCTAGCCGCTCTCGCTAAACAAGTTTCTTCTGAATTTCCTCTTGAAATTCCTCATGTTTTGGGAATTTCGAACAGGGGTCAGCCCTGCCTGTTAACAGCTTTGCTGCATGTGCCACTAGGACACGCAGACATCAGCAGCATGGAAAATTTCGCTGGCCAAAATTAGGGAGACCTTATCCCTCTTTTTCAATCGCTCGTGCAAAAGTGATCTACACTGCAAATTCCCCTGTACTCTCCCCCCAAAACGTCAGAATCCTATACCAAACAACTGCTCTCGCTCAATGGTTTTCTCTTTGTCAAGTCGACCAGGTTAGACAGATCAGGATCTGATTGTCTAAGATGAGCCACTAGATAGGAAGGACCTGTTTCCACTGGCAGGAGGGTCGGTAACCTGAGACACGCTTGTAAGACAGCTGGCAAAACAAAAACAGGGAAAGAAGGTGGGGGGAATAACTTTTCCATGGCTAGTTGTCTGATTCTGGAATGCACCACTTGCCAGGGGGGCTGGAACGGGTTTAATAAGGGAAACGGATCAACCCTTGAATAGGAAGAATTTGCAGGGCTATGGGAAAGGAGGAGAGAGAGTGGAACTAATTGCGTAACTCTTTCAAAGCAAGGTACAGACCATACCCAACCAGCCCAGTGCTTGTAAAACTCAAAGCACAATGTCCAACTTTAGATGTGATTCCGCGATTGGACAACATTTGCTGAATAATCCTCGCTATGCTAAGATTATGCTGACAACCAATTTAAAGATTGTCAGTTGGGCTCGCTGTGTGGCACATTTGCATGTACTGGAAGCTACATATACTAACACACTGGGCCCTGTTCTTTGCAGACAGAAAGAACAAGTACACACATTGTGCCTGTTTCAGCTAAACAAAATAAGTGACAGCCATTTGCGGACCCATTCCTCAGGGCAATGCTTTGACCAATCAGGGTCAAGCCACCTGGTTTAAATTTCAAACAACGTTTGGCAGTTAACTGTCAGTCACCATCAGTGGTGCATTCTCCATGGCAACACCTCTACCAATCAAAGTCCACTTGCTAACCAATCAGCAGCCTCTTCACATACAGCATAAATTGTTATTTTCCCCTTATATTGATATTCTTGCAAAGTGTCCTGATGAGTGCAAGATGAAAAGCTTCGACCTATCTCTTTTTCTCAGCAATACTCAAGTTCTTTCAAAGGGCCAGCACAGGCACAGTGGAGCGAATGGCTTCTTTTTGTGCTATCGGATTCTGCAGGGGTACCTCAACGACCCCCAGCGTTGTGGTCGACCCTGCCCTTTTGCGAGCCCCAAGTTCCATCTGGCCCAGCTGGTGGTACCCGGAAGGATCCCACGCTCAGGGTTACGAGTGATGGCCAACGGGTGAATCCGGTGGATTCCACGGTGGTGAAGGAGGAGGAGGAGCCACAGCCTCACCGGACGACAGCTGGACTGACTCCAAGCGGAGGTGCCTCTGGGGAGAGGGTTTGTGCTCCCTTCAAATAGGGAGGCACTGCATACTTCCCCTTTCCTCTTAGTCAAATATGGTCGGCACAAACAATTATCATCAAGACCACAAGGTGAACGGGATTGGCTCAAGTTAAATCAACACCTTGCTCAGTATGGACGTCCCTGGGCTGGAACTCCAACAGTCCACTGTTGCTATGATCAGGAGGTTTGAAAGACCCTGGTTGTTTAGCCACTCAGCTTGGCATCGTAACCACAAGAATAAAAGAATAAGCTAGAAGTCCAGGTAAACAGGGGATTGTGATGTCCACATATATTTGCGGGTACTGCAGATGATTAGGAAAGCAAATGGAATGTTGGTATTTATTGCAAGGGGAGTGGAATATAAAAATTGAGAAGTTTTACTGCAGCTGTACAGGGTCTTGGCGTGACCACCGCTGGAATACAGTGGTCTCCTTGTTTGAAAGATATATAATTGCGTTGGAAGCAATTCAGAGAAGGTTCGCTCCATTCATTCCCAGGATGAAGGGGTTGTCTTATGAGAAAAGATTAGGCAGGTTGGGCCTGTACCCATTGGAGTTTAGAAGAATGAGAGGAATTATTGAAACTTGTGAGGTCCGACGGGACTTAATAGGGTGGATGTCAGGAGGATGTTTCTTCTTGTGGGGGGGTGGGGGGGTTAGGTACTAGAGCTAGGGGACACAGTTTAAGAATAAGGGGTCCCTCTTTTAAGACTGAGGTGAAGGGAAATTTTTCCTCTCGGGCTCTGTGGAATTCTCTTCCCCAGACAGCAGCGAGCCCTGGGTCATTGAATTCAAGATAGATTTTTGATCGACAAGGGAGTCAAGGGGTATAGGGGGCAGACAGGAGAGCGGAGTTGAGATCATGATCAGGTCAGCCATGATCTTTTTGAATGGTGGAGCAGGCTCAAAGGGCCGAATGGCCTACTCCTGCTCTTAAGTCCGATGTTCCCTATGCTCCTATGTCCACAAGTTACGGATTTCATTCCCAAGCCAACGACCACTTTGCCCCTCAGCTTATCTCACTGTCGTTTTAGCCCTAAACTCCAACCAACAGCCAACCCTAGTGCTTATCAGTTAATGCTCCCAACTATCCGTCTGATGCTGATCAGTCCAAATGAGTGGGGATTTTAACCTTGACTGTGTCACACAGACAATCACCCCAGTGATTTCGACCTAGGCTGTAGATTACTGACAGTCACTGACATTTCTCTGTTTCCTCAGACATGACTCTGATAGAGTAAACTGACAGAAGAGGACACATTTGGTGTTGTGTATTCGATAGTTTGTTGTATATTTTGTTTGCCATACAGCAATGCTGAGATGACGCAGGTTTATTCAAAATACTTTAAACAATCTCTAGCAATGACAAAACGTCTTCACCCATGCTTATCCCAGTTTGAACTTCTTCTTGTAGTTTCTCTCTTTACTCAAACTCTGAGTCATCACCCAGACTTAACCAGCCAAGTGCAGTGAGGATATATCAGTTACCAGGCTAACATAATCAAACACAGAACAATTGAACATTGCTTTGGGGTCCAACCTGAATGCAGATGGATTAAATTTAGTCCCTGGCAACTGTTTTAACATAACAAGCCAAAGGTCAGGATGAAAGATTGAGTGTAATTAAGGACCGACAGTCAAATGCATGGACAAACATGTTACGCATGTTAGTCAATCTGGGTGTATGTGTGGAATGCATGATAGTTAACCTGGGAGTCTCATCAGTCTGTTTATAACAGATAGAAAAATACAGAATGGATGAGGAGGAAGTTAATCCATTAACAAAACATCTACTGTTAGATGTGATTTCGTGATTCGGCAGCACTTGCTTAACAATCCTGAGTGCGCTATTAGCTACACGAATAAACAATTTAAAATAATCAGTTGAGCTCATAACATGGCTCATTTATGCTTGCTAGAAGTGACATACATTCATGCACAGGGACCTGTTCTCTGCACACAAAAGGAATATGTTCCAGCCTTGCACCTTCTTTGAATTATCCAGGCGCTCGGGAAGCCTATAGCTCCTGTTGGTTTCTCCGTGGCAACACCTCAGCCAATCAGGGTCGAATTGCCAACCAATCAGCACCCTGTTCCCCTGAAGTATAAATTGTGATTGTTTGAAATTTGGCATTCTTGATGTCCTGATGAGTGCAAGATGAAAAGATTCAGCAACATGTCCCTCTTTTCAGCAAGATTGAACCCATTAACCCTTCCTCAGACTCAATGGCTGAACCATCACAGCTAAGCACCCAGCAGCCTGGTTTCACCACAGCCATGGAGAGGCCACAACCAGGGGAAAAATCCCAGCTCCAGGAGGGAAATAAATTCCTTTCCAGCCCCCCCCCCTTGGGTGATCACTGCTGGACCAGGAACTGTCGCGGACCCAGTCGGTAAACTTAGCTACTCGTTTGACCTCAGGAACCGATCCAACTCCCTGCTGGAGGTACACAGAGAGTTCAGCACCACCACGCCAGCTGATAATGTCTTCTAGGCTCACTTAGAAGAAGCCTAGTCAGAAAGGGAGTCAAGTGAGCAGGAGGTGAGCCTCGTGGTGTGAAATGGTGTGTGGAGATGATGGAGAGAGAGAGAGGCATTCAGAGCCTGGGTTAGCTCCAATTTGACCTGTTGTAAACTATTAGTAGCTCATCATCTCCTGTTTAGCATCGAGTGAAATGGGTTAACTCGCTCAGCCGATAGGGTGATCAGCCATCCCTTACTTTTATGGGATCATCCCATATCTGCATGGTCCAGACTGCATGGTGCTGAGACGCTGGTTGTCCTGCAGATCGGACCTTTAAATTTCGCACATCTGTAGTACTCGCTCTCTTTCCACCCACCCACACCCACACCACCACCCCCCCCACCGACACCCACCCCCCCACCCCCTGCCACCCCCCCCCACCAACCCCGCAAACCTTTAGTGCACTCTCACTGCTTTGGCAGCCCCACTCTCTCCCCGGTTCCCAAAGTTCCTGCAGACCCACCACCGACCTTCCCAGCCTGCCCCCGCTCGCGTGGACCCTCACGGTGGCAAGCCGTCCCTCAGTTCTCTCTGCGAGGGTTGCTCACTCTGTTAGCTGAGGAGCAGCAGAAGCAAATGCCTTTTCACTTGCCTGGTCTCCCAGGTTTTGCCCTAAGAAAGAATTTGCATTTATGTAGCACCTTTCACCACTTCAGGATATCCCAAAGTGCTTGACAGTCAACGAAATGCCGTTGCAATGCGTGAAATGCAGCAGCCAATTTGCGCACAGAAAGCTCCCACAAACAGCAATGTGATAACGACCAGCTAATCTGTTTTCAGTGATGTTGATTAAGGGATAAATCTTGGCCGGGACACCAGGGAGAACTCGCCCCGCTCTTCTTTAAAATAGTGGCATGGGATCTCCAGCATTCCCCTCAGAACAGAGACAGGGCCTCAGTTTAACATCTGATGGCACCCCTGACAGTGCAGCACTCCCTCAGTCATGCGCCAGAACGTCAACCAAGATCTTTGTCCCCAGGTCTCTTGGGGGGCAGACTTGAACCCACGACCTTCTGACTCGGAGGTGAGAACGTTACCATTGAGGACAACGGCCTTTAATAAAAACAACATTTAGATACCCGTGATAAAAACAAAGAGAACTGCGGATGCTGGAAATCCAAAACAAAAACAGAATTACCTGGAAAAACTCAGCAGGTCTGGCAGCATCGGCGGAGAAGAAAAGAGTTGACGTTTCGAGTCTTCATGACCCTTCGACCCTCAAGTTCTGTCGAAGGGTCATGAAGACTCGAAACGTCAACTCTTTTCTTCTCCGCCGATGCTGCCAGACCTGCTGAGTTTTTCCAGGTAATTCTGTTTAGATACCCGTGCCCAGGCCTCTGCCAAGTTCAAACTTGTTCTCACCCCAGACAATAGCCCAGTGACAGCTCGGGAAGTTTTTTTTGCTGCCTATCAAGGCAGGTTGGCCAAATGCTAAATGGAACCCTTGGCGACACTTTGACAGTGTCCCTTGTGGGGTAGTTCTGAAGGCAGCTCCATCTCTATCTTGCAGGGTAGTGCTGAGGGAGTGTCACACTGTTGGAGGTGCTGTCTTTTTGGATGGGATGTTAAACCTGCCCCCTCAGCGGCTGCACTTTAAGAGGGGAAATTCATTGGCTGTGTGGGATGTCTGAGGCTGTGACCCCTGCTTTATAAATACCAGGCTTTCCCCCTTTCCAAAAATGCCCCAACTGCATTTGCTGAGAAATGCAATCAGATGAGTGAAGATGCTTCAAGCAGGATTGATCTTAAAGTTCATGTTTTGGCTGTGAGTGAGGAGGCTCTCTCAGGTTCTTCTAAACTCACTGCAGCAGAAATATTTTATAGGCTTCAGAGCGGGGAGAGAAAAAAAAATCAATAATTGTTCTTCATTTAAAACCCATGGCAATTTTTTTGCTGCATTCTTTTTGCCTACTTGAGGTCAGTACAAAAGGACACCCTTAGCTGAACAGTCCTCCAAGGAGGCTTCTATTCCACCTAACACTGTTGCAAAAGAAAGGCTTGCATTTCTATAAGCGTCTTTCACAGCCACAGGACGCTCCCATACACTTCACAGCCATTGAAGTTCTTTGGAAGTGTAGTCACTGCGGTTGTGTAGGAAATGCGGCAGCCAATTTGCGCACAGCAAGCTCCCACGAACTCAGAATGATAATGACCAGATGATCTTTTGCTATTTCTGATGTTGATTGAGGGATACATATTGGCACCATGGAGAACTCTCCTGCTCTTCTTCAAAATAGTGCCATGGAATATTTCGCAACCACCCAAGCAGGCATATCACGCCTCGGTTTAAACATCTCAGCCAAAATATGACAGCTCCAACAGTGCAGCATTCCCTGGACTCTACTAGAGTGTTATCCTCAAATTTTGTGCCTCCAGTCTGAGATTGGGATATAAACCTACAACCATCCGATTCCAAAGCAGGAGTGCTACCAACTGAGCTACTGGTGACACCCCATAGCTGATGCTCCATCCTTTGTTCACCCAGCTGGCACATCTGGAGCCGGTAGTATGGTGATAACGTCACTAGGCCCAGGCTAATGCTCTGAGGACATGGGTTCAAATCCCACCACGGTAGCTGGTGGGATTTAAGTTCAATTAATAAAACCTGGAATTAAAAAGTTAGCCTCAGTAACAGTGACCATTGAAACTATCTTTGATTGTTGTAAAAACCCATCTGGTTCACCAATTCCCCTTTAGGGAGGGAAATCTGCTGCCCTTACCTGGTCTGGCCTACACGTGATTCCAGACCCACAGTAATGTGGTTGACTCTTAACTGCCCTCTGAAATGGCCGAGAGAGCCACTCAGTTCAAGGGCAATTAGGGATGGGTAACAAATGCTGGCCTTGCCGGTGATGTCTATACCCCATGAAAGAATAAACAGCAAAGAAAAATGCCTGGCCCATTTTCGGGTTTGGATATCATGTGTTTGAGTGAGGGCTGGGATTCTTTTGAATGTATATCTTGCTTCTTGGGATGTGGGAAAGGCTGGCATTGCTGCCAACTCATTACTGGACAATGTACGAAGCACACTTGTGGGCTACAAACCCCTTTGGTGAGAAAAAAAGCTAAAAGTACAATACTGCGGATGCTGGAAATCTGAACCAAAAACTCAAATAGCTGGACAGCATCTGTGGAGAGAAAGCGAGTTAACATTTCCAGTCCATATGACTCTTCTTCAGAGCTAAAGAGAAATAGAAATGTGGTGAAATATGTACTGTCTAAGGGGGGGTGGGGCAGGTGAAGCTGGATAGGGGGCCAAAGGAGAGATTGCAAAAGATGTCATAAACAAAAGGCCAAAGGGGGTGTTGATGGTGGTGATACTGGCTAAAGGAGGTGCTAATGGTGGCGTTAAGAGTAAAAAGCAGAATGAGCAAGCGACAGATAGCCCTAGTGGGGGTGGGGTGGGGGGAAAGGTTCAAAATAGGCTAAAAGGTGGGGATAAAACAATGAATGGAAATAAATTTTTAAAATAATAATAGAAATAGATGGGGAAAATATATATATATTAAAAATATATAATAATTATTAGAAGAAAGGGGATCAAAAAGGGGTGAGGATAAAGTGTGCATGATCTAAAATTGTTGAACTCATTGTTAAGTCCGGAAGGCTGTAAAGTGCCTAGTCGGAAGATGAGGTTCTGCTCCTCCAGTTTGCGTTGGGCTTCACTGGAACAAGGCAGCAGGCCAAGGACGGACATGTGGGCATGAGATCAGGGTGGAGTGTTGAAATGGCAAGCGACAGGGAGGTCTGGGTAATGCTTGCAGACAGACTGCAGGTGTTCCGCAAAGCGATCACCCAGTCTGCGTTTGGTCTCTCCAATGTAGAGGAGACTACATTGGGAGCAACGAATGCTGTAGGCTGAATTGAGGGAAGTGCAAGTGAAATGCTGCTTCACTTGAAAGGAATGTTTGGGCCCTTGGACGATGAGGAGGTGGGAAGTAAAGGGGCAGGTGGGACACCCTTTGGTGAGAATGTTGATTGAGACTAAACTGCCACCCTCTGTCTCATCAAAGCGATTAGAAAAGTTCCTTGGCATTCCTTCAGGCAAGTCTCTCTGTGCTGAGGTCAGTGAATGGCTGGAGACGTTTTGGTGTGAATACAGTAGTGCTGTAAAAGTGTTGCTCCTGTTCAGTACAACCCACTTGTGTGAAGCTGC
This sequence comes from Isurus oxyrinchus, assembly GCA_026770705.1. Classification (NCBI taxonomy): domain Eukaryota; kingdom Metazoa; phylum Chordata; class Chondrichthyes; order Lamniformes; family Lamnidae; genus Isurus; species Isurus oxyrinchus. The sequence continues at coordinate 10,913,803 of JANJGN010000014.1, forward strand.
ATATTCAACAATGACAGCAATGAAATCAAAGTACTGAGCCAGAATGGACATTGTTAGCAAATCCACCATCTACAAGTCAGGATTGTGATGAAATAATTCCCACTTGCCTGGATGTGTGCAGCTCCAACAACACTCAAGAAGTTTGACACCATCCAGGACAAAGCAGCCCCGCTTGATTGGCACCCCACCCACAAACACTCACCCCCTCCACCACTGATACACAGTAACAGCAGTGTGTGTACCATCTACAAGATGCACTGCAGGAATTCACCAAGGCTCCTTAGACAGCACCTTCCAAACCCATGACCGCTATCATCTAGAAGGACAAGGGCAGCAGTTGCATGGAAACACCATCACCTGGAAGTTCCCCTCAAAACCACTCACCATCCTGACTTGGAAATATATCGGCCCTTCCTTCACTGTCGCTGGGTCAAAATCCTGGAACTCCCTCCCTAACAGCACTGTGGGTGTACTTACACCACATGGACTGCAGCGGCTCAAGAAGGCAGCTCACCACCTTCTCAAGAGGCAATTAGGGATGGGCAATATAAATGCCCAGCCAGCGACACCCACAGCCCGTGAAAGAACAAGAGAAAAGGTGTGGGTGCTTGTCAAAGATTCTTCCACATCTTGACAGAATTATTGCTCAGCAACAAGTTTCACATGAAGTAAATAAAACAAAAATAATGCGAAAATATATGATTAATACTATAACCAACTGTTATACAGAAAAGTACATGCATTGTGTTAGATGGAGATCTGTGGGATTTTTAGAATATAGGACGGCAAATTAAAGGTTGAGAACTTCTGCGTTAAAAGGATAAATATTGGCCTGGGTACCAGAGAGAACTCTTCTTTCTGGAGGAACAGCACCTCACCTTCCAATAAGGCACTTTACAGCCTTCTGGGCTTAACATTGAGTTCAATAACTCCAGACCATGAACTCTCTCCTCCATTTTTATCCAACGTTTTTCATATTTATATATTTATTTGTGTATTTATTTCTTTCTTTAATATATAATTTTTTTAAAATTATTTTTCTATCCTCCCCCTCCCACCAGACACAAGGCCATCCATCACTTATTTTTATGTTTTGCTTTCACAGATCGCTGACCTTTGTTCTGCTATCTTATCTTTATGCCACTATCAGCACCTTCTTTAGTCTTTAACACCTCCATTCACGCTCCCTTTGTCTTGTGCCCATGACATCTTTGTCAATCCCTCCTGAACTCCCACCTATCCCTGACCTTCCATTTTGCTCTACCTGCTCCACCCTTCTTAAACAGTATGAAATCCACAAACATTCACTCCCTCCACCAACAACGCACAGTAGCAGCAGTGTGTACCATCTACAAGATGCACCGCAGCAACTCACCAAGGCTCCTTAGACAGCACCTTCCAAACCCACAATCATTGTCACCTAGAAGGACAAGGGCAGCAGATAGATGGGAACACCACCACCTGGAAGTTCCCCTCCAAACCACTCACCATCCTGACTTGGAAATATATCGCCGTACATTCACTGTCACTAGGTCAAAATCCTGGAACTCCCTCCCTAACAGCACGGTGGGAGTACCTACACCACATGGACTGCAGCAGTTCAAGAAGGCAGCTCACCACCACCTTCTCAAGGGGCAACTAGGGATGGGCTTAACCAAGGACACCCACTTCCCATAAATGAATAAAAAAGAAATTCTGCTTTGTGAGCATTGAGTGCAATTGGAATACAAACGGCAGTAATGGAAATCTATGCCCACAAGAGGGCAACAACAGCACATCCTTCTCTGAGACTCCACCTCAAGTGAGGAGGTTCACCTGCTGTGTCCTGGTCAACAGAGGCTGGGGCGTGTGGACTCAGCCCCTCTTTGGGCCTACTCCAGGCGGAAGGGAACAGAGAAGAAAATGAGCGCATGTGAATCTTTTTGTTTGACCATCTCCCTGTGAACCTTTCAGTTTTGATCAAACTGAGATGAAATCCCCGGAGATCAATAGGACTACACTCCGATGTTGAAATGCGTGGGAGTTTAAGGTTAAGGCTGAAGTCTCAATACTATATATAGGGAAAAAAAAGTCTAGACCCAGGATATCAAGGAATGGCTCAGAAAATCTCAGACGATAGGAATGAAGACTGCATCAATGAGAAATCCTTTGGAAACTGAATAAAAATACAGACCAGACCTGAATAACCCAAGCCAAAAAAAACCCCCTGGAAAGTCAAAGCAAAAAGAACATTAAAGACATAATATCGAAAGCTGAATTCCCTTTCTTTTGCAGAGCAGAGTAACCTATGAATGCATCAGTTGTTTTGGGAGCCTGGATTTCCAGTCCAGCATGAAAAGAATGAAAGGACTTGCATTTATATAGCGCCAATTACAACCTCAGACCATCCCAAAGACTTTACCACAAATGAGGCACTTTCTGAAGTAGGTTCCTTAGAAACGCACAGCACTGAAGGGGGCCACTGTTGTAATGTAGGAAATGCAGCAATCAATTTGCGTGCAGCAAGATCCCACAAACGGCAGTGAGCTCATGGCCATATAATCTGTTTTGGTGATTTTGGTTGAGGGGTGAATGTTGGCCAGGACGCCGGGGAGAACTGCTCTGCCCTTCTTTGAAATACTGCCCTGGGATCTTTAACTTCCACTTGAAGGGGCAGATTTATAATGATGGACACACCTGGACTGAAACTGCTCCATCTCAGTTGAAATCAGGCAGTACCCCTCAAACACATGTCCAGGCACAGCTGAAAAAAAAAATTCTGTTCCAAGGCTTTTTGGCAAAAGGTACACTGACCTAAGCTGTTGCGCAAGGAGGTTGGCCTCGGCAGCTGGCGATGGAATATTCTGGAAGGATCCACTGGCTGATCCACCCTGCCATGTACCCTAAACGACATCAAACCAGTGGCTCTCTGCTCCAGATCCGGGCAACAGAAATGAGCCCACTAAAGCAGGACATTAGAAGGCTGGATGGATAAGAGATGGGGGCAGGAGGAGGCCATTCAGCCCCCCGAGCCTGCTCCGTCACTTGATAACTCATGGCTGAACAGATTGCGGTCTCAATGCCATTTTCCTGGCCACCCCCACGTCATAACCCTTGACCCCCTTGTCAATTAAAAATCTGTCTAACTCAGCCAATTAAATATATTCAATGACCCAGCCTCTACTGCTCTCTGGGGAAGAGAATCCCATGGACTGATGACCCTCTGAGAGAAGAAATTCCTCCTCATCTCCCTCTTCAATGGGAGACCTCTTATTCTGAAGCTGTATCCCCTAGTTCTAGATTCCCCCGCAGGGGAAAACGTCCTTTCATCATCCACTGTGTCAAGGCCCCTCAGAGTCCTACATGTTTCAATAAAATCACCTCTCATTCTTCTAAACTCCAATGAGTACAGGCCCAACCTGCTCAACCCTTCCTCATAAGACAACCCCCTTCATCACAGGAATCTCCAAGTGAACCTTCTTTGAACTGTTTCCAGTGCAAGAATATTCCTTCTTAAATAAGGTGAGCTGGGATTTATTAGACCAGTTGCTCATGTGCGTGAAATGGGTACGAGAGGTGTTATATTGTTACATAATTGGCGAAGAATTAGGAACTATATTGTTATGCGCATGTATATCCAGAATGCCACATCACTCACTACTGCACTAGTCAGTGCACCAAGACAACAATGTATTTTGCTGCAGCACATGGTGAGATCTGGAGTAATAAACTCAATCCCAACACCTGTGCTCAAACATGTGATTATTTCTATAAGACGTAACATGGTGGCAGCGGGTGTTAATGAGTAAAAACCAAGCGGTAAATACATGCTGAATTGGGTTGAGAAAAATCAACCCAAATAATTGCGCGAGAGAGTGAAAAAAGCCGAGAGAATTGTGCAAAAGCAAAATGGCCACCGGCGAATGAATGAGAGCACAGCTTGCGGCCAGGCTGAATTGGGAGGCTGATGGTGTTGTCGTGGCATTCAAGAAGTTTAAACAAAACTGCAGACTGACATTCTGTAGTTCTCCAAAAGGCACTTGTGAAGGGGAAAGATCTACAATGTGTTAATTAAACTTGGTCCTATTATCAGAGAATTGAATCATAGGATGGTTATGGCACAGAAGGAGGCCATTCGGTCCATCGTGTCTATACCGGCAATCTGCAAGAACAACTTGCTTAGCCCTGCAGTTTTTTTTTCTGGCCAGATGATTATCCGATTTCCTTTCGAAAGCCTCGATTGAATCTGCCCAGCCTGGGTGGGAGAGAAAGGTTTAGATCCTTTCGATAGTTGCTGGGGGGAGGGAGGGGGAGGAGGTGATGGTGGTGGTGGTGGCATACTGGTATTGGAGACCCAGCCTAATGCTCTGAGGACCCAGGTTCAAATCCCACCATGTCAGGTGGTGAAATTTGAATTCAATTAAAGTCTGGGATTAAAGATCTGATGACCGCAATACCATTGCTGATTGTTATTAAAAACTCATCTGGTTCATGAATGTCCCCTTTAGAGAAGGAAATCTACCATCCTTACCTGGTCTGGCCTACATGTGACTCCAGACCCATAACAATGTGGTTGACTCTTAACTGCCCTGTGAAATGGCCCTAGCAAGCCACTCTGTTCTAGGGCAATTAGGGATGGGCAATAAATACTGACTCTTCCCACAGTGATGCCCACATCCCATAAATAATATGAGTTGGGATAACAGTAAAAATCCAGCCAAAATTTCTAAGAAGTTCAGCACGCATCTCCAGTCAAAGTCAAACCATCGATACAAACTCCAGATGTTTGAGGCAAGGACCTGGTGAGCATGAGCATGCATCTGGAAATGTTTGGGGTTCTGGGAACCACTAGACCTAACAACTGCCATGTCATGTTATAGAGAGGGATTCACATCTGTTAGCCTAGCCCCGGACATTCTTGTACATCAGCTCCCTAGTTGGATGCTTTCCTGCAAGCCCTGTCCCATGAATCCCCCTTCTTTCCTCAATTCTCCGTATTTTTGAGAATTAATAAATAAAAGGATTTGAAGAAAATGTAAACACATAAAAATTGTTTTAAAGATTCTGTGATTTTTCTCCTGGCCTTGCTTGCAGGATTATCCTGGGACATTACTGCTTTTGTGGCATGTGCCACTCATTCTGGTGTCGAAATGTGGCAGGTTCTCCGCTCTCTCTCGGCGTCATGAATGTCTGGGCTGGTCTCCACTTTCTGGCGAAAGAACAAATACGAGCATATAAATCAGGAGCAGGAGTAGGCCATTCAGCCCCTCGAGCCTGCTCCGCTACTCAATAAGATTAGGGCCGATCCGATTGTGGCCTTAAATCCACTTTCCTGTCTGCGTCCCCGATACCCTTTGATTCTCTTGTCAACCAAGAATCTATTTAATTCAGCCTTAAAAATATTCAATGGCCCTTCTCCACCGCTCTCTGGGGAAGAGAGTTCCACAGGTCCACAACCCTCTGAGAAAAAAAATCTTCTCCTCACCTTCATCCTAAATGGGACACCCCTTATTTTTAAACTGTGTCCCCTAGTTCTGGTCTCTCCCTCAAGGGGAAACTTTCTCTCAGCATCCAGTCTGTCAAGTCCCCTCAGGAACTTATATGTTTCAATAAGATCACCTCTCATTCTTCTAAACTCCAGAGGATACAGGCCCAGCCTGCTCAACCTTTCCTCTTAAGATAACCGTCTCATCCCAGGTTCTTGTCGGACGAACCTTCTCTGAGCTGCTTCCAGCACACTAATACCTTTTAAAAAAGGAGACCAAAATTGTACACAGTACTCCAGATGTGGTCTCACCAACACCATATACAACTGTAGCGAAACTTCCCTACACTTTTATTCCATTCCCCTTGTGATAAACATCAACGTTCCATTGGCCTTCCTAATCACTTGCTGCACCCGCGTGCTAACTTTTCCCGATTCATGGACCAGGACGCCCAGATCCCTCTACACCTTATTTCCAACTGAAGAACGGGCGTGAATTTCACGCAAAGTTCTGGTGTAACTTTCCCACAGGAAATTCTCGCTCACTGACGTTTCTACCATCTGTGGTGGGTTAACAGGATTCAGGGACTGGGCCCCCCCCCACCCATGCGGAGCTCCTCCGGGGGTTCCCGGGGAAAAATCCAGATTCTACTATTGGGTTTTGTTCAGCTTGGAGAGGGAGGGGTGTGGCGTCTAATTATCTGCACAGCAAGATCCCACAGCAACAATGCGCCGCTGATGAGATCACCTCGTTGTTTTTAAGTGAGGGATAAATATTGGCCGGGACACTGGGAAGAAGTCTCCCTGCGCTTCTTTGGAAAAGTGTCGCAGGGTCTTTTAGATCCAGCGGAGACGCAGACTGGGCCTTGGTTTGACGTCTCATCCAAAAGGCATTACCTCCGACATTTTAGAGCTCTGTCGGTACTCTACTGGCATGGACAGCTTAGATTCTATGCTCAAGTCTCTCCAGTGGGAGTTGAAGCCAGGAGCCGGTGAGTCAGAGGCAAGAGAGCGACTGACTAAGCACAGCCCTATCTGACTCAGACCTAAATGTGACACCGCTCCCGCGCAGTGTAGTTGACCCTCAGCGCCCCCCCCCCCCGGGGCAAATAGGGATGGGCAGCGAATGCAGCCTTTTCACCCACATTCCGAAAGCAAATTAAAAAAGCTGCAACTTTGAAATGAAGTCCTGTCCATTTTTTTCCCAGTCGTTCTGTCTCGGGCGCAATACCTGGAGAAGATCAGGGAGCCCTGGGTCACATTTCTCACTCTTACCAAACACTGCGAGAGTATTTAAAAAAAAAACGCAAATCAATGGTTACCCAAGGGGTGGGGGTGGGGGTGGGGGTGGGGGGGGGGGGGGGGGGTGGGGTGCGGTGTGGCTGCTTGTGGGATCTTGCTGTGCCGCTGACGGGCTGCCCCGTTTGGTTCAAGTCACGGTTTCAGAATTAAAGTTTTTACAGAAGCGATTTGTTGCACTACGCTCTCCCTGCAGTTTCGATGCAGTAAGCCCCTTTGAAAATGCAAGTGCTCTTTCTTTGAAGACGATCAGGCAGCTATTATCCTTGATTGTACAACACAGAAACAGGCTTTTTGGCCTCACTGGTTTATGTCAGTGTTTATGCTCCTCATGAGCCTCGCTCCCCTCCTGAGCTCGTCCGATCCTTTCAGCATATCTTTCTTTTCCTCGGGTGTTTATTCAGCTTCTCCTAAAATGCTTCAGTCCAACCCCACCCTTTGATAGCAAGTTCCACGTCCAGATTTTTACTAAATTCAAATTCCACCATCGCCCGTTGGTGGGGATTTGAACCCAGGTCTATGGGAGCGTTACCCAGAATCTCATGGAATAGTTGTCCGGTAGATAATACCACTACCCCATCTCCTGTCCTAAAACATGGGAAGTCTAATGATGACTTTGAACCATTGCTGATTGTTGTAAAAACCCATCTGGTTCTCTTGATGCCCTTTAGGGGAGGAAATCTCCATCCTTACCTGGTCTGGCCTACAGTTGGCTCCAGTCCGCAGTGCGGTTGACTCTTAAAAATGCCCTCTGAACGAAGGAAATTAGGGGATGGGCAATAAATGTTCCCGTGAACAAATAAGTTTTAAAAACCCTGAACCACCCCCTGGACAGAGAAGTTTCTCCTGAACTCTTTATTAGATTTATTAGTAACCATCTCATCTTTGCTGGGAAGTCTTATGGTGCAGGGAGTTGAGTATCAACCTGTAAATCCTTCCGACACGCGCCAGTGGCAGGTGGTAAGAGCGGGAGAGATTCCTGGTCAGCCGTGGGATGGAAGGAACATTGGAGCCTCTACCCTCACCATCCATAGTTCCAGACTGCAACATGCAGGTGAAAGCGTGTGTTGCCATAGCAACTCTGCCTCCCCGAATGAATTGCAATCCACCACCACCGTCTTACATTTATGGCCCCGCCAAGTGGTCACGTCATCTCCAAGTCCACCCTGTCGAACCCCTTTACAATTTTAAAGTTTGGCCTCTGTCCGGTTAGCCCTCGGCCTTCTCCTTGCTAAAGGAAAGAGCTCCAGGTTGTTTTAAGTCTTTCCTGACCTTTATCTGCTGCATTTGGCGAGGTGCGGTCTCTGGTGAGCGTCCAGCATAGGATGACCAAGTGCAACACTAATGCACCGGGTAGGGGGTGGGGGAGGGGGGGGGTCTCGCAAAAAGGAAAGGAATTTGGCTAAGTTATGTGGGTAAGACTATGCAGCATGCGTGGTTAGGTGGATTGTGTGCTTGTCAGCTTTTGTGCACGGGCACTTTGAAAGGGAATGGTTAATGCAAGGGCACGTCAGTGAGGCCAATGAATGATTAACCAGTTCTTCAAAGGTAAAAGCTTTTACTGTGGTTTCCAAATAAATCTGAGCCGAAAGTGACCTGATTCGCAGTAAAGTCAATTGGAAGTCAAGGTTTTTCTTTTAAGCAGGGCCTACCTAATACTTTAGTCTAGACTGGATGGAAAACATGGGGAATAAAGTACTATAGAGGTCCCTGACTTGGGGTGGGGAACCAGCAAACATGAAATCAGACGTTTACACGTATATCAAACTGTTCGCAAGCTTAGGATGCCTCAGACAGATCTTCAGCCATTGAGACACTTCTGGAGCGTATGAAGTGTGGCAGCCATTTTGTGCACAGTAAGATCCCACAAGGAGCGCTGAAGATAACCTGTTTTAGTGAGGGTGGCTGTGGGGAAAGGAACACGCGTGACAACTCTTCTGTGCTTCTCCACAATGGCAGCCACGAGGTCTCCCACCGACAGGCAGTACAATACTCCAGTTCAGCATCTCCTGTGAGGTGCCAGTGACTCAGACAGCGCGGCACTCCCTCTGTGCTGCACGGGGCTGGATTTTTCAGCCTGGATTTCGGGCTCAAGCAGGGACTTGAACCCACCGCTTTCTAGCTCCGAGGCAGGAGAGCGGCTGACTGACCTGTGGCCTGCGGAGCGGCAAGCTGAGTGGTGACCCAGGGTGAAGTGTTGTCTTCAGGGGTCGATGGAGAAAATTGGGTAAAGACGCAGAAAAATGAAGTTGCAGGAATTGGATGAAAATCTTTGTTGAGCAGCCACAAGGGCTAGGCTTCTAACAAGGGAGCGATCCAGAGGATCTCTTTATCGGAGACCACATGAGGGGAAGACATGCAGACATCTGAAGGCAGTTTAGCTCAGACAGCAGCTCTTGGTGTTGCAGAACTGGCAGATGATACTCCTGTTCTCCGTCAATCATCCCACCAACGTGCACTGGCCTCTCCCTGGTGAAATGTTCTGCTGCCTGTCACTGTAATCACTTAAGTACTGAAGGGGAGTGGGATGGTTCTAATCTAATATAAACACATTCTCCCTGTAAAGGGACCATTGCCAGCCTTCCTGCCATTAACCAGTCAGGCTCGGTGTGGTCACTATCACCTCGGCCCAAGCCCTGGAATTCCCTCCCTAAATCTCTCCGCCTCTCTCACCTCCATTAAAATGCTCCATTAAACCTACTCCTTTAATATTGCTGGAAATAGGGACACATTGCCGAAGGTTTTCATCTTGCGCTCATCAGGACAAATGCATGAATGCCAAATTTCAGACAATCACAACAATTTATACCACTGGAGAAAAGGGCGCTGATTGGTTGGCAAGTCGACTCTGATTGGCTGAGGCGTAACCATGGAGAAGGCAATGGTAAACTATAGGCTCCTCATGCTCCCGGGTAATTCAAAAAAGACACAGGGCTTGAACATGTGTTTGCAGAGAATGGGTCCTGCTTATGTTGCTTCTAGCAGGTATAAATAAGCCACATTATGAGCTTGATTTTTTAAAAAATTCATTCATGGGATGTGGGCATCACTGGCCAGGCCAGCATTTATTACCCATCCCTAGTTGCCCCCTGGTTCAGAGGGCATTTAAGAGTCAAACACATTGGTTTGGTCAGGACTCACATGTAGGCCAGGCCAGGTAAGGAGGACAAAATTCAGAATTCCTTCCCTCAAGGACATTAGTGAACCAGTTGGATTTTTACAAACAGTCGACAATAGCTTTATGATCATCATTAGACTTTTAGGTCCAGATTTTTATTGACTTCAAATTCCACCATCTGCCATTGTGGGATTTGAACCCAGGTCCCCAGAAAATTACCCTAGGTCTTGGGATTACTAGTCTAGTGACAATATCACTATACCATCACCTCCCATTAACTTAACCTTAAATTGGTTGTTGGTGTAGCCATTAGCACACTCAGGATTGTTCAGCAAGTGCTGTCCAACCACAGGCTCACATCTAACAGTAGATGTTTTACTTTGGGCAAGGCTTTGATCACCTCCTTAGTATTTCCTGAAGCGGCTTGGCGTCAATTTTTGCCTGATATTGTTCCTTGAAAGAGCCAGGGGCATGTTCTACATTAAAGCTGCTATGTAAATGCAAGTTGGTGTTGTGTTTCCTCCCCACCCCCACCCCCCACTCCCCAGTGATAGACAGCTCACCCTCGCACATTGCCCAGGGTGACACATGAACAATGTTCTCTTGGCTAAAAGGCTCCTCAGGGATGATAAGGACATCGAAGAACTGAGCACAAGCCATCAGTTGCCACCTTCGGAGGTGCTGAGAGAACACGCTGGGGGGCAGAGAGGGCAATGCCAACCAACGCATAAAAAATGTAAAACCATGGCATTCTGCTGACCCAGTTCAAAGATTCCCAAAATGCAATGGGCATGGCAGTCATAACCAAGAGGTTACAACTGTCGGGAAAATTTAGACAGGATTCTTTTCTCTAGAAAATACAGAAGGCTGAGGAATGGCCTACAAATTATGAAGGGGTTCAACAGAGTGGATGTAGAAAAGATACTTCAATTTTCAGGTGGGGGTGTGTATTATAGCTCACTCAGGGAGCCTGAGTTGCTCTGGCAACACATACTTTTACATGCATGCTGCAGTCTGGAGCTATGGATGGTGATGGTAGAAGCTCCAACATTCCTTCCATCACACGGATGACAAGGAATCACTCCTGCTCTTACCACCTCCCACTGACATCTGCTGGAAGGATTTGCAGGTTGACTATCAACGTGTTGGGCTGTGTTATGAATGCACCTTCCTCGACCATCAAGCCCTGGAGTGGGATTTGAACCCAGAGCCTGTGGTTCAGAGGCAGGGACACCACCCACTGCACCACAAGACCTTGCCTTTCCATTATGGCATAAAAGCTGGGATCATTAGCAACAACAACGTTGACAGCAGTGTACATTTATATAGCACCGTTAACAAGGCGCTATGGGGCAAAACTTGGCACCCAGCCCCTTAGAGAGGCATTTGGACAGGTAGCCAACAGCTCGGTGAAGGAGATAGATTTTAAGGGTCTAAGGAAGGGGGTGGGGGAGGGGCTTAATGATGGAGTTCCAGAACAACTGAAGGCACAGCCACCAGCGGTGGAGCGATTAAAATCAAGGATGCTCAAGAGGCCGGAATTGGGGGAACACAGGCACCTCGGAGGGTTGTGGGGCTGGAGGAGATTACAGAGATAGGGAGGGGGTGAGGACACGGAGGAGCTTGAAAACAAGGGTGAGAATTTTAAAACCCAGACTTTCCTTGACCGGGAGCCAATGATAAGTCAGCGAACACAGGGGGTGAGAGGGCAACGGGACCGGCTGCGAGTTAAGACACGGGCGGCAGAGTTTTGCGTGACCTCTAGGTTAAGGCGGACAGAATGTCGGAGAGTAGCCAGGAGTGCATTGGAATAGTCGAGTCTGAGTGTAAGATAGTCACTGACAAATTCAATGAAGGGTTCAGGAGGCCTTTTCTTCACTCAGAATGTGGAAGTCACTGACACTTGATGTCCTTTAGGGAAGGAAATTTGCCGTCCTTACCTGGTCTGGCCTGCATGTGACCCCAGACCCGCAGCGATGTGGCTGACTCTTAAAAAATACCTCCTGAACAAGGGTGGGCAATAAATGCTGGCCTAGCCAGCGACGCCCACATTCCACAAACGAATAAGTAAGAGTTGAGGCAAGTAGCATAGATGCATATTAAGGGGGAAGCTGGTAAAATGCCAGGGAGAACAGGAGTGGAGGTTGTACTGAGGGAGGTAGATGGGAAAAGGTGGGCGGAGACTCTCATGAAGCATAGAGTCTGGTATAGTCCAGTTGGGCTTGATGGCCTGTTTCCCTGCTGTAAATTCTGTGTGAAGTGGGAATCATTGAAGTAAAAATTAAATAACGCCTTCCACTTTAAAACCACAGCTGTCTGAAACACTCGGATGTGTTATGAATGAAGGCATTTTTCTTGCATCCTGCAACAGGCAGTCCCCCTGTGTTTTTGCCGGCTGGAGCTGACATATCCTGCTGAAGCCACGTGTTTCGAGCACTGGGGCACCATTTCAGCCCACAGGGTTCCAGTAACTGCTCTTATGATGTTTTGAGGATCTGCTAAAGCCATTTATGCAGCTCCCTTTGACTCCAGTTCCCTCAAACCTCATGTGAATCTGTTGTGATTGAGGGGCCATATGGGCTGTGTATGGGCCATGTCAAATTCACAGTGCGAGTTATTTAGCAGGATTTCTTCCCGTCTCCGTCTCCACCGATCCCTGTTGAGCAAGCGCTACTCAAAGTGCTAAGACTTGCATTTGTATAGTGCCAGACATGCCCTCAGGACCAAAGCCGGCAGAGCAAGGCCTCATAAAGAACAACGTGATAATGGCGAGATAGTCCGTTTCAAGTGTTGGTTGACAGATAAAATTTAGCCAGGACGCCAAGGGGATCTCCCTTGCCTATCCTTGATATTTTGCCAGGATTTCTTTCGAATCCATCTAAGACGGCAGACGGGACCTCAGTTTAAAGAGGTGAGAATATTCTCCCATGGAGCCACAGCTTGACCTGCAAGATTTGATTCCCCACTCATCACAACCCTCCAGCGCTCATCCCCCTCTTGTTCAAATGCCACTCTAGGGCCTGAGAGCAGGTGATGCCACCTGACACTCCAGTGCAGTATGATCAAAGGTGCCATCCTCTAGTTGGCACATGAGACCAAGACTCCATCTACGTCCCATGGTGATGCTTGAGAGAGAGGGACATGGAATTCTCCCAGGATCCCTGGCCAACATTTCTCCTCTATCCAATGCCACCAAGGAACAGATGAACTAGCCATTCACATCATTTGGTGCCTGTGAGATTGTACTGGCCTCTATAATAGCCACAGTGCGTACCTGTGATATAGCCGAGACATGATGTTTGACTTTCCTTTCAGGCAACAGGGAATAGAATCATGGAATAGTGCAGCAAAGAAGGAGACCATTCGGCCTGCTGGACCTGTGCCAGCTCTGTTGCTGGGCAATCCAGTTAGTCCCAATCCCCTGTTAATTTGACCCCAAGCTAGTTGGAGAATTATGAAACTAGACATTAATACATTTTTTGATAATAGATTTACAGAATGCAGCATTACATATGTCTGCTTCCTACCTAGTGTTCCTGTGTCCCAGCAGTCTCTCTTTATGCTCTTTTGAGGACCTGTGAAATGAACCAGACTGATGAATCACCAGTCTCTCTTTATAAGTGCTCTGGGTACTTAATTAAAATTTGCCATTCAATATATAAATTAACAATATAATTAACATACCGTTAACGTCCCCTGCTCTTGCCCCATATCCCTATAATTTTTTTTCCTCCTTCAAGTATTTATCCAATCCCTTTTTGAAGGCTACAATTGGATCTATCTATCAACCTATCAGATAGTACATTCCAAATCCTAACCATTTATTGTAAGAGGGTTTTCCTCATGTCACCTCTGGTTCCTTTGCCAATCGCCTCAAATCTGTGCCCTCTGCTTATCGGCCCTTCAACCATGGGAAACACCTTCCCTTTATCTTCTCTTTCTAAACTGATCTATAATTTTAAGGCCCCTCTATCAAGTCTCCTCTTAGCCTTCCCTGCTCTAAGGGGGATAGAGCGTTGAGTGGAGGATTACACGAGTGCTACCTTAGCCAAGTCCTGAGCATATGAAGTCTGACAGCGGGTCCCTAAGCACGAATTGGCGTTCTTCTTCATCCTGCAAGGTGAGGATGAGCATGTTCATCATCCGAAGTGTTTGGTAGGGTTGCGGTGGGTATGTCACTGACTGCCAAGGCTGATGCATACCTGGACACCTTAGAAAACTGAGCTTTGGACAAGTTGCAGGCTCAGGATTTCTGCTTCCTGCATTTTCTCTCTGCCTCTGTTGTGCCTTTGCTTTCAAAGGAAGTTTTTTTTTTATTTGGTAGTGATCCTGGGCAAGCTTCTCCCGGGACTTGGAAGTTGATATCAAAATCCCGAAATGAAGTCTTCGGAGTGTCCTTGTAGGCTTGCTTTGACTGCCAGGAGATTGCAGCCCAGACTCGAGCTCTCCATGAAGATTCATTGTGGTAAGCGAGTGTCAGGCATTGTAGCTAATGAACAGCCCTAATTGTCATATATTTTTGAATTATTTTGAAAAATATCTGAAAGTGTTGCAGTAGGTTCATACACAAAACATTCACCCTCTGCTTTATGTTCTGAGCCTGACTGGGAATACATTTTTCATTCATGGGATGTGGGTCAGCATTTATTGCCCGTCCCTAGTTGCCCTTGAGAAGGTGGTGGTGAGCTGCCTTCTTGAACTGCTGCAGTCCCTGTGGTGTAGGTACACCCACCGTGCTGTTAGGAAGAGAGTTCCAGGATTTTGACTCAGTGTCAGTGAAGGAACGACCGATATATTTCCAAGTCAGGATGGTGAGTGACTTGGAGGGGAACGTCCAGGCGGTGGTGTTCTCATTTGTCTGCTGCCCTTGTCCTTCTAGATGGTAGTGGTCGTGGGTTTGGAAGGTACTGTCTAAAGAGCCTTGGTGACTTCCTGCAGTGCATCTTATAGATGGTACACACTGCTGTTACTGTGCATCGGTGGTGGAGGGAGTGAATGTTTGTGGATGTGGGGCTGCTTTGTCCTGGACGGTGTCGAGCTTCTTGAGTGTTGTGAGAGCTGTACTCATCCAGGCAAGTGGGGAGTATTCCATCACATTCCTGACTTGTGCCTTGTAGATTGTGGACAGGCTTTGGGGAAACAGGAGGTGAGTTACTCACCACAGAATTCCCAGCTTCTGACCTGCTCTTGTAGCCACAGTATTTATATGGCTAGTTCAGTTCAGTTTCTGGTCAATGGTAACCCCCAGGATGTTGATGGTGTGATGGTAATGCCATTGAATGTCAAGGGGCAATGGTTAGTGTCCCTCTTGTTGGAGATGATCATTGCCTGGCACTTGTGTGGCACAAATGTTATTTGCCACTTGTCACCCCAAGCATCGATATTTTCCAAGTCTTGCTGCATTTGGACACTGACTGTTTCAGTATCTGAGGAGTCACGAATGGTGCTGAACGTTGTGCAATCACCAGCGAACATCCCCACTTCTGATCTTATGATGGAAGGAAGGTCATTGATGAAGCAGCTGAAGATGCTAATTGGCTATGTCATCACCAGGCAGAGGGATAGGCAGGATACATGTGTAATGAAAGCAATGTGTGGCACCGACTGCTGGACTGAACACCACCTTATCAACTCAAAGCTAAACGTCAAGGTCCATTCCACCAGACACCCCCAGGCTCCAATGTCCAGAAGTGCCTCAATGTTTCAAGGCTCAAACTGGAAGTCATGAAGAGGGTGCAGAGGAGATACACCAGGATGTTTCCTGGGCTGGAGCGTTTCAGCTATGAAGAGAGACTGGGTAGGCTAGGATTGTTTTCCTTAGAGCATAGAAGGCTGAGGGGAGACCTGACAGAGGTATACAAGATTATGAGGGGCATTGAAAGGGTAGATAGGAAGAAACTTTTCCCCTTAGCAGAGGTGTCAATAACCAGGGGCATAAATTTAAGGTAAGGGGCAGGGGGTTTAAAGGGGATTTGAGGAAAATCTTTTAACCCAGAGGGTGGTTGGAACCTGGAACACACTGCCT
Organism: Isurus oxyrinchus; assembly: GCA_026770705.1. Taxonomy (NCBI): domain Eukaryota; kingdom Metazoa; phylum Chordata; class Chondrichthyes; order Lamniformes; family Lamnidae; genus Isurus; species Isurus oxyrinchus. The sequence continues at coordinate 10,929,709 of JANJGN010000014.1, forward strand.
GAGGGGATGGTAGAGGCAGGAACCCTCACAACATTTAAGAAGCATTTTGATGAGCACTTGAAACACCATAGCATACAGGGCTGCGGGCCAAGTGCTGGAAAATGGGACTAGAATGGATAGGTTCTTGATGGCCGGCACGGACACGATGGGCCAAAGGGCCTGTTTCAGTTTCCCTCAATGACAAGTCATGACTATCCAAGCTGGATGCCTATCGAAACATTGACAGGACTGTCCAGTGCAAACTCAGAGAGATGTATGACACTTGGCTGAATCAGAAAGCAGAGAAACTTCAGTCATGTGCAGGCAACAAAGACTGGAAGAGGTTCTATGATACTCTGAAATGTATGGGCCTCAGTTTACTGGTACATCACTAATCCATGGTGCTGTGGGCCAGAAAAAAACAACATTCTAAAAATGATCAATGAAGAAGCTATTAACAGACTGCCACAGGTTGCTATTGGCTGTCTTCCTGATGACTGTCCCAGAAATGATGAATGTAATCAAACTCCTGCCGAGTGGCAAAGTTCCAGGAGCTGATGTTAATTCAGCTGAGGTTTACAAGGCTGGAAGTCAATGGCTGATCCAGAACCTCCCTGAACTCCTTCAGTCTATGCGGGTGCAAGGAACCATCCCACAATAGTACAAAGGTACCTCCACTGTCCGCAAGGAGAAAGGAACTTGGCGGTCTTGCAACAATCATGGAGGAATCTCGCTCCCCTCCATCGCCGGCAAAATCTTCACCAGATCTGCCTACTGCAACGGCTCGACCAGGACCGGCTGCCAAAGAGTCAGTACGGCTTCAGAAATGGTCGAGGAGCCACTGATATGGTGTTTGCAATTAGACAGGTCCAGGAGAAATGCCAAGAACAAGACATGGACCTCTATGCCACGTTTGCTGACCTGACCAAGGCCTTTGAGACAGTTGGTCATGAGGGCCTGATGAAGGTAATGGAGGAATTCAGCTGCTCTGAGAGATTCATCACAATGGTTCGACAGTTGCGTGATGGCACGTTTGTGTGTCCTGCATGATGGTGAATCTTCTGACCCATTCCCAGTCATTAATGGAGTTAAACTGAACTGTGAGCCAGTGCCAGCCTTCTTCAACATGTATTTCTCCGCCATGCTCTCCAATGCCTTCCACGACAGTGACCCTGGCATCAAAGTCAGATATCGCAAGGATGTGAAGCTCGATCTGAGATGACTCCAGGCAAAGACCAAGGTCTCCAAGGGCATAACTTCATGATTCCCTATTTGCCAATGACTAGCTATCAGTTCAGAGCTGTACATGCAATGTAGCAGTGACTTGTTCTCCAATATATGTGGCAACTTTAGCCTTACGATCAGCTCATAGGAAATGGAAGTAACGTACTAACCTGCTTCAGGAAGCTCTCCCTCAGGCCTAAGGTTTCAGTCCATGGCCAGAACCTGTCAGCAGTGGGTAAGTTCGCTTATCTTGGCTGCTCACTCTCTTGAGCTGTCTGTATTGATGATGAGACACGTGCAAGAATTGTCAAGGAAAGTGTAGCCTTTGGCAGACTTTGAACGTCAGTCTAGGAATGAAGAGGAGTATGTCTGCTTAGCAACTGAAAGTCTATACAGCAATAGTCCTGCCCACTCTGCTCTACACATGGACTGTCTGCCAACGTTATGGCAAGCAGCTCAACCTCTTTCAGTTGAGCTGCCTTCAGAAGCTTCTGAAGATTAGATGGCAGGAAAAAATACCAGGCACTGAGGTGCCCACCCAAGCTGGCATGCTAAGCATTCATGCCATACTGAAGCAGTCACAACTGAGTTCATAGAATCACTGAATCACAGTATGGTTACAGTACAGAAGGAGGCCTTCGAGCCCATCGTGTCTGTGCCAACCCTCTGTTGAAGCAAGTTACCTAGACCCACTCCCCCACCGGCCCTCACCACACTCTCAGGCAGTGCCTTCCAGATCCTAACCACTCGCTGCACAGAAAGGTTTCTCCTGATGCTTCCATTGCTTTATTTGCCAATTGCCTTGAATCTGTGCCCTTTGGTTCTCGATCCTTCCACCAGTGGGAACATTTTTTCCCAATCTACTCTGCTCAGATCACTCATGATTTTGAATACCGATATTCTCAGTCAGTCATCTCAGTTCCAGGACATCGCTGCAGGAGTTCCTTAGGATAGTGTCCTCGGCACCAACCACCCTGCCTATCTCTTTGCCTGGTGATGACATCGCCAATTAGCATCTTCAGCCAATTGGATGTCAATGGCATTGAACTGAGTGCATCCAAGACATCTTGTTGTGTCTGGGGACTTGGAAAGCTGTGTTGGTGATTAAGAGTTCATGCTCATCATGCATCTTAGCAAGAGGAGACAATTTGCTGTTCCAGCTGGTAGACCTGTTTTTCCCGATGACTGCTTCCCTTGCCCGTGATCTGCACCAACGCTTGCACTGCTGTCACCAAAAGCGATTAGCTTGCCTGACTTTAGCACAGTCAAGGAGTGGGGATCATCGGAGAATTTATCCTTGACTTCATCAGAGTTGGTCATGGTAGGGGTGTACACCCTGACCAGGGTTGCTTGCCTGTTGTTGCGCAGGGGGAGTTTAACACCCCTGGGAAGGCAGGTCAACTTCCTGACGAGATGGTTCGTGACGGCAAAACCTACATCAGCTTCAACACCATTCTCCTTTTCAACGGTCACTCAAGGAGAATGTGGACCCTGCACCGATTTCCTTCAGCTGACCCTCCTCAGGTAGACGGGTCTCAGTGAGGGCAGTGATCGGGACATTGTACCTAGCCAGGGGGTGGGGTCGGATGGGACAGGGCGCGGGCGGGCATGCAGCTGATGGCCGCCCACGATCGGCCGTGTGCCACCATTTCACGTGGGTGGGCCAATTAAGACACAGAGCTGCCTCAGGGAGATTAGTTCGATTTTTGAAAACGTTAATGAAGAAAAAGAACAATTTTTAAGATGTGCCTCCTCGTGTGACAGTGCCACATGAGCTGGGACATGTCAATGAACTTTAATAAAAACTTTCATTCAATTTATAAACTCTTCATGAAACCTCATCCCGCCTATGGATGAGGTTTCATGATAAATGCGAAGGCCGCCTGGGTTCTTCGCCCCCCCCCCCCCCCCCCCCCACCCCCGCCAACCTTAAGGTTGGACGGGCATCTCCGTTAATTAGTTTAATTAATATTTAAATGGCCTTTATAGGCCTTTGACAGTTCGGCAGGGGCACAGCCGACTCTGGTGCGCACCCGCTGAACTGAGGATCTGAATGACGCGCCATGACATCGGGACACACGCCTGACATCACCGCGCTTCACCTTACGTGTCGACAAGCAGGCCCCGCCCCCGCTCACCGACCTGAGGATCCCGGCCCAGCTTTATCTCTCATGTCTGTCAGCTCTGGCCTTGACCATAAGGATGCACACGTCCCATGCACCAATGTCAGACAATGTCACCTTTGCTTCCCTTTTTGACATTGTCTTATGACCACAGGCTGCTGGCCCAGGCAGGTGGAGCAGACAATGTTTGGGGGCACCTTTTCCAGTGCTTTCCTCACACGAGGGAGGTGAGCTGGGTGGTCCTGGAAAGGGCGACTCAGTAGCTCAGGGGGGGCTTCCTCGTTCCACTTCTGCTTCATTCCGGTGAGAAACGACCGCTTGGTCTGAGCTGCCCATGTGCAGGTTTGCAGCTACAGCTCCCGGTGAATCCACACCTGCAACCATGCAGCTCACCCATCACCATAGAACTTGTGACAGGTTGATAATGGATGGTGGGAACTCATTGTCAGAGAACTAGCAGGGCAGCTGGTGAGAGAGAATGCCGACCTGAACCAAGGGGATTACAGACTTCAATGGCAGTGAATATCTGGACAGATATAAACTGGGCAGAGGACTCATTATAACACCCTGGTCCACTCCTCCATCACCCCCTACACCTCAACCCCCTCGTATGGCACCTTCCCATGCAACCGCAGAAGATGCAACACCTGCCCCTTTACTTCCTCTCTCCTCACCGTCCAAGGGCCCAAACACTCCTTTCAAGTGAAGCAGCATTTCACTTGCACTTCCCTCAACTTAGTCTACTGCATTCGCTGCTCTCAATGTGGTCTCCTCTACATTGGAGAGACCAAACGCAGACTGGGTGACTGCTTTGCGGAACACCTTCGGTCTGTCCGCAAGCATGACCCAGACCTCCCTGTCACTTGCCATTTCAACACTCCACCCTGCTCTCTTGCCCACATGTCCGTCCTTGGCCTGCTGCATTGTTCCAGTGAAGCTCAACGCAAACTGGAGGAACAGCACCTCATCTTCCGACTAGGCACTTTACAGCCTTCCGGACTGAATATTGAGTTCAGCAATTTCAGATCATGAATTCCCTCCTCCATCCCCATCCCCTTTCCAATCCCCCTCCCCTTTTTTTCCAATAATTTATACAGATTTTTCTTTTCCCACCTATTTCCATTATTTTTAAATGTTTTATCTCCGCTTTTAGCCTATTTCGATTCCTTTACCCCACCCCCACTAGGGCTATCTGTACCTTGCTCATCCTGCTTTCTACCCTTAATTAGCACATTCCTTAGATAATATCACCACCTTCAACACCTCTTTGTCCTTTTGGTTATCTCCACCTGTCACTGACCCTCTATCCAGCTCTTCTTGTCCCACCCCCCCTTACACCAGCTTATATTTCACCCCTTTTCTATTTTTACTCAGTTCTGTTGAAGGGTCATGTGGACTCAAAACGTCAACTCTGTTCCTCTCCGCAGCTACTGCCAGACCTGCTGAGTTTTTCCAGCTATTTTTGTTTTTGTTTTACTCATTATAACAAGTTTTACTCTATTGTTCAAAGCCAAAATGCCTCACATTACTCATGTTTAGCATTGAAAACCAGCCTGGTTCTGCACTGAAAGCCTCAGAATTTATTACGGAGAAACCTACTGGACTATGTTTGATGGGGCCTGCTGCCACTTGTTCCTCTTGGCCAGTGGCGTGGTCACCCTCGGTGAACCCTGCCCATTGTCACCGTGCTCTGCTTACTGCAGGGTTTATACTTCCTGCTCAGGCACTGTCAGCCGTGGCTCACTCTCCCGCTGAGCCAGGCGCTCGTGGGTTCCAGTTCCACTCCGAAGAGCTGACTACACAATCATCACCGACTCTCTCTCTCTCTCTCTCTCTCTTTCTTCTGCAAAATAGAGGAAGCACTGCACTGTCGGAGAGGTTGGATGAGATTTTAAACTGAGGCCCAGTCACCCTACCAGTTGGATATGAAAGATCCCTCTGTGTTATGTGAAGGGTAATGGAGGAGTTACATTTGCTTAATATTTATCCCTCAGTTAACATCACTAGTGCCGCCCGTCTTGTACTGTTGCACTACTGTTGCTGTGTTCCAATCGGGAGCCGTGTTTCCTCCATTAAAATGGTGACTGCTGTCAAAAGCACTTACTTGTCTATAAAGTACTTTGGGATATCAAGAGATTGTGAAAGGCAACTATTTAAATGCAAACCTTTCTTTCACATCGCTACACCTACCCTACTAAGTTTCTTTTATCAAACCCACATTATTCAGTGTTCCAATATTGCACTGCTGACAGGTGAGTCCCATCAAGTCCCATCTTCCTTCTCCTGAAGGGCTTCAAAATGTCCCAAATGCTGATCCCTGCAGGCATTTGGCAGCTTCGGGGGTTGGGGGGTGGGTGGTGGTGGTGATTAAGAAAACCATTCTGGACCTTTTTTATTCTGTTCATTATCATAAGCTCCCACTGTCACCAACGTTACAACGAGGTCAATCAGGACATAAGCAGTGCCACATGAGACATCTCAGCGGGACCTCAAGAACGCTCTTGAATATTCTCTCTGGCTTTGGAAATGCTTGACAATGAGTACAATTTTGACGTTGAGACCCCATCGGAAGGAAGGGGGCTTTGCTTCAACTTTGGCCTCGAGCTTTTGAGGCCCATTAATTTGAGTATTGCATTTGGATAACTAAAAGAAAGGAAGAAGCCAGAGCTTGCATTGCTAAAACAAGTTGTCTCACTGCAGTTTGTGGAATCTTGCTGTGCGCAAATTGACTGACACGTTTCGTTATACTACAACAGTACCTGTTGAGATGAGAAGTCCCAGACCTGAGACGTTGACTCTGTTTCTCCCTCCCCAGGTACTCCCTGACCTGCTGAGTATTTCCAGCATTTCCGGTCTTTACTTCAAAAGTACTTTGTTGCCCATGAAGCCCTTTGGGGTGCCCTGCCGTTGTGAAAGGCGCTATATAAATGCAAGTTCTTTCAGTGCATGGAGGGACATGGCCTCAAAGCTAGCCTGCGGACACACCTGACGTGGAAAAGCTTGGTAGCAAAAGCAGAAAATGAAGGCTGCATTTTCTCGACAACTTTTGTCTCTCCCTTTCCGGTTTCAAATTTTGAATTGGTTTACCAGCGGGGAGCTTGTATCACTGAGCTTGGTTGCTCTGGAAGGAGTTCAGAGAGTTTGGCTGACCCACTCAGGGAGTGTTTGTATCTCGCTGGTGTCAAAGGAACATGTGCTGACTGGTCCTCCTCCCACTAGCTGTAACTGTTACTCATATTAAAAAACTATACAGTACTGACGTGCCAAGAGTTAGAAAAGTCCTGGCAGGCGGGCTGCTTGCTTGATGGTCCTGCAAAAAAGGGAAAGTCTCAGTTTTGCATTCTTGTCCAAGATGGATATTATCAAGTACATCGGCCAGTATCAGTAGCCGTTTTGAAGTCTCCTAAAGCTGCCCTTTGGCCCCCCCCACCACAGATGGGTTTACAAGCAGCAGCTGCAAGGACTGAGAGCCAGATTCTCACTGCCGCTTCTCATGTGGCTCAGACTGATCCAGGTCATTCAAACGATCTGGTTGCAAAAGGCTGGCCTACTTCACGTCATGCCTGGCTTTTCTGTCCTGCAGAGGGGCTCATTCCTGGGGAGTTAAGAAGTGAAAGGCGGAGAAGGTTAAGGTTGAACCACACTCGAAGTAGATTGAAGAGTCCTGGTCTCCGTATTGCAACAAGGGTTGGAGGGGCACTGCAAGAAGTGGAAGGTTCACATGGATGATACCAGAAGTAAGAGGTTGTAACTGACAGGCGAGACTGAACAGGCTGGGGCTCTTCTCTCTGGAAAAGAAAAAGCTAAGACCTGATAATTGTCTATAAAATTATGAAGGAGTTTCATAGAATAGATATATGGAAGGCATTTCCAATAGTGGGGGAATCAGAAAACCAGGAGCCTTCAATTTGAGATGGCTACCAATGGGGGATTCAGGAGAGGCTTCTATACCCAGGAATGGATGAGGCAAATAGCATAAAAGGGAAGCTGGATAAGTATATAGGTGAGAGACGGATTGAGCTGTTTGCAAATGGGGTGAGATGGAATAGGTGAAAGGGATAAGAGAAGAGAGTAACAGGGATGGAGACAGGTAGCCAGAGATTAAGGAAAGAAAGGATCTGTACAGTGTTCCAGAAAAACAGCTGGTGAAGAATAGAACTGGAGCCAATCTTTATACACTTTTATATTTATTTACAGAATTGCACGTTACAAGTATATACCTCCTAACCCAAAAACTACAGTTTCAACCTGTGTTTATTCATAGGGGCTCAAGTGAACCCCCAGTTAATGCCCACTACCTGCATGCAATTAAACAAAATTATTATACAATTAGCAGATTCCCTTCTCTCTTTAAAAAAACTAGGCTCTTTGGGCAGGATTTAATGCACTCCCTTCAGGCGGGTTTGGTGTGGAGGGCATTTGATTGACAGCTGGGGACCCAGAGTCTTTCCACCTTTCCCACAATTAAATCTGTGACAGGAAGGTTCAGAGATGGCCTTCCCAAACAGCTGCAAAGTGAGGCCCTTACTTAAGCATTTAAGGGCCTCATCTCTTCGCCACTGGTATTAACCCAGCATAGATACTTGAGATGAATGTCCTGTTTCTTTGCAGAATATTCTATGTAATTCTGTGCAGTGATTGAAGTATGTTGGGCGGGGTGGAGGGGTGGGGGTGGTCCTTGTAAAATTGGCTGATCATTAGCTAGGAACTGATGCTACTGTTGAGATCTCACTCTCACCCCCTTCGCTCTCTCCAAAACTAGCCAAAAGGCAAAATGAACTGCGAACAAGAACGAGAAACCACACCGCACCGCCCCCCCCCCCCCCCACCCCCCCAAACCAAGCCCCAGTCCCTGGCACTGTTATGTCCTTTGGCTCCACAAGCAAACAATTCCAAAATATACTTCCAAACAAAAGATGCAACAGAGCTCATTTTCGACACAAATTTTAACGTTGCTTCGGGCAATTTGACTCCTGAGCCTGACCGAAGTAACAGTTTAGATCCGACGTGTCTGGACAAGAAGCTGCCTTTGATCCTGAGCATCTGCTGCTTTAGAACGAGGAGGTGAAATCCTGAGGAGCGGCTCAGAAACAGTGGCTGAAAGATGGTGTGGCTGGTCCTGTTTAGGAATGTTGGCCAAAGGTTCGTGTTCAGCCCTTGGTCTTACTCGTTTCCCAAGCTGTCTTCCAGATGGGACGTTAAACTGAGGCCCCCATCTGCTCTTTCTGGCGGACATAAAGGCACCTGTTTCAAAGAGGAGCAGAGGAGATCTCCCCAAGCATCCTGGGGCCAAATTTATCCCTCAACCAACATCACTGAGAAAACAGGTCACCTGTTCGCTCTCTCATCGCTGTCCACGGGATCTTGCTGTGCACAAATTGTCCTTGGCAATATTACAACAGGGACCACTCTTCAGAAGGACTCAATTGTCTTTGAAGCAGCTTGGGAAGTCCTGAGGCCGTGGAAGTAGCTACATGAATGCAGAGACCTTCTCTTCTTCCTTAGAAGCCAAATCAATGCCCAACTTTCATGCTGAGCTCAACAGGTTACTGATCTTCACAGGGAAACGATCATCGTTCATTGTTAAAATCGATCAATTATAAAACAGTTCCCGCCCCTCCCTCATGGCCTGGTGGGAAAAGGCACGGTGTGGTGCAGTCCGCAGCTGGAAAGAGAGATTAAGGTCCCAGGCTCAATTGCGATGGGTAGCCTGCACTCAACAAGGCTGGGGGGTGATGTGACCATTCATCTGTTTAAACTGGACAGTTGGGTTTCAGTCAGTTTGTTCACCAGATGGCTTTATGTTCAGTGTTTTGTGCCTTAGCCCGCTTTTTAAAATTCATTTATGGGATGTGGGTGTCACTGGCTGGGCCAGCATTTATTGCCCATCCCTAATTGCCCCTTGAGAAGGTGGTGGTGTGCCACCTCCTTGAACCGCTGCCATCCATCTGGTGTCAGTACACCCACAGTGCTGTTAGGGAGGGGGTTCCTGGGTTTTGACCCAGCGACAGTGAAGGAACGGCGATATATTTCCAAGTCAGGATGGTGAGTGACTTGGAGGGGAACTTCCAGGTGGTGGTGTTCCCATCTATCTGCTGCCCTTGTCCTTCTAGATGGTAGTGGTCATAGGTTTGGAAGGTGCTGTCTAAGGAGCCTTGGTGAATTCCTGCAGTGCATCTTGTAAATGGTACACACTGCTGCTACTGTGCGTCAGTGGTGGAGGGAGTGGATGTTTGTGGATGGGGTGCCAATCAAGCGGGCTGCTTTGTCCTGGATGGTGTCGAGCTTCTTGAGTGTTGTGGGAGCTGCACCCATCCAAGCAAGTGGGGAGTATTCCATCACACTCCTGACTTGTGCCTTGTAGATGGTGGATAGGCTTTGGGGAGTCAGGAGGTGAGTTACTCACTGTAGGATTCCCAAACTCTGGCCTGCTCTCGTAGCCACAGTATTTATATGGCTAGTCCAGTTCAGTTTCTGGTCAATGGTAACCTCCAGGATGTTGATAGTGATGAATGTTGATAGTCGCGAATGCCTTCCCCATCTGTAGCAGCCTCGATGTCACACAGAAAACAGGGCTAGGTTTTCATATGCTTTTCCCACTTGACACACTCCCCACCCATGTCATCTCTCGCTTACCTGCCAATGGGCCTTTTCCAGCTCGAACCGAGATGTACACGGTTTTGAGCTCAGAATTGAACAGTCCTCCAATTGCTCTCTCACTGTTAGCAAAGAGCATTATCACTTGGGTTTGTTACTGGAAAGACAGTGGTAGCTCGAAACAGGACCCGGGGAGAAATCAGCAGCTTCAGGAGTTAATGACAGAAATTAGAATTATAAATAGAATTCCGTCATTGGGATGAAATAGAGAAAGGAAAATTTTCATTTAGATAGCACCTTTCACAAGCACAGGATATACCAAAGTGCTTTACACCTTCTGGGCTACTTTTGAAGTGTAGTCACTGATGCATTGTGGGAAACGTGGCAGCCAATTTGTGCATAGCAAGCTCCCAGAAACGGCAATGTGATAATGATCAGATAACCTGTTTGAGTAATGCTGGTGGAAGATTTTGCCCTTGGGGTGGTGAAGGAATGGCAATATAGCTCCAAGTCAGGATGGTGTGTGACTTGTATAAATGGTATGTTAATTATATTGTTAGGATACACAGGTGAAGGGCATTCTTCAATTAAGTACTTTGAGCATATATAAATGGGGGATAGCTGGGACACTGGGTGGGTGGGAGGAGAGCTATGACACTGGACAAAGTCAGTGAACTCTCTTAATAAAGAACACCTCAGTGTCTGGGTTTTGGCTTCACCAATTGATTTGGACCTTACTAACAACTTGGACATGACAGTGTTCCCATGCTGCCCTTGTCCATCTAGGCAGTAGAGGCTCCGAGTTTGCTGGGGGAGGGGGGTTGGGGGGGGGGGGGGGGGCGGGGTCGCAGCCAAAGAATTCATCTCATTTAGGACTGAACGTGGGATCTTTCTGCTTGCCCTACCACTGAAGCAACCCCTTGTCGACCTACATCAAGGAGGTACAGACTGTCAGATGGGCACTGAGTCATCTTCGTCGGTCGATTTCGTTAACCATTCGCTGACCATCGCTGCCTCAGTCAGCTTTGACCGCAGTGACCATTTTTACTCATAATAGCATGACTGCATGGCAGCCATTTTCACATCTTGCCAACCCATGCAGTAAACTATTTCATGTCAAGCCCCGAAAGCATGATCTGCTTTGTGCCAAAGGACGTTTCAGCTTAATTCCAGTGACCCTTAACTGCAAGTGGCAGTCAAAGTATGGGAAAGAAAGATTCTAGTCTTCTCATCGGGATGCACAATATTTATAGAAGCCGCAAGAAGCTGACATTGTTAATCTGGTAAAAATGTGATAAAATATGTAGAAACTAAACAAGATCCAGCAAAAATACAAGCTGCAGCATAAGAAATATCTGTTTTCTTTCACTGGCCCAGCTGTTACATACAAATCTACAGACTAAACTAGACCATGTAACAATGGTGGGTTAAGCCCCCTTAACCTTCCTGTCTGTGACAGTGACGTAGGAAAGCCACTTCTGCTCACGCAACGCATCGTTTGTAACACATCAAGCTGTACTTCTTCACAGGAACAAAGGAAATTTCAGGGCCCGTTTGAATGAAGGAACACCTTCAGGCAAGGAGTGAGCCACATTTAGAATGGTTCTGCCGCTGTAAACTCATCCGGCTCTACAACCCCCTGAGAGCTCTGTGATCCTCCAATTCCAGACTCCCGGGCACCCCCAATTTTAATCGCTCCACCGGTGGCCTCATAGGGTCAGTGCAAACCATTCTGCCAGCGCAAATGGGGCTGGCACCTCTTGTGTCGGTACGGACGTACATGAACTGTGGGCGAGCTGGCTTAACTCCAAAACACTCCAAAAACAAGGTCACCCTGCTGTTGCGATGATCGGAAAGTTTGGAAGACCATGGTCATCTATGCCACAGGCATGGCAATTAGATGATGATGACCATTGGCAGCCTTGCCTTCAGCTGCTTAGGCCCAAGCTCTTAACCCTCTCCACCTCTCTCTCTCCTCCTATAAGACATATTTTAAAATCTGCCTCTTTCACCAAACGTTCAGTCACTTCTTCGAATACCTCCATATGACTCCTCTTCAGAACTTCCAAAGTCCTTCCAAAGGAGAGTCATACATTAACTCTGTTTCTCTCTCGGCTGATGCTGCCAGACTTGCCAAGTTTTTCCAGAACTTCCTGTTTTTATTTCAGATCTCCTGCAGCCGCAATTTTTCGCTTTTGTTTCTTCTAATATCTCCTTCTCTGCTTCAATTTTTGTCTGATAACACTCCTGTGAAGCACCATATTTTACCACCAACAGAATACGAGTATTGCTGAGAAAAAAGAGACGTTGAAGCTTTTCATCTTGCACTCATCAGGACACTTCACAAGAATGCCAATATAAAGAGGAAACAATGATTTATACAATATGTGAAGAGAATGCTGATTGGTTGGCAAGTGGGCTCTGGTAGAAGCATTTCCATGGAGAATGCACCAGTGATAGTGACTGACAGTTAACTGCCAAGCATTGTTTGAATTTTAAACCAGAGTCCACTTGCCAACCAATCAGCATTCTCTCCACATGCAGTATAAATTGTTGTTTCCCCTTATATTGGTATTCTTGTGAGGTGTCCTGATGAGTGCAAGATGAAAAGCTTCGACATGTCTCTTTTCTCAGTAGTAATACGTTTTACTACATTAAGGGAGTTATGTAAATGGGAGTTATTTCTGTAGGTAGGGTACTTGTTGGCATGTTGGAAATGTCCCAGCGCTTGGCTACTGTGATTCCTACATTGCAGTAGTGGTGACACTTCAATTGGCTGTGAGCCTCTGTAGAACGCTGTGAGGTTGCGAAAGGAGCTTTTTTTGCCTTGTGTTGATTTTGGAGATGGTGCAAGTGTCGATACCCAGGGGAGATCACAAAAAGTGTACAAGACAAATCGCTTTCGAGAAACAGGGAAATGGGGGCCAGGACTTTTCCTAGGCGGGCGGGACCCGGGTGGGGGGCGCGGGTACAGAACCGATTGCCGCCTGCGATCGGTACCGCGCTGCCATTTTACATGGGGAGGGGGGGGGGGGGTGCCAATTAAGGCCGGCCTAGTGTAATGCATGGCCAGCAGCGCCCAGTGCTCCCTGTGTGGGCGGTGGGGGAGGAGGGAGAGTCGGGACAAGAGTGCAGCAATCTCCCTGAGGAACGGAGCTGCCTCAGGGAGATTGAACGCATAATGAAATCATGAATTTAAAATTTATTCAAACGTGTCCCCAACTTATGTGACGGTGTCACACGAGTCGGGACCGGTTTGCAAAGGTGGGAAATTTTATTTATTTGCTTTATAAAAGCTTCAGGAAACCTCATCCCGCCCGTGGATGAGGTTTCCTGGAAAACACGAAGGCCGCTCGGGCTTTTCGCCTGCCCCCCTGACCTTAAGGCTGGATGGCCTGCGCTCTTAAGGACTTTAGCAGCCTTAATAGGCCCTTAACGTTTCAGCGGGTGCACAGCCCACCCCGCCGCGCGCCACCGAATGAAATATCTCGGGACCCACGCCCAAAGTCATCGCGCGTCATTTTACCCGTCAGCATGTCGGGCCCCGCCCCCACACGCCGACCGGAAGGTTCTGCCCGGGGTCTTTCCAACGTGGCAAAGCTGCCAGCTTGGATAATCCACAAGGCGGAGCCAGCTGCCCAGTTTCCAGGCTGCTACTTTGCCTCCCTCGGGTGCAGAGCAAACCTCGGGTCCCAACGTTCCTCAAGGTTTCCTCCTGATGTTTTTCCCAGCGGGAGAACGGCGGAACTCTCTGGAACATGGACTGGTCCCAGTTGGGCTTGTTTGCTGTTTGCCGGTTTTTAAAAGGGGGAATACCCTGCCTATCCCTTCCAAGGGGAGTTGGATCGGCAGCGGACACACACCCTAAGCCTGGATCTCCATCTCTTCAGGTACTTGGGAGACATGGCAGGGGCTAGGAGGTATCTGGACAATTCCAAGCCTCGTCCACTGGTGCCAGCCACTGGACTTCCTGGTATTCATGTGTAGGGATGTTCTTATCTGTCATTTAGTCATGTGCAGCCCTCCTACTCAGCCCATGAAGTCCAGATACCACGCAATATTTTCACACCCATTAGCATTTGCATGTTGGATAATAGTGGGATAGACCATTGAACAAACACTGGCTGATATACAGAAAGAGGAACCAATAGTCCCTCTAATCCCAGTGTCCTTCTAATTCTTAAAAGGTTCCAAAGTTTTTGCGTCCACTCCCCCACCATCCCACACTACATAGCATTCCATCACATCTACAGCACAGAAGGAGGCCATTCAGCCCAACTGATCCACGTCAACCTTTATGCTCCTCATGAGCTTCCTCCCATCTTTCATCATCTAACCCAGCTGGAATACCTTCCCCCACTCACGTACTTACCTAACTTCTCATTAAATTCATCAACATTGACAATTAGAACTCTTGGAAGTCAGTCTGAAACTTGTCTCTCATGAGTTGGCACCTGTGGACTCTTGTCTTAGGGCCATGCTTAGTTGGCAGTAATCTTGCAGCTCTGCCTTTCCTGTGCCATTTTTAGTACAATGTCTGGAAGGTTCGCTTCTAAGTTGCTTCCAGTTAAAGATGAAAACCTAAACTTTTTCACCTAGGGCCTCAGCCTGGCTGTCCTTGGTTCAAAGTCTTGGCCTCTGCCATCTTTCACTTGATGCATGTAACATCCAACAAGTTTGTTAGCACCACTATCGATTATGGTAAACAGTGCCCCAAAGACCTTGTCTGACTCCGTGCCGTGCTGAGGGAACGCTGCACTCTCAGAAGAGCCGTCTTTTGAGTGAGACATTAGATCGAGGCTCTGCATCGGTGCCATTTGCCTCCATAGCTCCACACGGCAGTGAGTTCTACATCCTCGCCACCCTTTACGTTGGTGCTAATCAGATCCACATGCTAGCTGTGGAGCCGACTCAGCTAACCATTCCTCCTCCACCACCCACCCCCATCACCCCCTCCCCACTAAAGTGCATTAATTAATGGCTGCCTTATCTTCATGTCTCCTAGTTTTGGACTTCCCCTCGAGTGGAAACATCTTCCCTACGTCTACCCTATCAAACCCCTCCTTAACTTTAAAAATCTCAATCCAACCGCCTCACAGCCTCCTCTTCCCTGGAGAAACGAGCCCCGGTCTGTTCAGCCTTTCCAGATAGGTATAACCCCCTCAGTCCTGCAGTCGTCACTGTAAATCTTTTCTGTTGCCAGTGCCTATACTTCCTTCTCATAACTTGGAGATTTGAACAGTTCACCGTTCCCCGAGTGGGGCTCATTGTAGTCCCTGTGCTGCTGGAGGTGCTATCATTTTGGTATTTTTGTAACCTCCTATCTCAAAAAAAAAACGGTGCAAAATTTACAAAAATAAAACCCATTTTATTTCTCGTCTCACCTCCCACGCATCTCACGAGGAGGCCCACATGACAGATGTTAACCTGGGGCACCTCTCCCGTTCCCAACATCTAGCCCAAGTGCAGTGTCTTAGTATATTTTAACTTCTGGTTTGGCCTTGCCGTCTGAAAGTTTACTCCCATTTTATTTTTAGACCTTACAAAAATTTCCGTTCCAATCTCAATTTAGTGATTTAAAGCAAAATAAATAAATTCACTTGGCAACAACATGAGCAGAGGGAACAAACAGCGATGTTTGCTGCTGAGGGTCTTGGTAAAGAACGCTAAAGAATTTACAGCACTCTGTCCTTACACAGATAGATGTCAGGACTTCCCAAGTGCTTGACAGCCACTAAAGCACTTCTGAAGTGGACGCACTGTCGTGGTGCAGGAAATTGGGCACAGCAAGCTCCCACGACCAGGTTTACTTTTTTTCCATCCATCCATCCATCCATGATGTGGGCGTCGCTGGCTAGGCCAGCATTTATTGCCCATCCCTAATTGCCCTCAATCAGAGGGCAGCTAAGACTCGACCGCATTGCTGTGGGGTCTGGAGTCACATGTAGGCCAGACCATGTAAGGACAGCAGATTTCCTTCCCTGAAGGGACATTAGTGAACCAGATGGGTTTTGACCAAAAATCAGCAAAGGTTTTGAATGAAGGGCTTTTTTGTTATTGGACTCAAATTTCACCACCTGCTGTGGTGAGATTTGAACCCACAGCATTACCCTGGAGCTCTGAAATGCTAGTCCAGCGATAATACCACTACACCACTACCTCCCCACCAGGGGATAAATATTGTCCAGGACACCAGGGAGAATTACCATGATATTTTTTTGAAATAAGAACAAATGAACAGGAGGAGACCATTCAGCCCCTCGAACCTGTTCTGCCATTCAGTGAGATTCTGTGACCTAACTCCGCAAACTCACCTTTGCCCCATAACCCCCAATACGCTGGTCAGCAGAAATCTATCAATCTCAGGTTTAAAATTAACAATTGATCTAGCGTCAACTGCCTTTTACGGAAGAGATTCCAAACTTCTACCCCGTTTTGTGTGTGAGAAGTGTTTCCTAATTTCATTACTGAAAGGCTAAAAATAGTCCTCGTTTTGCCAACCAGCTTATCAATTCCCTTTAGTCTGTTCAAAAACATTATAACGAATCACCCCTTAAACTATTAAATTCCAGAGAATACCACCCTGCTTTATGTACTTGTGTCATGGCGTTACTTACTTCTTGATCTGAAAGACAGCACCTCCAACAGTGCAGCACTCCCTCAGTACTGGAGTGTCATACAAACATATGAACAAGGACCAGGAGTAGGCCATTCAGCCCCTCAAGCCTGCTCCGCCATTTAATAAGATCATGGCCGATCTGATAGTAACCTGAAATCTGCATCCCGCCTATCCCCAATTGCCTATCACCTCCTTGCTTACTAAGACTCTATCCACCTTTGCCTTAAAAATATTCAAAGACTCTGCTTCCACCACCTTTTCAGGAAGAGAGTTCCAAAGACTCACTACCCTCTGAGTGAAAAAAAAATTCACCTCATCTCTGTTTCAAATGGGCGACCCCTTATTTTTAAATAGTGACCCCTAGTTCTAGATTGTTCCATACGAGAAAATGTCCTCTCTACATCCACCCTGCCAAGTCCCCTCAGGATCTTAAAGCTTTCAATCAAGTCGCCTCTTACTCTTCTAAACTCCAGTGGATACAAGCCTAACCTGTCCAACCTATCCTCATAAGACAACCTGCCCATTCCTGGTGTTAGTCTAGTAAACCTTCTCTGAACTGTTCCTAACGCATTTACATCCTTCCTTAAATAAGGTGACCAATACTGTGCACAGAACTCCAGATGTGGTCTCACTAGCGCCCCATACAACTGAAGAATAACCTCCCTACTTTTGTATTCAATTCCCCTCGCAATAAATGATAACACTCTATGAGATTTCCTAATTTCTTGCTGTACCTGCATACTAACCTTTTGTGATCCATGCACTACGACACCTAGATCCCTCTGCACCTCAGAGCTCTGCAATCTCTCGCCATTTAGATAATATGCTTCTCTTTTATTCTTCCTGCCAAAATGGACAATTTTGTATTTTTCACATTATACTCCATTTGCCAGATCTTTGCCCACTGCCTATCTACAGCTTTTTGTAACCTCCGTATGTCCTCTTCACAACTTACTTTCCTACCTACTTTCATGCCATCGGCAAATTTGGCAACCATCCCTTCATCCATGTCATTTATATAAATTGTGAACAGCTGAGGTCCCAGCACTGACCCCTGTGGCGCACCACTCATTGTCATCTGAGTTTCTTTGCAGGAACCCAAAGCCTTCATAAACCTCAGGGATGAGAGTGCTATTAACTGAGCCATGGCTGGCATACGTATCATACTGAGCATAGAGATAGGTTAGCAATTGCCCCAGCCAATCATTGGGACATACGGCCTAGGTACCTGGCACACACCGGCGATGAATGGCCACCATGATCAGATCATTGTTCACTGTGTATCGTGCAAACTTGCAAATGGGTCAAAGGCATTTTTGGACCTGGAAAGTGCCCGGTCTAATTACCCTGGAAAGGCAAGGTATCTCAAAAACTTACGAAACAGGTAGAAGAAGCCGTTTCACGCTGCTACTATGCAGTGGCTAAGCGAGTGGTATTTTCCACCAATCACACCAAAAAGACCTTCTGCCACCCCCCCCCCAACACACACACACACACACACACACACACTATTGAGCAATATCATGTATGAATCTCAGTGCCAGTGTAATGTCAGGTACAGAGGCCATGCTTCCCACTGACTGGCTGAATCAAACAGCACGTTCCTTCGGTTGTTCATAATAGGCAGAGGACAGATTGTACTCAGCCAAACCCCCAAAAAAGCTTCTATTGTTGGATGTGATTCCGTAACTGGGCAGCACTTGCTGATCAATCCTGAGTGCGTGAATAGCTACACTGACAACCAGTTTAAGATAATCAGTCGAGTGCGCAATGTGGCTCATTTACACCTGCTAGAAGCAACATACATTCATACACAGGAAACTGTTCTCTGCAAACAAAAGGAATTTAGGAACGTAGGAGCAGGAATAGGCCATTTGGCCCTCCGAGCCTGCTCCACCATTCAGTATGATCATATGGTCTCAACTCTACTTTCTTGTCTGCCCCTCCCCCCCATTACCCTTGACTCCCTTGCCTCACAAAAAACTGTCTAACTCAGCCTTGAATAAATTCAAAGGCCCAGCCTCCGCT